>CM038218.1:78863499-79301220 GCA_021442155.1 Cymbidium sinense | reverse complement strand
GGAAACATCGACAAAAATTCATGTGCATGAAGAAAATAATGAAGAATTAAAGTAGAAGAAGTTGTATATGGTCGAGATATAGATGAACTCTCCCGCACTATCAGACAACACGAACTCGGGAACAACTCATTGACATTTATGAAGAAGAGTCTCATGTATAAATAGAGATGGATCTTTGAATTTGTTGAAGATGAAGAAGAAGAAGATCAATGAGAAAGAGATCATGGGTGTCAAGTCTATATGGTTGAACCAAAATGATCCGTACACACTTTTATAATCAGCATCATCGTACAACCCCAACAACAAATATCTCTACAAATGCACAAGGAGAAGATCAAGTTCTCCTAAAAAATGAGCAAGGAGCAACAACAACAAGAAATAGAGAAGAGGAAGAGCTTGAATCGACATAATGCTAGCTAGAGAGCAAAGAGAAATGCAGCATCAAATGGAGGTCAAAGATAAGGAGATTGCACAACTTGGTACCAAAATGAATGATATGATGGTACAAATGAACATCATGATGGAGATGTTGTAGAAGAATATCACATCAAGTGCATCACCTATTTTGTCTGCTAATCAACAAAATAATAATACAACTTCTATACCACTACCATGGTACCTCAAGCTCATAGTACATGCTATGCATGAAGAGAATGAAGTTAACCAAACACCTCAAATAACAATTCAAAATATGGCTAGCACACAAGAACTTAACAAATGCTTCGAAATAATAATCAATGAAAAGATAAAGGCCATATAGCCTCGTAGCAGTAAAAGTCGGTGAGTAAGGTCACGCCTTACCCACCTTGAATATGATCAAGTCATACCAAAGGTTACTCGTGAAAATTTAATACTTTCAATGGCTTGGTAATCCAAAGCAACATCTAGCCAATTCTACTTGGTAACACGAGGGAATGATGCACTATGTCATAAATTCAAGTCCAATTTCGCCGCTGAATGGTATGAATTATCAAATGATTCAGTTAAAATATTTGCTAAATTAGAGACTATGTTTATGAAGAGGTTCACTAGTATAATCAAGAAAATAACAATCACGACCTTGCTAAAAAAGAAAAGGAGAAATGAGTTTGACAAATTCATAAGTCATTGGCGCAACCTAAGTATGAAGTGCGAGCAACAATTGGAAGAAGAACATGTGATCCAATTGCTAATGGGCAATATGGATGATAAAATGGCATCATTTCTATGCACACATCGACAAATATTCTAGACTTGCTCGATAGGTAAATTTGAAAAGTTGAATCGTCCTAAGTCTAAAGTCTATGCAGATAAAGCAAAGAGAAACAAACCTTCAGACTCAAGAAGAAATGAAATTCATGCCACTTCCTATAGCTCAAATGGTGAAAAGCGGGTGATATATAATGTGGATAAAGGAAAATAACAGATGTACAATGATAATAAGGGAAAGAAGCCTGATTATTCTAATCCATAGCCAAAATTGGTATTAGTAGGCAATGACAAACCTCAAACTTTTCCAAGTGGTGGGGAGCATCCAAAACAAGTGACAAGAGATGATGAGTGAATGCGCCATCTCTTAAGAAAAGATGAACAAAGAATATTCCTTTAGAAGGAGTGTGGCTAAATTATAAGCAATCAAAGTTGGTTTACAATTATAAATTAAAAGGCTCAAGAATCAAGTCTAATCCAAATTACTATCCCTATCATCGATGATCACCATCCTATTGAAGATTGTTATGTCTTCAAAGATTGCTAGAAAGGAAGTATCATGAGGTGAATTTACTATCCCAGTGTTCTAGTCAACCCAAAAAAAAGAGAGTCTACAAGGATGATTACGCCTCTTCATCATCCAACAAAGACAAAGAAGGAGAAATCAATTCGATTGAAGAATGAAACAAATAGTCTCCAAAAGATGAAAATTGAAGTACTAAAAATGTCCCTAGTGTTAAGTGGAAATCACCACTTGAACCTATATTGGACTTAAGAGAGATGCCTAAACCAAGTATTTGGGCTTCTCAATGGCATTCTGATAAGGCTACTTCATCACAGCATGAGAAGCAGTCTACTAAACGCAAGTCTCATAAATCAAAGAAGTCTAAGAAAAAGAAGATCAAGAAGAGAACTACAACTCAAAAGATCATTAACAATCTAGAGGAGTATCACCAGCCAGCAAGACAACCATTTAGGACTTCATGCCTAAACTTCATTGTCAATCGATGAAGAAGATAATGGTGAATCTTGTCCAGAGACATGCCAATCATCTCTGATGATGTCGATTCTTCAACATCGCTATTCAAAATGATAAGGGTAGTCGAGACTCACCAACCCATCACAATTTTAGAAAGCAAGAAGAGCCCGAGGAGCTAACGTCCAATTTTGTTTAATGACTCAACAAGATAATAGTTCATGAAGATCTATATTTTTCAAGGAGAAGAGTCGGACTCATCGATATCATCACATATGAAACGTATGAAAAAAAATGAGTCTAACCCTTTTGGCCAATCTTCCGAATAAGAAGAAATTTGAAGAAACTACCTCTTCAAGAATCGAAAAGATAAGGTGATTCAAGTTCAGAGAAGTGGTAAAGTCTTACCACCTTCATCAAAAGAAGGAAATGCAAATAAAGACAAAAAGAAAACAAATAAGAAGTCAAATTGAAGATATCATTCCCAAAAAATCCTAATAAAGCTTCGAGAAGATAGATTATAATATTCTATCACATGAGAAAGATCCTTGCATAACTAAGTGTGTACAGGCTCTCTTGATGTCAAAAGACCTAAGAAACTTTGATACAGGCTCTCAAAGATCTGAGAGTTATGAAGCTTACTTTGCTAAAAAAATGCATGAAGCATTGAAACTCAAGATCTCCCAGTAATCACATTTTCTGAAGAAGATCTTATGTTGGGATACGATCACAATGTCTCTATATGTTACAGAGAGTGATGACATCTCGATATTTGATTGATCTAGTTCTTCTATCAATCTTATGAGTCTAAAGGTATTAAGAGGATTATCACTGATATCCAACATCTTGGGAGAGATAAGTTGATGGTTCATGATTTCAATGAAAAGGGCAAAAATTCTTTTTATTCTCCGCTAAGTTCAAGATTTATATACGTAAGTTTCATGTAATCGATGCCGATACATCATTTAGAGCTCTCGGCCATGACTACATGAGTATGGCATGGTCCCATCAACTATGTATGAAGTATATGAAAGATGGAGAAGAATTCAATTCTGGTAACCTACAACCATTCTCAATGAAGCAAAGATCTATGAAGATGCAAAATATTTCATCCTCAAAGAGCCTAAGCTACAGAGCCTCTTGAAGGTAGCATCCACTTCAGAACTAAAAGTTTCACAAAGTGAAAGAGCGTACAAAGAGGAAGAAAGAAGGCAATGCCGACTCTCCCTAAAGCACTTGATTACACCTAAGTCAAGAAAATCAGTTCCTCATTTGGGAAGTGACACAGAAGAAGGAGAAAATATTCTTGTCAAACCTAAGGGAACTTATAAGCTTTCAGGAAAGGCATAATATGAAATAAGTGATTTTGTTTCAGACTATGATTTTGAATCTACTTATGAAAATAGAGTTCAGATGGTCGCATCAAGGAGGATAGCTCACTTGGCAGAGTCAGATGACTCACTCAAAATTATACCCATCCCTCAACAGTGCTTCAAAGAAATCACGGAGGTTCATAATATTGAAGAATTGATAACATTCTATGCCACCATGAGTGAGAGTGGCGTAAAGAACTCTATTTTACAAATCAAGAGTCTCAACCTCAAATTTTGACACCTCAACATGAAAATTATGATGAGATAGTGCCAACAAGAATACCAATATACTATCCACAAATTGTGAAGAATGATGCATAAGCTTGGAATTCATATTGGAACTACTAAACATAGACTCAAATCTTTAACAAGATGTGGAGCCAAAGAAGTCCTCAAGCATGAAGAAGTGATAAGTTTATCACTAAAGGTCTTGGGTTCATCCGCAAATCTCATCAAAATAGCTATTATAATATAATGGAGATAGACTCATAGTGATGAAGAAGATGATTCTCATGAAATTCTTCTTAAAATGATGAAGAAGTAGAAGCCAAGCCGCACCAAGAACTTGAAGATGGTGGACAAATAACTACTATGGATGAACTTAAAGAAATCAACCTAGAGTCGAGATGATCCCTCCAACTCGTGCCCTTCTACCGATGAGAAAGTTGAAGAGCTAAAAATGCTACTTTATGAATTCAGATTACTTGCTTTGGACATATTCTCAAATGTGCTTATCCCCGATGTAGCGCTCATAAACTAGCTATTAAATGATATGCAACGTAAAGCAAGCTCCTGTGAATGAGATTGAGATTGAAGAATAGGTAATTGAAACTAAGAAGCTAATCGGCAGCTTCATCCAGAGAGAAGTATGCATTGATAGCCAATATATCCCAAGAAAGAAGAATGGCCAAATCCATCTCGCATTGACTTTGGGACCTAAATAAGTGCCCAAAAGATGACTTTTGCTTCCAATATCGAACTACTAGTGGACAACACTTCCAACTATGACATGTTCTCATTCATGGATGGATCATCGATACAATCAAATCAAGATGGCACGAAGATGAAAACATACATCATTTAGAACACCTATTGGCATCTATTGCTACACGGTCATGCCTTTGGCTTGAAAAATGCTGGAGCTACATACCAAAGAGCCATGACATATTTTGATGAGTTGATTCATCAAAAGGTGGAATATATGATGATTTGGTGAAAGAGTTTAATCTGAAAATCACTTCAAGACTTGAGAATTGTATAAGAGAATAAAATATGATCTCAAGATGAATCCTCTAAAATGTGCATTCGGTATCCTCGAAAATTCTGTACATTGTATACGCTGAGGTATTGAAATTGATCGCTAAAATCAAGGCAATGGAGATGCTCCACCAAAAGAGTTTGCTCTCGCTTCTTTACAAGGACGGCTTGCATTCATCCGTCAATTTTTATCAAATCTATCAGGATACTGTCAACCATTTGCAAGGTTGATGAAAAAAGATGCTCCATTCAAGTTGGACAAGGAGTGTCAAGAAACCTTCAATAGCATTAAAAGCTACCTGCTAAATCCAACAATCTTTGCAGCACTTATTTCTGGAAAGCCCCTCATTTTATACACGCTGCATTAGAAGAGTCCCTTGGAGCATTATTGGCACAACACAATGAAGAAAACAAAGAGAATGTTGTTTATTATATCGGTCATTGGAGCAAAATGAGATACTCTGATAGAAGAAGCTTAGCATTGATCTTTGCAAAGCCATTATATGTTATCTCACAAGATTACCTATCTCAAGGATTGATCCAAGTGATGACAAGATGGCTTGCAAGATAAGATTACTTACAATTTGATATATGATAGAGCAATGAAGGGACAAGTCAGATTTTCTAGTCGCATTTAATCCTCGGACTCTTCTCTTAATGATTTGCCGATGAGCAAATTATGCTCATTCATGAAAGAAAAAAATCACAAATTTAGAAATGTACTTTGATGGAGCCTCATCAAAACAAGTCCAATATCTAAATTTCCAAGAGCAAGAGCAGAATCGATCATCTTCATAACACCAAAAGGAGGGATAATGAGATGATCATATGGATTGACCGAGCCAAGAACTAATAATGAAGTCAATATGAAGTATTAAGTGGCGGTCTGAAGAAGCTATTTTCATGTATTCAAAACTTGCATATTTTTGGCGATTCTCAGCTTATTATAAATCAAGTACTTGGCATCTATAGAATCAACAAGTTTGAGTTAGCTTTCTATCACAAGTTCTCGAGCTTATGAAGATACCAAATATCACACTAACTCGAGTCTCTAATCGAGAATAGAAAGTCCATTACTTGGCAAAATTAGCTAAGAAAATGAGTATGAATGGTGATTATGTCATGATTGGCATATTTACTCAAGAGTCTAGAGCTAAGTATCAATCCTCAGTGAGGGTTACCAAATTTGACACAATAGATGCGAAGTTGCTCCTCATACTTCAATAAGAAGTTATACCAAGAAGAGCTAAGAATGACATTGCTCGAAAAGCAAGTGTGAAGCCTTTATTGGAGAGTTGATTGGAGGCAACCCTTCATCGACTACTTTAAAGAAGGCAAATTACCACAATAAATCACTAACCAAAAAGAAGAGAATGCTACGCTATGCTCAACAACACTTTTATATAGATCCTTTGAACAAATATACTATGCCTATGAATGCTAGCAAAGTGATGGTTGAAGTTCATGAAGGACTTTGTGGTGCACATTAGTCGGTCCCAAGATGGCGAAAGATCAAAAGGATGGGTTATTATTGGTCGTCTATGGTGAGAGATTATATTAATTATGCTAAGAAGTGTCATGAGTGTCAAGTACATGGGAATCTCATCCATCAACCTCCAAATCCATTACACCCAACAATAACATCACCATTCAATGTTGTACAAACATAATTGATAATTGATCCACCATCACAATGGTCACCGCTTCATCCTAGCAAAATGGATTATTTCTTTAAGTGAGGCTACCCCATTTAAAGAAGTTACTGATCGAAAGTGATCAACTTCTTCATGCATAATGGTCTATAGATTTGGAGTGCCACGCCAAATAATTTCGATAATAATGCTTTCAAAAGTGCAAAGATTTATAGATTCATCGATCGACATAAAATTGATACTTCTTTCAATATACATCCAAGAGCAAATGGTTTGGTGGAGGCCTTCAACAAGACATTAGTCAAACGCTCAAGAAGATTCTCACTAAAATAAAAGAGAATGACATACCAAGCTAAGAGAGGCTATGGTATCGAACCACCTACAAGATTACTAAAGCCACTCCCATTCATTGGTATTTGGAATCAAGGTCTTTTGCTGAAGTTGAGTTACCTTCACTGAGTATCCAAGATAATCTAACCAAGATCAAAATGCTCATCGAGAATGGAGGAACTCAACGCTTGATGAAGTTAGATTGCATCATCAAAATCTAAAAGTTTATCGAGCAAAGATGTCAGGCTTTTGACCATAGGGTGCACCTCAACATTCCAAAAAGGAGAATTGGTCTGTCAGAAGACCAATTATCAATCAAAATTTAAAATTTGAGCCTAACTGGAAGACCCTTTTGTCATTGAAAAAGTGTATCAAGGAGGCATACCAACTCATCAACCTAAAGGGTGAAAGACCAATGCCACAATTAATGGTCGATATTTCAAAAAATACTATACTTGATGACCACATTCTCAAGGGTAATAGAAATCCCCACAAGACAAGTATTTTTTTAGTATATCTATTTAGGTCAATCATTCATATGCCAAGATCCCTAAATAAACATATTCTAATGAAGAACTTTTCTGAAAATTCTCCTATACAAGGGCATTTTAGATTTTATATATAGATGAAATCAATGTTGTATGTTAAAATCTCTTAAGAGTATATCAATTCAAATATTGATGTATTTATGTATTTTCATCTTGAAAATTCTCTAAATGTACTTTAGAATTCCCTACAAGATAGTATTTTTTAGTTTTATTAAGTTTATTTGAGTTGACATTGTGCTATAAGATGAGATCCTCAAATATATTATTCGTTCGACATCGAAGCTTTATGCCAAAATCCTGAATATATCTATAATTATTATTGTTGTAGTTCTTGTGAAAAAAAAGAATCTATTTCTATGCATGAAAAGACAACCCTAAATGTCAAAAATTTATCTCCACAAATTTTGGAGATCAAGTCAAGAACTCAATTTTGAAAGCTTCAATCAATGTTGGAAAAACATCAACCTCTACATCCTAAAGTCTAGATGGGTTCTAAAGGTCAACTCAACAAGCCCACAAATGGCCGAGTCGATGCTCCCTCACTCAACAAGCACAAGAAAAGGCCAGTGAAAGAGCCCCGCTCGTCATAATGATAAAAAATCCAACCCACTATGCTTAAGTCAAGACTTGAGGTTCTAAAGGTCAACTCAACAAGCCCAAATGTCGAGAGTTTTTCCTCCCCTCACTCAACAAGCCGTAAGAAAAGGCCGCAGAGAAAGAGCCCCTGCTCATCATTCCAATGATGATAACTGTTCAATCTTAAACTAGATCCAACTTAGTGATTACAAGAAACTAGGATCTAAGAGTTCTCTCTACTTGATTGATAGATCAAGATGAGAAACACTCAATTGGCTACCTCAAATCAATCTATATATTGCTCGCAGGTGATATTCTCAATTATTCAAATGATGATCAAGCTCATCAAGATCAAAGCTAATCTCCTCATCAAGTCCACAAAGTAGATGGGAAGCAATTCCATAGTTCAAACAAAGCCGATGACTGAACTAAAGGAATTTCATGATTATTTAGTTTGTTAAAGCACACGTTGCTAGACTAATAACTCAACATTGACTCTATATAAGATGAAAGGTTGGGTCATCTGTATGTACCCTTGAACGAATCCATCAAAGTAGCAAGTGGTTCATGGATATACACTTCGACAAGTCAATATGGACAAATCGTCATCCTTCATCAAGTCAAGCTCAAAGCTAGACAGAAGAATTTCAAATCCACCAAGCATGAATAAACCACCCCTCCATCAAACCCAACCAAGCATAAAGCTAGGGTTGAGGAACTCAAATGACATAAAAAAGAGATCTTCAAGAAAGTCTATAATGGTGTAAGAACTCTTATCTATCAACAAGTGATCGACAAATTGGTCAATCTCATTTAGCATGTTCTAAATAAGGCATCATAATGATGAAAATCAAAGCTCCATAAGCTATTCAATCAATTAAAATGATTCAAGTATTGCCTAAATGGTCAACCAGTTTTAAAATGTAATTCCCATGATCATATTTGTTAGCCATTTGTTGACCTCATATGTGTCAAATTCAAGCCACAAATAAAAGCACAATGAGGTGACAGGCAAATTAAGCAAAATGCACACACCAAAAAATAAAAACCTCCATCGATGAACACTTCTCGCATCAATGTTAAAATTGATCAATATAAATATTGAAAATCAAAATGATCAATCGAAGCCCAAGCAATGTGTAGCGCATATCAAAGGAAGTATAATACCAAATGACCTCTTTTCATGAAATTGATTATGTCGTTAGCTTCAAAACATCAAAAACTATCAAATGAGACTATTCACACTTAATTCAAATGAGTTTATATAAATATCAAATAAAAGTGAATAAATTAAGGTCAAAAATCAACATCTTCAAAAATGATCAAATGACCTCCGATCAACGAATGACTTTCCATCACATTCATAAAATTGGTCATATGTTATTGCACAACTTAATGATCAATCATCAGTATAGCATGCATATCGAATCGTGAGGCATCGAGTCAAACAACCTCCATTTAGAAATTGATTATGCCGCTCTTCAAAGTCAAAATATATCAAAAGACTGCTCACATTAGAATGATAAAAATGATCAAAAGCATTATTTTGAGTAAATTAACTCAATTTGATGCCGAAACCAAACTCCTGCAAAATAAATCCATGTGAATAAAATAACCTTATATATATATTATCAAATTTTATCTAAAAATTATTTTCTATTAATTTTAAAAAATCAAAAACCTAATAATTCCCTCCTTTTTGTTTTGTATTTCTTTAACTAAAAAAGTTCTCTATCTTCTCTAAAAGTAAAAAAATGTTCTCCCTCTCTTTCCCCATTAGAATTTTCCCTCTCCTCTCATTCTCCTTTGCACTCTATTCCAATCATAATTTTCAGATTTTAATCTGAAAACCCACTCAGTACTCTTTTCCATCTCCATGCATCAGAAATTCAACAGATCTGAAATCCCTCTCTGATTCCGCTCTCCTTCCTAATCTTTACCTCTTCAAGCTGAATTCTCACATTTTCATTGACTGCTAATGGCCTCAATATCTGTTTCATTTTGCTCCTTTTCCATCCACCAACTTCAAGATTTTAAATCCTGCTTTGATCATTTCTCCCAATCTTTCTTCAGCTTTTATTCTCAATGATCAAATAACTGTCACATTCCCTTCACTCAGCTTTCCATTTGCCATAAACCAAGAACATCGAAGATGTTCTTCTTCATTATGGTATCACATTCTTACATAACTTATCAATTTCTTCAAACAAATGGAGAAGAACATCAGGTGAATTTTCTGACTCAAACTTTATCCATTTTGCTTCACCGCAAATCGAGAAGAACTCAAAAGGAGAATTCTCTTTGATTTTCGCTCCTCTACTTCCTCAAATTTGTCGAATCCAAAGAACAGTAACTTCTTCTCTTTTTTCAATTACCCAACCTTGTTCCTTTCAAAATTAGCCGAAAAAATGAGTCATAGTAGATGTGAATGTGGATATAAATATACATGTTTATTTTTGATTTGAAGGCCTGTCATTCTCAAGACTACATGAGATTAAAATAACATGTGGTGTCAAAAGATACCATGAGGATGCAGTAAGCCAACATGTACAATAAATGAAATCTCTTTTAAACTATTGACTAGAAAAAAGGAGAAAAATGAATATATATTGCATTTGTCTTCTTCAGACCTAGAAGAGGATGAGAAATCTGAATTGTGAAAACCAAGAGGCATTAGCCAATACTGCATTATCTATATGATGATCAGGCTACCAAAATTGTAAAATCTTTTAACTTAGAAAACTGAGGATAAAATACTCTAAGAACGTAAGTAAGGAAATATATTTAAATTAAAAGCATCAAATAAAAGGAGATGAATATATATTATATTTATTTTCTTTTAGGTTTGAATCATGTCTCAAGAGGACACAAATGAGATGAAAATTTCTATTGAGAGCTTAAGATGTAAGTAGCAAAACATTGAAATAAATGCAGGATAAAATTTAGACTAAAGTTTAGACAAATAAATTCAAATGGGAATTACCTAAACTAAGTCAAACAAAAGAACATACATAAATATGAAGATAAATGTTAAAATCAAAGAGAAAGAAAAGCCTTTAAAGAAAATTTTAAAGCATGGAACACCCATTTAAAATGCAAGTAAAATTGGAGGCTAATATTAAATTCACAAACTCTAATAGATTCTCTATTTAAATCTAATGAGTGAGTTACCCTTCATAAATTTCAAACTAAATAAGCTCAATTGAAATTTGAGACTAATATTAAACTCAAACTTAATAAACTTAAAGTCTAAGGATTAATCCAAATTGGGTTTAATAACCTTATAGAAATATGGAGGATTACTATGCTCTAAGCATGAGTACTAAATAAACATCAACCTATCAAAAAAGTAATGTAGATTGAACATAATCAAATTAGGAGAATTACAAAAAACTCAATAAGTAAATTAAGTGCAAGTAATATTTTAAACTACAATCTAAATTAAAATGTCTTCTTTCAGATGCAAACACTTTGTCAAATAGAATTATACTAAACCAAAATCTACAAAAATCATGGATTTTAATAAAAATTAAGAATTTAATTTTAATTATGAATTTTAAATCAGAAACATAAGGAAATTATCTAAAACTATAAAATTTCATGTGCTAACATAGATTTCAAGTGCAAATTTTAATGTCAAAAGGTCAAAGATAATAAAAAAAATTAAAAGACAAAATCAATCTCATAATTCAAATATAAAATTACCTAAAATTCTATACACCCATAATGGGCCTACACTATGTCAATGCTTAAATTCAATGTCAGGATGCAGTTGTTTCTGTTTAGTCTTAGATAGTCAGTTAACAAAAAAAAAACCCAATAAGAGTTTCAAATTATGAAATATAAAACTGATGGGAGAGTGATCTAATCCTCTATAGCCTAAATAGGACAGATTTAGTCTTAAACATATTCAAATTAATCAATTTTTTAAATCAAATTAAGAATCTAAAGCTTAAATATAACTATCACTAAAAAACTTAAATCAAACTCAATATATCCACCTTCCTCAACTATTTGTCGAGTGATAAATTAAAACTCAAATCAAAAAGAATGTCAAATCAAGTGTTATTCTATGTTCACTCTCAATCAATCTCATACAAAGGATATTGGTCTTGTAATTTGGCTTTAATAAGCCCATTATAAGAAGAAGTCCTATGGGTGGTTTGGAATATTCATTATATTATAGCTAGAAATTTATATGCTCCCCAATGGCTTCCTTGAGTTGGAATCATGTTGAAACGAAAATCTACAACTAAGTAGACTTAAGATTTTTAAACAAACACCACCCAGTCTACAAAGATTTCTTGAGCGAACCCATGTGTTTCGATGAGGATCTTTTAGTTTGGTCATATTTTAAAGTAGATAGAAATTTGATTTATAAACTAGATCTACCACATCATCATTAACCATCATTTGCTAAAATGATGAAATTCATAATTTAAAAATTTTGAAAATAACTATAGACATTTTGACCTAATGACTATTTAAAAGTTCTTCACATATCAGAGGGTAATTAACTATGACCTAAGGAAGAAACTTTCATCAGTGCTCAAAAAATAAAATTTTATTGCTATCTCAATTTTCAAAAATTACACAATTTAAATCATATCTTCAATAATTGATATTATATTGTCAAGAGGTCTATGACAAATTTTAGCCCACTTATGTAATTTCATTTTTATTTTATCAAATTTTCAAGATTTTCCCCTTTAATTTGAACTTTATCATTTTTCCTTTTCTTCTTTTGAAAGAAAAAATCTCTTCTAATTTCTATAAATCAAGAGAGTCTCATTATTCCAGATTGTTTTAATGAGTTAGACATAAACTTAAAATAATTTCAATTTGCTTTTGATAAATTTATGTAATTTTCATTCTTTTATTTTATTTTTGTGTTTGTTGTATGTCATTTACTTCCCTCCTTTTTTTCTTGTTTACGCTTTTAGTTTAAATTAGTCATGGTTTTCTTTCTAGTTTGTTCACATTTACTCTCCCATTTTTTTCTAAGTCAAAAGATGACATAATTTTGGCAACCTAAGAATCATCTGAAGATCAATTTGTGTTTTGGCTTTACTCACGCCTCTGAGCAAGGAGTGGTGTCTTGTACAGCAGTATTTTATCTACTCTTTGAGAATCATGAGGTCTTTAGAAGAAGACAAATGCAATATATATTCATTCCTTTTTTTCTAAGTCTAGAAAAAATTTCTGACAAGATTTGTTACTTTGAGACATCTAAGATGTTCATTTGATAACCTCTCTTGAGCATAATAGGTGTTTCAACATATTTTTTCATCTTTATCATCTAAAGAGGAGGCCTTCAAATGCAAAGAAACAAAGCATGTATATATATATATATATCAAATTAGATCCCACATGTTTAATCATTTTTTGAATAATGATCTATGGGCGGTAAGTCAAAATCAAGAGAAGAACTCATATGTTGTTTCTTTGGCGATCAACAAATTTGGGAGGTAATGCAATAAAAATAGAAAGAAGAATCCATGACGATCTTTCTTCCATTGATGAAAATGAGATTAAAGGTATAAAAAAAGAAGAATTTGTCAGATGTTCTTATTACATGAAAAATTGACGAGATTGGGTGATAAATCAAGAAATGAAGGCTCTTAAGAGATGAACATCAACATGTTTCCATCTGAGAGGTCAAAAAGACCATGGATTGGAGAAGGTGATGCCAATGGAAAGGGGAACATTGTATGAGAAGTGCATCAGCCAATTATGATAAGAAAAACTATGAACCATGGATGGCGATTTTATGTCTCGCAATGGTAAGTGATCATCACCTGATGAGCTATGGTAACATGAGGGTCATTTAGAAATTGGTAAAGAAGAAGAATCAATGAATGAAAAGAGAACATAAAGGGAAGGGGAAAATATGGAATTGTCTTTTTAAGTGAGAAAATAGGGGAATTTGCAATAGGATAATTTGAATTTTAAATTTTAAATTGATTAAGATTTTAATATGAATTGCTCATAAACTCACATATATCAATATATAAATTTAAGATAATTTCAGTTCAAGGAATGAACAAGTTTCATGATAGAGTCATTTGGAAGATCGCTACTCTTTGACTTCATATGCATTTAGTGATGACTCGAGTTAATTGATAGTCATGCAATATTTCTATTTTAAGATTTTGAATATTTAAAATCAAAGATTTTGTCGATTAAAGGTTATTTTGAGTTGATTTTGGTGACGGCATATTTAAACAAAACATCTTACTTCAAATCATTCAATATTTGAATGCACTCATCGATTGAATGTGGATAGTCTCATTTAATAGTTTTTGATATTTCTAAGCTAACGACGTGATCAATTTCATGAACAGAGGTCGTGATTATCGTTTTCCCATCTTAATATGTCGACATGACATTAAGCGCTTAATTGATTGATTGTTAGATTTTGCAATATTTATATTATGATCATTGACATTCAACATGATGGTAAGTTTGTCATCGATGGAGGTCTTTTGACCATTTTGGTGATGTCAAGTATTTTGAGCCTCAGATCACCTCAAGTCCTCAATTGATTTCTTTCTCTTTGATATGACAATATGGAGGTCAACAATGCCCCCAACAAATGTGATGCATGAGCGAGCATTTTGTTGAAAAACTCAATTTTTGGGTCGGCATAACTTGGATCATTTTAAATTTAATAACAATGAGTTTTGATAGGATTTGTCATTGATGCCTTATTCGTGACATGCTAAATGATGGATTGATCGATTTGTCAATTGACTTTTGTTAGATAAGAGTTCTTACACCATCTACTATCCGCTTTCAATGGCTTTCTTTGAAGATCTCTTTCTTTTATGTCATCAGAGATTTGAGTCTCCTCCAACCCTAGCTTCATGCTTGGTTGGGTTTGATGGAGGAATTATTATTTTGATGAAGGACATGGAATTGGTTTATCTGCTCGGATTTAAATTCCTTCTAAGCTAGTTTTGATTGATGAAGAGACAATTTGTCATTGACTTGTCGGAAGTGTATGCACCCATGAATCTTTGTTGCTTTGATATTGAAGGGTACATATGATGACCCAGCCTTCCACTTATATAGGTCAATATTAAGTTATTAGTCAAATAACTTGTGCTTTAATCAATAACCACAAATTCTTTAGTTCACCATCGGCTTTTTATGAACTATGGAATTGCTTCCTCCCTGCTTTGCTTTATGAGGAGATTGACTTTGATTGCTTTGAGCTTGATCGATCATTTGAGAATAAATTGAGATATCACTGCAGCAATATATAGAAAGGTGGCGAATTGAGTTTCATTATCTTGATCATCGATCAAGTAGAAGATCTCTTAGATGCTTGTAATCACTAAGTTGGATCTGTTTGATTGAACAACTATCATCATTGACCGATGAGGCTCTTTCGGCCTTTTCTGCTTGTTGAGTGAGGAGAGCATCGAACCCACCATATTTGGTTTTGTTGAGTTTGACCTGAACCTAGAACTCTTGACTGAGTGGGTTGGTGTTTTTGTCAGACCAATGAACGGGGCTCTTTCACACCTTTTCTTGCGAGTGAGGAGAGGCCAAGAACCCATTTGTGGGCTTGTTGAGTTTGACCTTTAGAACCCATCCGTGTCTTAGACTTTAGATGTAGGTTGATGTTTCTCAACTTAATTGATTGAAGCTTCAAAATTGAGTTGAACTTGATCTCTGAATTTGGCAAATGGGAGATAAATTTTTGACATTTGGTATCTTTTCATGTAAAATAGATTTTTTTTGTTCCCCAAGACTCGCAACTAATAATAATATATTTGGGATTTTGCATAAAGCTCGATGTCAACTGAATCGAATATATTTGAGGATCTTTTATATGCAATGTCAACTCAAATAAACTTAACATAAACTAAAAAATGCCCCTGCCTTTTGGGGAATTCTAAAGTACATTTAAGAATTTCAAGATGAAAATATGAAAATACATCAATATTTGAATTGATATGCTCTAAGAGTTTTAACATATATTGATTTCTATATATATAAATCTAAAATTCCCCATGTAACAGAGGAATTTTCATGGAAAAAGTTCTTCATCTTATGTTTATTTAGGATCTCGCATGAAGCACGATGTCACCTAAATAGATATACTAAAAAAATGCCCCCATCTTGTGGATTTCTATTATCTTGAGAATTATCAAGTATTTTTTCAAGTATGACCATTAATTGGAGGCATTGGTCTTCACCCTTTAGAATGAGTTGGTATGCCTCCTTGATACACTTTTTCAATGAAAAGGGCCTTCTGTTAGGCTCAAATTTTCCACCAAATTTTTGATTGGAATAATTGGCCTTCTCGACAGACCAATTCTCCTTTGGAATGTTCGAGGCACATATGGTCAAAAGCCCTACATCTTTGCTCGATAAACTGATTTTGATGAGCTTGTAATCTAATTTCATCAAGCTCGAGTTCCTCCATTCTAGCATTTTGATCTTCAATTAGATTGATTGATGGCTACTCAAAGTGAAGGCAACTCAACTTCAAGAAGCTACTTCCCCAAATGAATGAATAGGAGTGGCTTTAGTCGGTTGGTAGTCTGACACCCATAGAGTGCCTCTACTAGCTTGGTATGTCCATTCTCTTTTATTTTAGTGAGAATCTTCTGGCCAATGTCTTGTTGAAGGCCTTTGCCATTTGCTCTTGATTATATTGAAGAGTATCGCCAATCAAATTTGTGTCGATTGATGAATCTATAAATCTTTGAACTTTTGAAAGTTGTGCCATTATAAAAAATTATTCGATGACACTCCAAATCTATAGACCATATTATGTGAAGAAGTTGATCACTAACAAGTAACTTCTTTAAATGGGGTAGCCCACTTTAGAGAAATAGTAATCCATAGGATGAAGTGTCCGATGATGTGGATCAATTGTCCAATTACATTGCCCAACATTGAAGATGCTATTGGGTGTAATGGATTTGGAGGTTGATGGATGAGATTCTATGTACTTGACACTCATGACACTTCTTAGCATGATTATACAGTCTCTCACCATAGATGGCCAATAATAGCCCATCTTTTGATCTTTACTCATCTTGGGACTTGATGTGCACCACAAAGTCCTTCATTAACTTCAACCATTACTTTGCTACCTTCATCTGTATTTAGGCATCATAGCCACATTTGTTCAAAGGATCTACGATATAGAGTATTATTGACAAAGCATAGCGTAGCATTCTCTTCTTAATTTGAGCTGCCAATGATTTATTATTTGGTAATTTGCCTTCTTTAAATGATGAAGGGTTGCCTCCAATCGCGACTCTTCTACAAAGGCTTCACACTTTTTTTGAGGCAATGTCATTCTTAGCTCTTCTTGGTACAACTTCTTGTTGATTTTGGGGAGCGAGAGCAACTGAGTCGCATCCTGGTCGATTTGATAACCCCTCTACCTAAGGGATTGATACTTTGCTCTAGAACTCATCGAGTAAATATGCCGATCATGACATAATCACCATTCATACTTCTTTTCATTTCTTAGCTCTAAGCTTTCTTGCTATTCTTGGATCGAGAGACTGAGTTAGTGTGATATTTGATATTTGCTTCATAAGCTCGAGAACTTGCTTGTGATAGAAAGCTAACTCTTGATTCTATAGATGCCAAGTACTTGATTTATAATAAGTGAGAATCCAAAAAATATGCAAGTTTTGAATGAAAATAGCTTCTTCAAGACACCACTAATGCTTCATATTCACCTTCATTATTAGTTCTTGGCTCTATCAATCCATATGATGTCTCATTATCCCTCCTTCGTGTTATGAAGATGATGATTCGCTTGCTCTTGGAAAATTTAGATGTTGGACTTGTTTTGATCGATGGCTCCATCAAAGTACATTTCAAATTTGTGATTTTCTCTTTCATGAATGAGCATAATTTGCTCATCGTAAATCATGAAGAGTCCTAGATGGGATGCTAGAAAATCGCTAAGACTTGTCCCTTCACTTCTCAAACATATGTGATATCAAATAGAAAAATCGCCCATCTTGCCAAGACTGTCAACCCCGGTCTCATCACTTCAGATCCTTGAGATGAGGGTAATCTTGTGAGATAACATATAATGATGAAGATTTTGAGTGCAAAGATCAATGCTAAACAATGCTTCTATAGAGTATCTCATTTTGCCCAATCGCCCATTGATATATATAATAAAGAGCATTCTCTTTGCTTTCTTCATGTTGTGCCAATAATGCTCAAGAGACTCTTCTAATGCAATTGTGTATAGAATGAGGGGCTTCCCGAGATTGCAAGGATTGGTGGATTTAAGTAGCTTTTAATGCTATTGAAGGCTTGACACTCCTCTGTCCCACTTGAATGGAGCATCCTTCTTCATTAACCTTGCAAATGGTTGATAACATCCCGATGTTTTGATATAAATCACATGAATGAATCCCTTGTAAAGAATGGAGTCGAAAACTCTTCATGAGGCTCCACAATTGCCTTGATTTTAGGGATCAATTTCAATATGCGACAATGTACCCAAGAATTTTTTGGAGGATACCGAATGCACATTTTAGAGGATTCATCTTGAGATCATATTTTTGATTCTCTCCAATACAATTCTCAAGTCTTCAAGTGGTTTTCTTTATTTTCTTTCACCAATCATCGAACATTCCACCTTTTGATGAATCAACTCATCAAAATATGCGTCATGGCTCTTTGGTATGTAGCTCCATTTTCAAAAAGCAAAACAGACATTATTTATAAATAGTATTTGATCCTAGAATATATTTAAAGTGGATATTTTAAAGTCATGTAGATTATTTTATATTACATTACCCTTCTATGAAGCTTGCTTCATTAGCTTTTTTCTCACAATTACTATTCTTCAATCTCCAATCTCATTCTCCTAGGAGCTTGCTTAATGGGCATTGCATTTGGTTTAATAGCTAGTTTATGAACATTTACATCAGATAAGATACATTTTAGAATATGTCGCAAAGCAATCTTCAATTAAGTATTTTTAGCTCTTCAACTTTCTTATCGTAAGGGCAAAAAAGTTGGATGGATCATCCTCTCCTAGGTTGATTTCTTTAAGTTCATCCATAGTAGTTATTTGTCCACCATCTTCAAGTTCGTGTGCTTGGCTTCTACTTCTTCATCATTTTAAGAAGAATTTCATGAGAATCATCTTCCATCACTAAGATTTCTATCTCGCCTTCTATTATATTATAAAGTTTCTATTTTGATGAGATTTGGATGAACCCAGACCTTTAGTGATAAACTTATCACTTCTTCATGATGCGAGGACTTCTTTGGCTCCACATCTTGTTAAAGATTTGAGTTCTATATTTAGTAGTCCCAATATGAATTCCAAGCTTATGTATCATTCTTCGTAATTTTTGTATATAGTATATTGGTATTCTTATTAGCACTATCTCATCATAATTTTCATGTTGAGCAAGCTGCTCAAAATTGTGAGGCTTAGACTATTCAGATTTGTAAAATAGAGTTCTTGCCCACTCTCACTAACAGACACACATAGAATGTTATCAATTCTTCAATATTATGAACCTCCTGGATGATTTCTTTGAAGCACGAGAGGGATGGGTATAATTTTGAGTGAGTCATCGATTGCCAAGTGAGCTATCCTCCTTGATGAAACCATCTAAACTCTATTTCCATAAGTAGATTCAAAATCATAGTGAATCGAATCACTTATTTCATACTTTTTTCTTGAAAGCTTATAAGTTCCCTTAGGTTTGACAGAATATCTTCTACCGTGTCACTTCCCAAATAAGTAACTGGTTTTCTTGACTTAGGTACAGAATCAAGTATTTTAGGGAGAGTAGGCATTACCTTCTTTCTTCCTCCTTGCTTCTTTCACTTTGTGAAATTACTTTTTTAGTCAAGTGGATGCTACCGCTGTTAGCTTAGGCTCTTTGAGGATGAAATATTTTGCATCTTCATAGATCTTTGCTTCATTGATGAGAATGGTTGTAGGTTATGAGAATTCTAAATTCTTCTCCATCTTTCAGATGCTTCATACATTGATGCATAGTTGATGGGGCCATGCCATACTTATGCAGTTACGGCCAGCCCAAGAGAGCTCTAAATGATGTACCAGCATCGATTACATGAAACTTGGCTTCATATATATAAATCTTGAATTTGAGGAGAATAAAAGAACCCAGTTTTCCCTTTTCATTGAAATCCATGAACCATCAACTTATCTCTCCAAGATGTTGGATATCAAGTGATAATCCTCTTAATACCTTTAGACTCATAAGATTGAGAAGAAGTTGGATCAATCAATATTCGAATCGAGATACCATCACTCGTAATATATAAAGGATTGTGCCATTCCCAACATAAGATCTTCAAAAATGTGATTAGAGATCTTGAGTTTGCAATTCTTCACCATGCATTTTCAAAAGTAAGCTTCATAACTCTGATCTTTGAGAGCTTGTATCAAAATTTTCTGGAGGTCTTTTGACATCAAGAGAGCCTATTACACACTCAATTGTGCATCTTTCTCGATGTGATAGAATATTATAATCTATCTTCTCGCTTGATTTAGGCTTTATCTAAGATTTTGGGAATAATATCCTCTAACTTCAATTTATTTGCCTTTATCTTTATTTACATTTCCTTCTTTGATGAAGGTGGTAAGACTTTACCACTTCTCAACCGAACTTGAATCACCTTATCTTGCTCGATTCTTAAGAGGTAGTTTCTTCAAATTTCCTTCTTGTTCTGGAAGATTGGCCAAAAGGGCTAGACTCATTTTTCAACGTCATATGTTTCATACATGATGATATCAATGAGTCGACTCTTCTCGGGAAAACATATAGATCTTCATCATTATTGTCTTATGAGTCATTAAACAAAATTCAGATATTAGCTCCTCGCTCTTCTTGCTTTCCGATAAAAAAATTTGATGGAGTTTGTCGACTACCCTTGTCATTTGAGTAACCGATGTTGAAGAATATCCGACATAGATGATTTGCATGTCTCTTGGACAAGATTCACCATTATCTTCTTCATCAATTCAAGAATGATTTAGGCATGAAGTCGCAAGCCTAAATGGCTTGTCATGTGATACTCTTCTAAATTATTGTTAATGATCTTTTGAGTTGTAGTTCTTGATTTTCTTTTCTTAGCCGCCTTCTTTGATTTATGAGGCTGCATGTAGACGCTTCTATCATGTGATGAAGTAGCCTTATAAAATACCGAGAAGCCCAAATACTTGGTTTAGGCATCTCTTAAGTCCAATATAGGTTCAAGTGGTGATTTTCACTTAACACTAGGGACGCTTTTAACTACTTCAAAGATCTTCATGCTTTTGGAGACTTATTTGCCATTCTTCCTCAACGATTTTCTATTTGTCTTTGGATGATATGGAAGAGGACATCTTGTAGACTCTTTTGGGTTGACTAAAACACTTTCTGATAGTATAAATTCACCTCGCCAATACTTCCTTTCTAGCCAATCTTTGAAGACATATAATCTTCAATGAATGACCGATCATCGATGATAGGGATAGTAATTTGGATTATTGACTTGATCGCTTCTTCGTGCCTTTTAATTTTGGTAATCAGACCGACTTTGATCGCTTGCCAAAATAATTTAGCCACACTGTCCCTTCTAAAGGAATATTCTTTATTCATCTTTTCCTTGAGAGATGGCCGCATTTGCTCATCATCTCTTGTCACTTATTTTGGATGCTCCCCACCACTTGAAAAGTCGAGTTTTTGTTTTCCTCCTAATACCAATTTTGTGGATTAGAATAACTTCTTTCCCTTATCATCATTATACATTGACTGCTTTCCTTTATCCACATTATATATCCCCCGCTTTTCACCATTTGAGCTATAGGAAGTGGTATGAATTTCATTTCTTCTTGAGAAAAGGTTTGTTTCTCTTTGCTTTATCAGATAGACTGACTTAGTGATTCAACTTTTCAAATTTAGCCACCCTATCGAGCAAGTCCTCGAATATGCAATCCACGCATGCATAAAAAATGGTGCCATTTTATCATCCATATTGCCCATTAGCAATTGGATCACATGTTCTTCTTGAATTATTGCTCACTTCATACTTAGGTTGCTTAACGACTTATGAATTTTGTCAGACTCATCTTTCCTCCTTTTCAAGGCAAGGTCGGATTTTGATTTTCTCGATCATGAACCTCTTCATGAAATATAGTCTTTAATTCAATAAATATTTAACTAAATCATTTAACAATTCTGCATACATTCAAAAGTAGAGCTACTAACAAATTGATAGAAAAGTAGTGCATCATTCCCTCCTGTGTTACCACAAGTAGCCTTAAATTGGGCTAGATGTTGCTTTGGATTACCAAGCCCATTGAAAGTATTAAATTTCGAAAGTAATGTTTGGTATGACACATATTCATATTCGCTAAGGGTGACCCTTACTCACCAACTTTTCATCCTACTCTGAGGCTATGATTGCCTTTATCTTTTCATTGATTATCATTTCTAGTAGTTGTGATTGTTCTCAACCAAATTTTGAATTATTGGTTGGAGAGGTTGTGGGTTAACTTCCTCGCTTCATGCGTAGGTATATAATGTAGGAGCTTGAGGTAGTGGTGTGGAAGTTGTATTATTATACCTGATTAGTAAACAAACAAGTGTTGCACTTGATGTGATATTCTTCGAACATTTCTATCATGATGTTCATTTGTACCATCATATCATTCATTTTGGTACCAAGTGCAATCTCCTATCGACCTCCATTTTCGTGCATTTCTCTTTCTCTCTAGCTAGCCATCATGGCGTCAATCAAGAGCTCTTCCTCTTCTTCTTGTTATTGTCTTTTGCTCATTTTGGGGAAGAACTTGACTCCCTTCTCCTTGTGCATTTGTAGAGACATGGGGTTGTACGACATCGATTATAAAAGTGTGTACCAGTGATCATTTCTAGTTCAATATATATAAACTTGACACCCATGATTTCTTTCATTATCTTCTTCTTCTTCTTCTTCTTCAAAAGATCAAAGATCCATCCTTCTATTTTTTTTCGAAGACTCTTCTTCATAAGCATCAAATTCAAGTTCTGTTCTGATCCATGTTGTGTTGATAGGTGCCGAGTGAAAGTTCATCTATATATCTAACCATATAGAACTTCTACTTCCATAGAATCCTCTTCATTATTTTCTTCTACACATGAATTTGATCGACATTTCCAGGGATCTCGGTTCAATGTGTGAAAAAAAATACTTCTTCTATTAAAGGACCACGATCAAAGTCAACCTTCTCTATAGGGTGAAACTAATCTGATGGGATCCCTAGAGGATTCTCGGGTGTAACCATCATATCTTTCATCAATGATATCCCTTCTTTTGGGTATCCACTTCTGATGAGTTGATTTTGAGGCAGATTTCTGAGTATATGTGTTAGATGTCACACCTCTTCCATTCTTCACAGTTTCATTACTGGCCCATATTTGCTTATCCTTTCACTGGGACCTTTCGGTGATTCTTGGACACGTCATGCTCGATGCTCACCATGAAGCATACTGGATCGTTAGTTACCGAAGAGATGGCAACTTTCTTGGTGGAGCAGATTTTCCATAATTACAGCCTCAAATCTTATTTTCATTAGCTATCCTTGGCTACTTTGAGAACTTTATGTATCTTGGCAAAGTGTTTTGGGTTATCTCCTCGTATGGTGGTGTGGTTGGTTCTTCCGAAAGACGATTTATTTCACCAAGAGCTATTTCTTTACCCACTTTAGGTTGTCAAAGTTATTGTGGGTGGGATACTCGCTCGGCATCGCTTCACTAGGTCATTTAAAGGGATCGAGCCCTCACTTAGCGCTTTCTCCTTCTTCTCTTTCGTTAATTTGCTTCTAATGAGGAAGCTTCATGATCATGCTTTCGTAAAAGGTTCGAGCGTATACCATGAGGAATTAAAGACAGTTTTCCCACGACTTTTCATCATGAGCCGATTGATTGACTTTTGAAAAGTTCTTTGTCGAGAACTCCTTGATAGTATTATTGAACTGTGGCACATACATGGTAGGAGCTTCAATAACTTGAGGCCTTGCATGGTCGGACGAATGTACCAATGTACTGTGAGTTTCATACGATAGGAAATTCAAGCTATGAAATTGAATGGTAACCCCGACATCACCTGTGTTGATGAGGGTGTTGGCTAGGCAGATGTTTGCAACATGCCCTAGCTAAATGGTGAAAGGAGTGCTTTGTAGATTCATTTCTGCAAAAGTGAAAGATGAGGATTAGTAATTAGTAATTATTATTTCACCCCATACTTTCAAGATGCAGAGACACTACAAAATAAAATAATGGTGTAATAAAGATATACTCTATGGAATGATTCATTCTACATAGAGCCTCATATTGAATTTATTACACGCTTAAATCCTCATATCATTATTTTGAATTTTCAAAAATTTTATTGCTACTATAGCACATATATGACTACCAAAGATGGAAAGAGAATCATGTCCCCAAGTCGTGAAATCAGGAAAAAATTCATCACCACCTCTAACAAATTGAATTGAAGAGAGATTGAAAGTGTCGATGTAATTTTCAAAAGGCGATGGAATAATAGAAGACACTACCGAGATTTTGCCCTCATTTCGTGAGGACTTTAGATCTGGTTCCAGGTTTTCGATAGGCACAATCCCCTATAGTTAATTACCCCTCTCAGTGAGTGAGAGAGAACTTTCGATTAAGGTTAGTTGTTAGATTGCTAAATGCATAGCGTATAGTAAGAGTATATAGAGTTTTAGAATTTAAGATTATGAAATTCATCATTTCAGCTTAAATTAGATGGTTGGGGGAATGATGACGTGCCCGATCTAGATCCCATGGTTCCATCATCAGCCCGTGGGTCCTACTTATTGAGGAGGTAGTCAACCGATCAAGGATCCTTATCAAGAACACATGGGACATCCAAGAAATCCTTAGACTTGGGTGGTGTTTGTCTCAGGAGACAATCTTACCTAATCGATAGAGAGATATTTATCCTATCAAGTATACCCTATGATTCACAACTCAAAGGAGCCATTGGGAGATACCGCATATGGATCTAATATAATGGAGAGCCAAACCACCCAATCGAGGACTCCTAACCGCTTCATCTGGGAGAATGCCACGCAAATGAGATAATGAGTCACGCCCCACAAGAGAGATTGAGAGAGTGAACACAACACTTGATTTAACATTGACTTCTTTGTGAGCTAGAGTTTTCTTAATTTGTCCCGACAAATAGTTGCAGAAGATAGATATATTATGTTTGATTTAAGTTTTTAATGATATAATTTCATTTAATCAGTTTCAGATTGCTACTTAATTTGATTTGAAAATTGATTAATTTGAATATATTTAAGAGTTTTTAGATCTATCACTCTATTTAGTCGCTAACAGATTAGATCATGGTTATTGTCGATATTTCGAAAACTCTTATTATAGATTTTTAAGTTTGTTAACCCTAACTAATTAAGACTAAACTAGGAAGCAACCAGCAACATCCTCGACATTTGAATTTAAGCATTCAAAGATAATGGCCATGGTGTATAATAATTTTAAGTAATTTTATGTTTGAAATATGAGATTGATTTTGTATTTTCATTTTTTTTATTCCAATTTAGCCTGCATAGCCTTTTCAGATATTAAAATTTGCACTTGAAATCTCTATGTCAAACATCTGGTATTTATATTTTAGCTAATTTTTTCTAATTAATGAAATCATTGATTTTGAAAATCATAATAGATGAAATTCTTTGATTTTTGGAAGTCATGATTTTTATAGATTTTGATTTAAGATTTCATTGCACAAAAGAGTCTAGATTGAGAAGAAGGCATAAATTGATCTAACATTAAATTTTTTAATATTTAATATATTCTAATTTCTCTAGCCTTTTTGACATTAAAAAACTTTAAATCTGTAGTAAGTGTTTATTTTAAGATAATTTCACCTAATTAGTAATTTCGTTGATTTTGAAAATTATAATTAGAATGAAATTCCTTAAATTTTGATTAAAAGAAGCAATATGAATTTTGGTAGATTTTAATTTAGTATCGTTTTATGCTTGTAGAGTTGCAAATTTTAAAATTTATTTGTGTTCAAAGGATAATTTAGTTTTATTTTAAGAAGATTTATCAAGTTCTCATTTTTCTCTCTTTATTCAAATTTTCCTATATTTGTTTTCCTCCTGCTTTTTATTGAACTTTACATTCATTTTTTTTTCTTTTAAAGCAAACCAATTCTAATTTCTATAAATTTCAAGAGAGTCTCCTATTATTCCATTTGTGAAGTTGGAGTTACATTAGGATAGACTTTTCTTTAACTTGCTTGATAAAGTAAAGATTTTCACCCTTCTTTATATTTTGTTTTATTTTATGTTTGTTCATTTTACTTTCATTTTTTTTCTTATTTGACACTTTAGAAATTAGAGTTTTACTTTTTAAGTCACCATTTCACTCTCCCATTTTAAGTCAAGATTTGAATAATTACCTAGCCATAGAGGGTGATGTTTTAATTTTGAATAGAAGGTCTTCTGACATCATAAAGTTTTTCGTCCTTTGACGACGGCCTCGAAAAGAAGATAAAGCATATATATTCATTCCCCATCATTTTTTTTTTTCTAAGTGAAATTAGAAAAATTTGCGATTCTAGGGGAGCGACATCTAAGATGTCTTTATTCTATGCCCTTGATTTCTAGACACCACGAAGTTTTCATCTTGCGTCTCTGAGCTGAGGCCTTCAACTGCAAAGAAACATAATGTCGGTGTTGGCTTACTTGACGCCTCTTGAAGGTAATGAGGTCTTCATGACATCACATTTTTATCTCGTCACTCTTGAGCACAGAGGCCTGAAAAGAAGACAAATGATATATATTCATTCCTTTTTTTTTTTTTTTCTAAGTCTAAAATTAAAAAATTTAAAGATTGCCAGGAGAGACATCTAATGAGATGTTATTTGATGCTGAAGAGAAGCGGTTTGTGACACCAGAATTTTTTATCTCGTCGCCTCGAAATAATCCTTCAAATCTGAAAGAAATAAAAGTGTATATATATATATATATATATATATATATATATATATATATATATATATATATATATATATATATATATATATATATATATATATATATATATATATATATATATATATATATATATATCCTTCACGATAATTTGAATTTTATCTACAATGTGTAGGAACAAGGTGGGTAAAACCGAGAAGAACCGCTCTGATTGGTTTCCTTGCGAGACAAATTTGAGGGATAATGCGAATCGACGAAAATCGAAGAATTCCTGACGATGTTCTTTCCAGTTCTGTGAAAATTGAAAAGATAAAAGAAGAAGCGAATGAAATTGAAAGAAGAATTCGTCTCTTGACGATTTTTCTTCCCATGGGAAAATTGGATGAGTTAGCTGGAAAAAAATTGCAGCGGGGGCTTGGCGCACGGAGTGGACAATGGGCTGGAGTGGAGGCGGGTTTGTGCGGGCTGCGGGACGAGCGGGTTTGCAGAGGCGGGCCGGCTTGCAAGATTGGAGGTAATGGCGGGATGCGCGGCGGACAGCGGAGCGCCGGAGCGCGTGCAACGGTTTTGCTGTCCGGAGCATGTGCAGTGCGGGCTGTGGCAGGTCAGAGCGCGGGACGTGGCAACGCAGGGGATTTGTGGGCCGAACCGGCGGATGCGCGGGCTGCAGGCTGCATTAGCGGCGGAACACGGGATGCACAGGCTGCGCCTGAGCAGCGAGTGCGGGACGGCGAGCCGGAGGAGGTTGAGAGGGAGAAGGAATCACCTGTGCAGAGGAGTTTCGAACCAGAACGTGGGAAATGGGAAGGGAGAGAGGGAAAAAAAATTGGAACCGTCCTTTTTTTTTTTTGAACCAGGGAAACTGAAAATAGGGGGAACGATTGCACGTGGAGGAGGATAATTTAGGGATTTTAAATAAATTTTAAATTGATTAAACGTTTTAATGTAAATTTAAGAACTCATACCAATATATATCAATAGAATAAGATGTTCAATACAATGACACGCTTGTTTCGAATCGTTTTGATCAATCCATTACTTTGATACGCATACATTGAGCTGGCGCTTGATCAAGTCACGCAATATTTATATTCGACTTTTGACGTTTGAACATGATTGTCGTCATCGATCGAGTCATTTGATTGATTTGAAATCCTATATTTCAATCGATCATTGTCACTTCAAATCATTCGAGATTCATTTGCATTCGTCCGAGAGAGATATTCATTTGATAGTTTTGATGTTTCAACGGTGATCAATTTCATGAACGAGGTCATTAACATCATCGCCTTCCGACTGATATAATGCGACACATCGATACTCGAAGAATCAATTGATCGTTAGATTTTGTAATATTTATATTGATCATGACATTAACACGACGCCAAAGTCCTCACCAACGAGGTCGTTTTGACCATTTTCTACATCCATATTTTGAGCCTCAATTTACGATTGTCACCTGTGTCATTCTAGATTGACGACGGTTTTTAATTTGCTAATCCGCTGTTTGAAATTCATAATCAAAAAATCTAATTATAAAATTTAATATAATGAACCAATCCAATCAAAAAGTTCGATTTTCTGTCTTTTTAAAATCAAAATAATTAAAAACCTAAATTTTGGTGATTAAAGTAAATTATGATGGAACTGCAAGTTTTAATCAAAGAAGATATGCCATTTCAAACAGACTAAGTCATTTGAATTTTCAAGTTGAACATCCTATCATTAAACTATTAATTAGTCTTTTATGTAACTAAAGCTTTAGTTTTCAAATGTATGAAGGAAGAGCATGTATCCACACCAGCAAGGTAAAAATACACGATCAAAGAATGCTGGAGAGATAAAAAAGAGAAAAAAGAGAAATAAGAAGAAGACTACCAAGGAGAAAGAAGATAGTGAAATGCATGAAAAATGTCACCTCTGAAATTAATTGATGACTTGACTACTAATAATATATCAACAGTGTAGAAAAGAATTTAAACTCTTATTTGAACAAGGCTCAAGAAAATCTAATATGAGTTGCTTGAATTGAATTTATTAAAATGGACTTAAAAAAAATTCACATATAAAATGAGAACTTTTTGAAAATAACTTAAAATATATTTTTTGAAAAATAAATAATAAATATTTTTTTTTCTAAATCTCATTATTCAGACACCTATTATCAAATACCCCAATTATTAGATAAGGTTAGTTGCCTAATTTCAAAGTTAATATTAATTCGCTCAAATTTGGCGCGATGTCATCATATTATTAAAATATATTAGAACAGGGGCCACTGCCCACCATCACCGTGCCTTGTGACTTTGGTGATTCTTTACTGACAAGCAGCACATGCTCCCTCATGTACTTCATTCATTCCTCCTTGAAAAGTGCTAAATCTTGCTCCCAACCCCATGTGATTGCCTCAGAAATTTGGATGCGAGGAACGCCCTTCCAGTTCGTACTTATTTCCAAAATGCCCCATGGCTGTAATCATCCTATTTTATTCATCAGATGCGTGTTGGAATTGCTGCCCTTCTCTGCCATAAAAGCTCCTTTAGAGTAGGTCGGTGAACAGGCAAGTTTGATCTTAACCACTCAATGCTTGCTCCATGGCAGAATATACAAACTGGGATTAGCGCTCTGACCTTTATTTTAATTTTTTTTACTTTTTTTTTTGGCATTATAAGTTTATGGGATGCAAACTTAATATATTCGATATATATATAAAAGTTTATAATTACTTTTTTAATATTATTTAAAAAATTATTATTATGCAAAGTGCAACTGTAATTTTATCATCATCTATAAATAAGAAAGACACTAGTCAAGCACTAATATGAAAAATCTCTCAAACATGATCTTAAATCTTAAGTAAAAATTTATATCATCTAAGCATCTTATTTGGGGCTATTTAGTTACTTGAAAAAAGAATATAACGTAAATAAAATGCAGTGTAAAATGAATGTAATGTATTTGAATTATTTTATAATTATTTGATTGAAAATTCTTAAATACATGAGTTTATTTTTTTATTTGCTAAAATAAATGTAATGTAAAATATTCTTGTTGAGCGGCGCTGACGGCGGATAGTGACATGATAATGTCAGATGACGGTACGGGTGTATGTGACAACCATAATTTCTTTATATTAACTAGGTATTTTAATTCACCCAAATCGGGCAAATTCCAAATACACCAAAAATAACCTTTGTAATGTATTCTAAATATATTATATTACCTTAGAAATTTTACTTTGTATCATGTCAAATATAAAAAAAGTTAAAACTCTTACATTTATTTTACTTTACACCCAAAATTCAGGTAACCTAACAGCCCCTAATGTCTTTAGAATTCTCCTCATATCATCTATTTTTAAATCATGTACATAAGCATAATTTTACTAATTCTTTTCAATTAAAAGGATTCAATTAGATATTTTTTAAATTAACTCACAAAGTGAATAATTGAAGCTTAGCTCCTCCCTCTTATTCCTTATACTTCTTTTGCTAATCCATATCTCTAAATTAGGGATGTCAATTGCCTACAAGTCTCGAAGTTTGACCCAAATTGACCATATATATATGAATAGGATTTCCAACCCAATATTTTTTTTTAAACGGCCAAAAAATTTCAACCCTAACTCAATTCGCCTCACTTGAAGCAATACGTAACATTTATAGTATTAGGTCAAAATCAAGTCAAATTAGGGTTCAAAGGTAAAAAAAAGGATCAATAAGGTTTGAATAAGAAATGAGTCCAATCAATTGACGGGTTGAAATTGAGTCAATTTCGAGTTAGACTAACGAACTTGACCCAAATAATTAAATATGTCAATTTTTGACCAACAACGAAAATTATTCATATTAAAACGATTTTTCAAATCTAATCTTTGACACTTTTACTCTAAATGAATAATATTAGATTCAATATCCTCCGAAGTGTAGCATGCATAAATAATGTTTTAGATTGAAAGGTAGATCTTGAAACATAATAAAGATAAAGATAGATCAATGTACGATGAGCGAATTTATTATCATATGACTTTGAAATACTTGTAAAGCATGAAGAATCATCTTACAATGATAATGAAAGGGATTTTAAAAGTAATTTTGCTATCTATTCCTTTTACTCACCCCATAAAGCACTAGTCTATCATGTCTTATAGGTATGAATGTCGCCTTAGCCTATTAGTAGCCATTCCAAGTCCATGTGAAGGAACCCATCACACTAAAGAGGGTGTCACAAAGTCTCCTCTTGCTTGTCAATAAGAAAAGCATCAAATTGAGCCAATAAATGCTTTCTTAATTAAAATCATGAAGCCTCAACAACTTTCAAGATTCAAGATATGAGTGTTGAATTCTCAAAAAAGGGATATCAAATCCAGCAAACTATGATATTTGCTTCAAGTTAATTATATCTCTCCTTAGCCTGAAGAATGCAATGAAATGTTAAAGATGAGGCAAATGCTTGGTGAGTTTATTTATCAATTTGTCACTAGTTTTTAATGAAAGTTGTTTGATATTGATGAACTAGAATCAATTGTTGTTAGGTTAACACAGAGGACCTCTTAGAAGGGCCAATTCATTATGCTCTCAACTTACAACAACTAAAAATATTGGCCTAATGTTTAAGTTAAAAAATAACCACATTAATGTGAGGGAATATTATTATATACATGACCTCAAAAAATTCATTGCATTTCTCTATAGCTATAAGGAAACCAAGGTGACACATGCAATAATAAAGGTAAGTGGGCAAGTCACCAACCCTTCTACCTTAACATGCATGAAAGTAGAATTTTGACTTATGACTCCTCAGAAAGAGAGAATCCTAGCTCTTGAGATTTTGGACATACACTATTCTTCTAGTATTTTTGGATAGTGGATGCCCTTCATAGTAAGTATTTTTGCTAACCACTCTTAACTCATATAACACAATTTGGCTATGACTTATAAATATTATATCTTGCATAAATATGTTGATCACAACAGAAATATTTGCCTAGACATGTATAAATAATCTAGAATTATATATTTTTAACTTTATGTCCCAATGTGCGCAATTTAATCTTTTAAAATGAGTAGATTTATTACATATTTATATCTTCTTATAAGCTTAAAAAATATTACAAAAATATGCAAATATTCACATTAATCATAACTTCACAATTCACAAGCAACCCCTTTTTAATAGGTGTGCATAATCATCAATTTTCTAAATATTGAGCATTATCTATGTGACCAATTACATAATTTTTACAAAAAAAAAGATTTATATTCATACCACATAATTCTTATGCATTTACATATCTAATACTCAAAATTAGTTTTTTTTAATTATCTACTAATTTTTTTATGCTTGAAAAAGTGCATTTTATTTTTTAAAAGTGAGTGATGATGATATTTTTGATATGATATTAAAATTTATATGAAATATATTAAAGTTTTGTTATTAGACATATAAATATATAATAATTGTGTGGTATGCATGTAAATATCAACCTAAAATTGCATTATTTTTCATCAACTAACTTAAGGTCCGTTACAACTGTAGCTTTTGAAAAGTTTTGTGGGCTCAAAATTCACACCTCTCGACAATTGAAGGAGAGAGTGTGATTTAAAATGTCGATGTAATTTTCAGAAGGCAGTTGGAATAGTAGATAAGACATTACTTAGGGATTTCACCCTCATTTGGTGACTTTAGATCTGGTTCAGGTTTTATAGGCAAGCCTATAGTTCATTACCCTTCCCAAGTGAGAGAACTTTCGATTAAGACTAGTCATTAGATCGTTTAATGCGTAGTATATAGTAGCATCATGTGGAGTTTAAAAGTTAGAATTTATGAAATTCACCATTTTAGCTTAAAGCGAATGGTTGGGGGAATGATGACATACCCGATCTAGATCCCATGGTTCCGTCATCCCAAGCTGTTGCGGTCCCTAATCTACTTAGTTAGAGGAGGTAGTTGACCCAACCTGATGGAATGATCCTTATCAGCAACACATGAGTTACGTTGTCCAAGAAATCCTTGTAGACATGAGGTGGTGTTTGTCTTAAGAGACATGCTCTTAAGTCTACCTTAGCTAATAGAAGGCTTTTTGCCCTATCAAGTATACCCTATGATTGACAACTCAAAGGGCAGAGCCATTGGGGAGCATATGGGCTACGATCGTGATCGTAATATAATGGTTCCATGTGGCGGCAACCACCCAATTAGAGGACTCTGATGGTAATTGTATCATATGTGGAGCCTACTGGCTAAGCCACGAAGTCAGATGACACTTGCCACCTCCTTATTGGTGTGAGATTGATTGAGAGTGAACATAGTAGAACACTTGATTTGACATTGACTCCTTTATGAGCTAGAGTTTTCTTGATTTTTCACCTTCAACAAACTATTGCGGAAGGTGGATTGAATGAGTTTTTTAAGTTTTTAAAGATTGAATTTCATTTAAGCATTTTAGATTGATGCTTGATTTAAGTTAATTTGATTTGAAATTAAAATCATATTTTGATGGAAGTATCCTCCGGTTAAAATCATCGTTCAACACAACCATCATCGGAGTAGTTAATTGATTGAATCAAATATATTTGAGAACTTTAGATCCTGTCAACTCTGTTTAGCTCCTAATAGGGGATCAGATTTATTATCACATGACATAATTAGTTTCTCAGATATTTTAATAAGTTAAAATTCTTATAATAATTAAATTTTTAGATTTTGTTTATCCGGACCCAGTCCTAAGGCTAAACCGGGAAGCAACCCACACAGCATCCTTAGACGCTAAGTTTAAGCATTCAGCATAGTGTTGCAGCTCATACGGATGTATTTAAGAATGCTTGCATAATTTTGAAATATTGAATTTGAATTTTAATCCTACTTCAATTGAAGCCTTAATTAATGTCTTATGTTCGCTTGTACAACATGTTGCGAATCCGATGGCGTTAAAAGATGTTGTAAATTGATCTGATATCCTATTAGATCTTTTGAATTAATATTGAATTACTTTCTTTTATCCTAAATTGATTAGTATTTGAATATTCAATAGACTCTTGTGATTTTATTGTTAGCCTCCTCAAGCTTCATTTACATTTAATTTGAATATCTTCATTTATTCTAACATATAAGGCAATAGGCTCAAGTATTCATTTGGTGGTAAACTAAATGAATGAATTCACTTTTAGCTGCTTGATGTTCTCTTTTGATGAAGCTAGAGAATTAGATATTTAAGCTTCAATATATATGTTCTTGCTTATCATGTCAAGTGTATGATTTTATTAGTGTTTAGTTCATAGAGGAGAAAGCTTTATATAAGTTTTAATAGGCCTTCTAAATAGATCTATTATTAGACCCGCCCATCCAAATGGCCCTACCCCTTTACCTAAAACTTCAATTGAAGGGAACTCTAAGAACATTAGGGAAGTAATATATTTTAAATGTCATAAAAAGGGTCATATGCAAAATCAATGTAAAGCTCAAATCTTATTTTTAGAAGAAGTTGAACATCCAATAGATGATAATCTAGAAGAAGTTTATGATGACACCCCATTATCTGATGAAGAATTGGACGTAACTGATGACCATTATATTAATGTGATGAGATGTCTTACTGTAATAAAAGATGAGGCAGAAGATTGGATATGAATATTATAAGGTTCTGGCAATTTGTAAAAGTAAGTATCTAGACATAGGTTTCGATCATTAGCTAAAATGTTGTAAAAGTATTTTTGATATTCACAGCTGTATTCGTGTAAATAACAAATATTGCATATACCTAATGCAGTAAGTTTTTGTTTTGTTATTTCTGACTATTTTTTGGCTTTTTCTTCTTCAGTAGTATATTTTATAGTATATCCCAGAAATTTGCTTTTAATAAATTCAGCATATATAACGGGCCATCTTCCATGGGTATGGAGAGTACGTTCGGCTAAACAAGTATATCTAATAGTTTGTTTCTGATCTAAACTTAAACCTAAAAACCATTTTTTACAAATTCCAGTAAGTGTATTTTCTATAAAACTATATGCATCTTCTCCCTGAAGAGTGTAATTAAGAATTGCTAAACTATTTTCTATTGTCCATTTGTCAATCGTTTCATTAATATTTTTACAACAATCTATGTTTAAATAGATTCCATGTCAAATTGGTTTGGGTTGACAATGTGGTTGGCTTTGTTGGCTTATGGTGTTGGAATACATTTAGTTGTTGTTGGTGGCATAAATATTTGTCGTATTCTTATTACTAGAACTAGCTTGAGTACTAGTTGTGCCAGTATTTGTATCTGTGGGCATAAGTGGTCTGTCCAAGGATGGAGTTGGAGGAGTATTCATAAATTGATGTTTATTTAGAACAAAGATTAACTCATTAAGTTCTTGTGAGGGTTCTTTTATGTCAATGATTTTGTTAATTATGATTGCTCCTTGAATATTACTTTGCGATGGTTTTAAAGTTTTTTCTGGATATCATGGAAGTGTATTATTTATATTTTGTAAATCAAATTTAGTAAACAAATTATAATGTATTATGGCTTATTATTAAGGATATTGATTTTTTTAACGGTCTTTTCCTAGTTCATTAATATTACTAGTGCTTTCGGTGTAAGTTAAAGTTTTATACCTACTTTGTAAAAGATTTTAAATGTTTTGGTTTTATTATTCTTGAGTTTGATTTAGTTCCATATATCCTTTGTGCTTATATTGTTTGAAGTATTCAAACTTAATCCAGTTATTGTTGTTTAATAATCATATAACTAATTACCATCCATTCATTAAAGTTTCCTAGGGGTTTTATGTGAAATGATTGTTCTTATGAAGATTTCTAGATTGTTAGAAATATTAATGTTTAATATATCTCAATTCTATTGAATTCTTTTCCGAATATTCTTTATTTAATTTAGGCATGGATCTTCTTATTCTTCTAATTAAGACTTTTGTTTCGTTCTTGTTCTTCTTTTAGTTAATGGTAAGAAGGAAAATTAGATTTATATGTATAAGATAGTGTACAAAACATGAATAGTGTTTGTTACACTTGATCTTTTCGATACCATTTTTTCTGAGGGCTCTACGAAAGTTTGTAGAGTTAATTTTGGAGTAATTAGCTTTTGTAATACTTTTATTGTTGTTTTAGTCATTTTCCTAATTCCTTGCTCTAGGTTTTCTCTTGATTCCATTAAAATGAAAGCCTTCTCTCTGCTGTTATCTCTAAGCATAAAGTTTATGGGTCCCGATGCTTATATAATATCCTCTGTTTAGTAAATAATCTACTCTATAATCGTGTTTTTGGGGTATGACCATTCTCCGGTTCATATGTACTCTTTAACAATTTTCTTAGAAGATAAAACACTTAAGACCACAACCCTATACGATCACTTGGAGAAACAAAGCACAACCTTGGTTGTTTTATAAAGCGTAATAATGCAAAACACAATTATAACAATATTATTACAAACCGGTGAATATTACAACAAAATAAAGCGAAAACATAGAAATATACTGATCACCGGAGAAGCTTTCGGCTATAGTACATTGGACTTCTCTTCGAAAATAGAAAGACAGAACACAGGGAAAGTAAGAAGATTCACAAGCCAAGCTCACCCTCACTCTAACTCTGCCTTAGAACATAGCTTGTTCTCTAATTTATAGATGCTAGAGTATTATCTGTTCCAATAATTGATTGCTTTGAGTGCTTGAAATAATTGTTTGTGTCTTATTTGATTCTTTTCCGCTTTTGCTTTTGCTGAGTGCGGTTTTTATTTGAGTGCTTTCCATTATTCTTAGCTTTATCAGAGTGCGATCCATTATTAGATGCTTTTTCTAATAATGCTGTTATTATTGTCCTTGCTTTCATGATTCTTGAGGACTTATCAACTCTTCAAAAGCTACCAAAAGTATTTAGTGAAGCAGTAGAAATATTCCAGTATGTTATCAAACATTGGAATATATATATCAAATTATTTCAAACATATCAGAGATACCAGAATTTCACTTATACAAATTGGTATCTAGTGAACCTTTTATCCAAAGTACAACAAACAAACCATTTTATCAAAGAGAAAGATGAAGACTTATATTAGATGGATATAAATAAAAAAGATAGATCCAACAAACATATGGGTATATCATTTCGGATAATTTATTCATATAACCATATCAAAGCACCTAGAAAAAATTCACAAAGTATTATATCAAAATGGATAAATCTACTTCAAAAAAAATATGATAAAAGTCACAATAAAAAAAAATTTTGTAAAAATACAAAAGGACAAAATACACCAATGTATCTATAAAAAAGCAGACACTCTAGGTGTTTAGAAGGACTAGAAAAAGATGATAATAAAATACATTCTCATTAATAGTACTCTTATTAAAATCCCAAAACTTTGGTGCCTTCGATAATGGTCGATTTTATACTGCAATAATTCTTTAAATCTATGCATGCATTTACCCAATATACGGATTATATTGAATTACTTACACCTTGTCAACATCTCCTCTCATGTCCTATTACATCCCACACTTCCACGTCCCCTCCTCTTTCGCAACCGTGATTTAGATAAAATTATTCAATCCCATCTTTCCAAACACCTTCTTTATATTTTTCTAGCATCGACAAATTACGAAGTCGACATTTTGCTGAAAATTATTTTCCAAAACCTTTTCTAAAATCCTAATTGGTCCAAAGATAGAGCTTGCATATTGAACCACTTAACCCCTCTTTATTCAGTTAGTCCATGAAATATACTATAGTAGCTCTCATAAACCTTGAATTTAAAAAAAAGAAATTCTACTATTTAAATCTCATCTCTCATAGTACTAGCTCTCTCTTGGTCATTTTCTTGTCATAACCACTGAACAAGTTAATGGTAGACACGATGTTATTAATTATAAAAACTTAATGACAATACCAAATTTGATGGATATTTCTTACCAAACAAAGAAGTTCTTATTAATCAAATTAAAATGCTAAATTTTCAAAACTGTAAATCAGCTTTTTTGCGGATAAAGATGCATCCAGAAATATTTAGTACCCCCAAGGACATTATCATTGGAATGTTATGTCTTTTGGTTTAAAAATACCACAAATATTTCAATGGCATTATGAATTATTTATTTTAATTTAACACATTTTCACGACATTCTTATCTACCTTCCAACACATATTAAACATCTTATAATATTTGCCGAAAAGACATATAAACATGGTATTGCGTTAAGCAAAAAGAAAGTTATTTTTGTTACCAATACTATTGAATTTCTAGGATTAAAAATTGATACCAAAGCCATCAAATTACAAGACCACATTCTACAAAAGATAGACAAATTCTCAACCATAACCAATCAAAAGACTTATGCTTTCTTGATTGTATTAATTATCAAGCATTTATTTAGATTTAGCAACCCAGAGCTCCATCTAAAAAAACTTGAAAAATAGTTGGTCTTGGGATATTAATGATCAAAACTTATTACTACAAATTAAAAATCATTGTAAACAACTCCCTAAATTAATTCTACCAACAACAATTAATGTCAGCGATAGCTCAAACTTTGTTGAGCTATTTAATCCGACAAAATCTTGAAGTTTTATGTGCGCATCTAGTACTTATAACTAAAATTATCACATTAAAAAAAAACTTAGCTATTAAAAAGCTATTAAAAATTCAAGTTATTTCGAATGAACACTTATTGAACAAATAATAAAAGCGCATTTCTTTATAAAGAAAAATATTGATTCATTACCAAATAAGCGATTGATTAGATGACAAAGTTGGTTTTCATTTATCATTTGATTTAGAATATATTGAAGGAAAATGAAATTCTTTGGTGACACTTTAACTGAGAATTATGCGGTCGAGTTGATCCATAATAATTTATCTTTGGACAAGTTACCTGAGACACTTGACATGGATACATACTCAACTACAAAAGATTCAGATAAATCTGATGACCACAGAATGAAAAGTTATCTCTAAATATTAGATCAACAATTATGGAAATTAGAATGTGAAATTGTTTATAGCAATAACTTATTGACGGAGCTACAAAACGTCAAAAAATATCTCCTTGGAGAAATTGACGAAGACCAATTACCATCAGTTTCTAAGTTACAAATTAAACCAGAAAACTTTCCTCCAATCACTACTCTAGATAATATCAAAAGTGAAAATACGTTCTCAGGTATACTATAAAAAGTCGTACTAAAATAAAAAACAATATTAGAAATAGCTGACAATTGACAAAGATATTTATTATATCAAGAATGTATTAATGCACAGATATATTTCCACACATCTGGAAAATATCATGTAGCATATATTTATGGCATCACTGATGCAAAAAATTATTTACGAATTAGAATCTGAAAAAGAACTTTATGAGTTAACTGAAACCGAAGAAGATTTAATAAATTCTTCGTGTTATGAAGAGACACATTTAAACGATTACTTATATTCTAATTAATATGTCCAAAATTGAAAAACCCTCTAAAAAAGATATAATTATTGATGATTAATTTGAATACAATAGACATCTAACCCTTCCAGAAGAAGAATATAAAAGATTAGAAAAAGAAACATCTTTAGAACAAAGATTGTTTTGATATGCCTATATTAAATTGGAAAAAACGATATTATACTATTGCCAAGGAGAATATCGTCGAAATAGAAGGTCGGGGAGTATAAAGTTCCTTTGTATAATCTTCTTATGAAATCAAGATTTATAAAATTTCATATCCGGAAAAATCTGGACATGTATTCTTTGGAGGTATTCAAATATTAATAAAAGCTTATTTTAGAAAAGGGATTGATAGTCCCATAACATTATGGATCTATGACGATAGAATTATTCATTCTAAAAAAGATGATATGAATGTTATTCACTATGGTAGGGAAAATACTTATATTTTTAAACATAATAATAAGATTATTAAACTCCTACCAATAAAGCTAGTAGAAAAAATACCTTCTATAACACCACACAAAATAACTTCGACTTTAAGCCTCTATTGAAGAAAAATGCCAAAATTCAATTAATTATCATAGAAAATCCTACTATTAGCTTTATCATTTCTAATTCTTACTTTAAAACATCTACTCTTTCTCCTTTGACCCCAAAGATAGAAATAATAGGTTTTGAGCTTTTCAAAAATTTTTGATCCATTTCTTCTTCACATAATACATGTAAAAGAAGTCATACCATACTATGAGACTCACATACCTACGTGGTATCTTCTCTTCTTTCGATTTAATGATATTGATGAGCTTCGATGACCTACTTCTCTAAGAGACATTCAACATGCTATTGAGTTCTTACCAGGTTCTCAACTTCCTAATCTTCCACATTACCGAGCATGTTGAGATTAAAAGACAAGTTGAGGAATTATTAAGAAAGGATTTTATTCAAGAGAGTCTTAGCCCTTGTGCAGTCCCATCATTATTAACTCAAAGAAAGATGGAACATGACGAATGTGTGTTGATAGTCGAGCAATAAATAAAATTACTATCAAATATAGGTTTCCTATTCCCCGATTAGATGATATGTTAGATTTAATCTCAGGAACAAATTTTTTTCAAAGATTGATCTCAAAAATGGATATCATCAAATTCAGATTAGATCAGGAGATGAGTGGAATGCGACTTTTAAGGCCCTTGATGGACTTTATGAATGGCTTGTCATGCCCTTTGGAATTTCAAATGCTCCTAGCACATTTATGAGATTAATGAATACTATTCTTAAACCATATATAGGTAAATTTTTGGTGGTGTATTTTGATGATATTGATTTTTAGTCTAGTGAAAATGAACATCTACAACACCTACAAAAGTCTTTGAACTACTTAAACAAGAGAAATTATACATTAATTTAAAAAAGTGTTTTTTTGCAAGGAGTAATCTTTTTTAGGCTTTATTATATCCAATATTGGACTTAAACCTGATCCTTCTAAAGTGAAAGCAATCTTAGATTGGCCATCACCTAAAAGTTTTACTGAAGTTAGAAGCTTCCATGGTTTAGTCACTTTTTATCGGAGATTTATTAAGAATTTTAGTACTATTGTTGCTCCGATAACTGATATAGTAAAATTAGATAAATTTTGTTGGACTTCTAATGCACAAAAGACCTTAGAGCAAATTAAAGTTCTTATCACTTTTGCACCAATCCTTAGGCTTCCTGATATTTCTAAAGCCTTTGAAGTGACATGTGATACTTTAGAAATTAGGATATATGGCATTTTAAGTCAAGAGAATCATCCTATAGCATTCTTTAGTGAAAAGTTAAATGAAGTCAAACAACAATGTTCCACTTATGATCGACAGTTTTATGCTGTAATTCAATTTTTAATGCATTGGCGACACTATCTCTTACATAGAGAATTTACACTTAATTCATTAATGCCTTAAAATTCATTAATACTCAATGAAAATTAAGTCATAGGCATGCAAAATGGCTTGAATTTTTACAAGACTACTCTTTTGTTCTAAAGCATAAGCCTGGAATTGAGAATAAACCTACTGATGCTTTATCCAGGGTAAACCTAATGATTTCCTCTTTAGAATTGAGAATCTCAAGATTTGATAGAATTAAAGATGATTATATTATATGCCTTGACTTTCACCTAATTTATCTTGAACACCTAGATAAACCAATAACTTTACAAGAGACATTCTTGATAATAAATGAATATTTATATAAAGGAAAATAATTATGCATTCCTCGATCTTCTCTTAGAGAATTCCTTATCACTGAGCTACATGTTGGGAGTGTAGTTGGTCATTTTGGAAAGGATAAGATCATATGTTTATTAAAAAATAGATTTTATTGGCCTTCATTAAAATGAGATGTTCAAAAATCGTGGCTCATATTTAATTTGTAAGAGGCTAAAACTATCAAACAAACAATACATTACCTTACATTCCTTATAGGCCTTGGGAAGACCTATCAATGGATTTTATTCTAGGATTACCTAGGACAGGCTCGAGGACATGATATTATTTTTGTTGTAGTGGATAGGTTCTCAAAAATGGCTCATTTCTTACCTTGTTCAAAAACAAATGATGCTTCTTATATAGCCAAATTATTTTTTAAGGAAATAGTGTGACTCCATGGTCTCCCTTTAACCATTATTTTTGATAGAGATGTTAAGTTTGTCTCATATTTTTGAAAAATATTATGGAAATTATTAGGTACCAAATTAAAATTTTCTTCTGCCTTTCACCCACATGGACAAGTGGAGTTAATCTTACTTAGAAAATTTGCTTAGATGTTTGGTAGGTAAAGTTTAGGAAATTGGGATTTACATTTACCAACCTCAAATTTGCCTATAATAGTACTATATCTAGAACTACAAAAAATCACCATTTGAGATAGTCTATGGTCAAAATGATGACTAATAGGTGTTTCAAGCCTACCATCTCATATATTTTATAATGCAACATTCTCATTTCCTAAAATTTTCAAAGCCTCCATGAAGATATAAGAAAAATTACTATAAGTAATGATAACTATGCTTCTAAGGCAAATCATAATCATTCAATGAAAGAATATAAAGAAGGTGATTATGTATTGATTCGCATTCACGGCGTTATCAACTACTAGATATAAGAAATTACATGCACGAGCTTGTGTCCATTTAAAATTCTCAAGAAAATTGAACTAATGCTTATCACCTTGATTTGCTGTTGATATGCTCATTCATCCAGTTATTAATATTGAAGATATTCTATCATATGAAGGAATTAACAAACCTCCACTTAGTCTAACTCTTTAGCGGAGATATAACGTACTTGCGAAGCCCTCTTCCTTTGAAGTTGACTATATTATCACCGAGGAAGCACCCATTAATCCTGAACATCATTTTCTAGTTCATTGGAAGAATAAGCCACACCTGAAGACACATGGTTGACGTCTTGATTTGGAGACTTTAGCCTCCAATTGGTAGAAGACTTCTTAGATTTCAACTCTACGGGCAGTTCAATTGAGCCAGGGAGTTGATGTAGAACATCATGAGGATCCAAAAAATTAGAGCTCAAGGTCCATTTACAAGATCTCAAGCTAAAGCCCAAGAAAAATTCAAGAAAGAAGAAGGCTTAGCCCATTAGCCTACTAAGGCTCATTTTATGATTTCATCCTTTTTTATTTATGTAATTTTTAATTTTCTTCTAGAAACCCCATATTTGAAATTTTGCATTTAAAAATTCAAAGCATGACATGTGGGGTGGTTGAATCCATATAAAATAATAGCATGTGAAATGGGTGGATAACATAAAATAATGAAGCAATTTAATGCTTCACATTAATGTGGCCACCCACCTTTCCCTCCATATTTTGAATTTTTTTCTTTTGAAATATGCTTGTAATGGCTATAAATAACCCCTCTTATTAGAATGAATGAGATCTTTTTATTGAGTTATTCTTGTGGTTTGAGAGCTTGGTGGTCAAAACTTGATAATCCTTGGTGGGAGCTCTAGTTATCTAACATATCTTTTTCCCTCACCTCCAATACTCATGTTCTCTCAATCTCATCAAAAGAAAGAATACCCACATATTTATATTTTGATTAATTTTGATGTTCTGAATGCGATGGCGAAGTCTATCGTCAATCGGAGGTCATTTGGACATGGTCGCAGCTTCCCGACTCTGATATGCACGTTAACACATTGATAGCTTGATCACTTGATCGATTGATCTTTAGATTATGCAATATTTATATTTTGATCAATTTTAATGTTCTGAATGCAATGACGAAGTATGTTCATTGAGCGGAGGTCATTTGATGATTCGATGTTGACAACCCCAGTGTTCTAAAGCATTCCATCAATTCACCTTATAAGTTCGATTCGGCTTGTGTGGCATATGTGAAAGTCAACATGGTTATAAAGCTGCTGTGGAGAAACCAACTTTTAGAAATAAATTATTATTTTTATTATTTTTCTTTGAAAATTCAAAAGTATTTCTAACAAATAAATTACTCTCACATAATTCAAAATAGCTTTTTCACCACAATTTTTTGAAAAAACAACCAAAAAGTTGGTAGCCAAATGAACCTACTTTGCTTTTGAAATGAAAAGCAAAGTGACCAAAAAAGTCATTATAAATGGACCCAACTTAATTTCTTATTTTAAATTTTCAGTAGTGAAACTTTGTTTTTTTATGATTAAGTCATAAATTTTTCTAATTTGTTGTCCCTTTGGTGTTCAAGTTTGCAGTTTTGACTATGCTTTTATTCCACTAGGACGTTTAGTGTTTTGGCTCATCGTATAGCAATTTGTCACGGAGCTAAATAAAGGGAGATCAACTATGCTCTCTTAGCCATACACAAGGACGGAAGCTTCTAGAGAATGATAGAAAGATGTGAAAAACTTGGAGCACTTTAGAAGGTTCCACCATATTCCAGAAAGCTTTGAAGGAGGAATGCTTCAAGAGAGCTCTAGAATGATATGGAATACTCTAGAACCCTTATATATGCTAGAGTGGCATGGAAAGATCTAGAATCATGTACATAATATTGTATTATAGAATATTCTTTTCTAGATTATTCCTAGGGATAGGGGGAGGGCTATAAATAGGGGACCTCACCCCTCATTTGTAACTAACCAAGAAACCAAGCAAAGAATCAAGAAAGAAGCAACCAAGCATCTTGTATTATAAAGTTCCTTTGCTTAGTGAAGTGCTTTCCTCACTCTAACCTCTCTCCAAAAGAGTTTTGAGTGTTCTACCTTTATTTAAAGTTAGACTTAAATCGAAAGAGTGTTAAGGCCGACGGTGACTTGGGAAAGTTCGCATTGGTATCAAAGCCGTTGGTGGAAACGAAGGCTGCAAGGAACAAGTTGGATGAGACCACAAATGTGGAGTCATCTCAACATGTTCAAGGTTATGAGGAGAAGATCCCGCCACATCCAAGCCACGGAAGTCCAAGGAGGTAATCTCGCTTGAGTCACTACTCGTAGAGGAGGTTATGGGGATGGAAGCCCTGATGGAGGATCTAAAAAAGGGTGAATGGCCTCGAGGAGGAGGACGCCACCATCCACTCATCGATCGAGACTATTCCGCATGAATCGCTCTGATCAAATGGCAAAATGCGGGAGGACCTAATGGGGAGCTGTGGGATGCAAAATCTCATGAGAAGGAGATGACTCCTACGTCAGGCATGGAGGAGATGGGAGGGGAATCAGGCAAGAGAGGCACTATGGATCCAGCAGCCATGCCATTAAAGCCAAGAGGATCAAAGTGCCAAAACCAAAGAGCTTCGGGGGAGTACTGCAATGCAAAGGAGGTGAACAACTTCCTATGGGGACTAGAAGACTGGAGCCATGGGCATCACCATGAAGGCCCAAAGTCCAATTTGGTGCTCTTATCTCTCGCAGTGAGTGGTGTTGGAGGAGGTGTGGAGATATGGAAAGAGGTATGTACACCATATCAACCTTTGATGACTTCAAGAATCAGGAGGCGTATCCCGAGAACGCAGAGATGAGGCTAGCCAAAGGAGGCTCAAACAGAAGGGTCGATCCGGAGTATGTCAAAGACTTCACTAGTCTAGTCCTTAAAATTCCGTGATATTCGACAAATACTCTCTACTTCATGGATGACTTCAATCATGGCAAGATCGAGCTTAGAGGCGTGGAGTGCAAGATCTTTGACCACCATTTGAGTTTGATCAACTACACTAAAGAGTCCACAAAGCCAATGGAGAGGAGGAGTGCTTATGGCAACGGTGGGGGAGATGAAGGACAACAGAGGGAGGAGTCTCACCAAGAATCGACCTCGACTCGGGGAAGATACAAGGGAAGGTAGAAGGAAGGTAGGATCCAACCACATAATAACTGCTTCCTTTGTGGAGGGCCTCATTGGGCAAAGAAGTGTCCTCAGAAGAATGCCTTGAACTCTCTCAAGTTATCACGAGGCAAAGCCAAGGGAATGATGTGGTACAAGTGAGATCCATGAAGCTTTGAATGGGATTCAGTGAAAGACACAAGCTGGGGTCGCTCTTTGGAGATGGTAATTGGAAAACTACCAGCCATGGTAACGGGCTTCTCACATTTCATCTCTCATAGAAGAAGCATAGCGGACTACCAACTTGGAGGAGGCTCCATCAAGTAGTCAATCAGAGGCAATGCCAATACACTGCATTACGAGGGGTCAAGACCAACGTGGGAGCTTGGTCAGGTATGGTGAACTTTTCCGTCATCCAAATGGATGACTATAGGGTTGTTCTTGGATTGAATTTCTTGGGTCAGGCAAAGGCAATCTTGATGTCATTTGCCAATAATATGTGCATCACGGAGGGCAATCAAACTTGCATGATGCTAGTAATAAGGGCCTCCAGGTCAGATGCAAAGATGCTCGCGGCCATCCAATTCAAAGAGGGGAAGGACTTGGTTGTTCTTCATAATATGGGTGATGAAGGACCAAGGCCACAAGAAGGCATGCCAAGGGAGGCAACAGTGGAACTTGAAGACTTCAAGGACATCTCCTCGGCAGAGTTGTCAAAAGAATTCTCACCCGAGAGGGAGATATAGGGCGCACTCACAAGGCAACAAAAAGAAGATGCGATATCAAAAAAAGGAGACACCTAACAAAATCCAAGCCAGCTCCTATACCAAAGAATAACTCATTTTGACAAGGAAGGGAGAAGGAGGTTAGAGAAGGGTGTCAAATCACCAAGACTATCTCATCAAATGGAAAGGGTTGCTGATAGGCCAACTAAAGATATACTGTGGCAATTCAGATGCGGAACACGATGGGCATCGCGGTTTATGGGGAGAATGTCATGAGCTAAATAAAGGGAGATCAACCATGCTCTCTTACACAGAGGAAGCTTCAGAGAATGATAGAAGATGGAAAAACTTAGAGCACTCTAGAAGGTTCCACCATATTCTAAAAACTTTGGAGGAGGAATGCTTCAAGAGGGCTCTAAATGGTAGGAATACTCTAACTCTTATATGCTAGAGTGACATAAAGATCTGAATCATGCATATATTGTATTCTAATATTCTTTTCTAGATTATTCCTAAGGATAGGGGGAGGGCTATAAATAGAGGATCTCACCCCTCATTTATAACCAACCAAGAAACCAAGTAAAGATTCAAGCAAGAAGCAACCAAACATCTTGTATTGTAAAATTTCTTTAAATAAGATTTCCTCACTCTAACCTCTTCTCCAAAAGAGTTTTGAGTGTCTATGTGTGAAAGTAGATTAACGTGAAAGAAATGGGCAGGATGACTTGAGAAAAATTTTTCCGTGACAAATTGGTCAAATTAGTTTAGCCTTTCTAGGAATTTAAGGACAAGGTTTAGTGTTTAAACTAGACGAAGTCTTACGGAAGAATTCAATCAACATAGAAAATAGGGCTTTAAATTATTTTAAACTCGCCCATGAGAGCAGAAACACCTAGAAAAGAAATCTGTAAAATTAAGGAAAGGGACAATAGGATGAAAGTAACTGCAGAGTGGCCGATTACAAATACATAGAAAATTTGTACAACATTTAATTTGAAAAAAAAATTGATGAGAAAATTTTAATCACAATATATTTTTAGAATTTAAATTTATTTTAACATAACTATAATATAAAAATTAACTAACTTTTCATACACTACTTATTTTAAAATAAATTAAATAATTTTAAATTCATTTTTCTTAATTTTAATAAAACTATTCTAATCAAAATTTCTTGTTACCTCTTGAGAAATAAGGGTTGCAAATGAACCAAGCATTTAACAAATTATTTGTGACTCGACTCTATTAGAGCTCGTTCATGATCGTTCGATTAACTGATCAAATAAACTTGAACATTGTAACTACTAGATTGCTAAATTAACAAGCAATGATCAGTATCATTTGGTTCACTTATATTTATGTACAATATCATTTAATGCTAATTAATGAGCTCAATTATGGCTCTATTAATGCTTGTTAGTGGATATTATTGTTTACATTTGATATTTTTTATAGATACGACTTATGTATATTTCTTGGCAAGTTGCTCGTGAATAAGGTCAAATAGAGCTTGATTAAAGCTTATTTATTTCATTAAACGAGTTGCTCATTAATAGACTCAATAATCCAATTTGAATCAACCTCATGAACAAATTTGAATTAAGCTTGAGCTCCATATGATAAATAAGCTCAAACTCGAACATCATCTTAAAAAACTTTAATTGAGCTGAAGCTCGATAATTTAAATAAGCTTGAACTCTAACAAGAACAAGCTCTGTTCGGCTAGGTTCGTTTGGTGCCCTCCCCGGAAACCTAAGCCCAGCACAACCAGATCTGAACCTTAAGCAGTTCGGTATTTACAGCACAAGTACATAATTTTTTATTACTACATAAAAGGCTTGGGCGGAAGAACAAGAGAAAATATATAATGAAACTCACAGGGGTAGATGGTGTAATTCCTTCCGAAGACAAGGGCTTCGTTTTTTGAGAGATCTGATTAACAACTGCTTTATTGCTCTGCTTAAGACTCCAACTTCATGTATTTATATGCACCTCTTGCAGACCCACCTTCTCATATCCTCCATTTTTCTAAACTATCTTCTTTCTTAACTCGCTTGAGCAGCAATGGCCATTGCTGCTAAGTTCCTTGTTTTCTTGGTTGCAGCTGTCCTCTCCATTTTCATGGTCGAATCCAACTCTGTGGTGAGTCTCAACAATCAAATTAAGCTTTTATTAAAGAAATATAGGGGTTTGATTCCTACTAGTGTGCTTCGTAATAAATCGGCCATTCTTCCTCTCTTACTTTGAAGGTTTGGGCTAATAAGGCAAATGATGATGCAGACGAATATCTTCTGAATAAGGTACAGTACCTTGTTTTTAAAAACTATAATGCACATGGTTGTCATTCCATCTACTAGCTAATGAATACCTATTTCTTCTTTTTTATGCCTGCAGGCAAACTATGGACAAGGCAGTCTGAGGAGTTACCGTCAGCAATCAATCCCATCCAACTCTCTTTTATTTTTATTTTATTATCTATTCTAAATATCTGTTCGTTATTTTTATACTTTAAAAAAAACATCGAAATATTATTTCAGGAATGTTTTTTTTTCTGCTATGGCAGAATCTAAATGTTGTTAAGCTGTTCTACAAGCTCATTGTTTGGTTTATGAATTGGAGAAACTAACCTTCGGTCAAAATATCCTCATCAAAAAGTGGTCATGATGCATTTTAAAATCTTTGATTTTACTTTGAAATAATATGTTATACCCTTCTCAAAATAAATCCAACATTTTTAAAATCTCAGCTGAACAAATTTTTCCCAAGTGTCCTTATTCCATATTTTTTTTCTTAAGAATTTATGAGGATGTTCTCTTCTTTTTTTGTGCCAATTTTGAAAGATAACAATTTGTAAAAGTAAAAAAAAAATTATATGGCAATTCCCTGTCAAGCGATCACAAACATCTTTTAAGTATTATGATTAATTGAAAATTTATACTTGATTTGTGATGTGAATCCTCCATGAAAATTGGAAGATCATTTATAACTTGCAATAACAAGGAATGAATATATATATATCTTATTAATCTTAACCGACATCTTCCAATTGCTAGTAGCAAGAGCATATTACAAAAATCTGAAGCCCCATTCGGTCATGGTGTTCCCACCCGAACGATGGGGTTGAAACTCAGGTTTTCTTTTCTTTCAAATGTTATACAGTCATAAGTTCAAGTATTACATTTTAAAAGAGCCCCAGATTGTATGTTTGATCATTGTTCTTTCACACAATCCTATGGCAATATCTAAGTCTAATGTTTGATCATAGAACATTATTAAACTAGAGCTCTTTCACTTTATGCTTACATATTCTTCCATTTCTTCCAGAATGCCCTCTCAGTGTAACAGGAGATGCTCCCAGACGCAACCATGCCTCTTCTTCTGCAACAAGTGCTGCAGCAAGTGCCTATGTGTGCCTCCAGGATATTATGGCAACAAGGGGAGCTGCCCCTGCTACAACAACTGGAAGACTAAGGGGTGGTCCAAAATGTCCCTAAGTTCATTAAAATTCTCCTCTCATTACCCAGCTTCCATCTGATGTTTGCTTTAATTTATCATCGTATTTGTTAGCGTGCTGTGTACTAATTTAATGCCCAACCAAACCTTGGCGCTCTTGGAGAACCATGTTTGGTGGGAGGATTCTAAGTTTTATAATTGTATTCTGTGGGACGTGGTACTTGTTTTCAATTTAATTTTTATCATGGCTAATATCATTCAATTCTTATTCTTGGTCCCTATCTCGGTAATGAAATGGGAAAATTTTTTATTTTTTGTGAGTCTGACTAGGAAGTATATCAAGAACAGCAACATATGCTGGTTAAGTTTTAAATTGTACGAAATCTGAAGGAACTTGTTGATTAAAGAAAACATGCAGGGCTTGGAGGCTTGGAGCAATGCAATATTCAAATATTACTTATAACAGTTATAACATTTAAGGTGAGTTTAGGATAGAGGTGACAGTGTGGTGTAGTGCACTGTAGGGCCATTTGGATATTGTGTTTTGGCCTCATTTTGAAAATTTGTTTTGAAAAGTTGTATTTTTTAATTTTATCTTGTTGAGTATCATGATTGCAAAAAAAGTTTTGATCTAATTTTTAAATAAAAAATTTATAATATTTATTATAATTTTTAGATAATATTTTTTTTGCAATAATTCTATCACTAATTTTCAAACTTTGCAATTGCCTTAAATGCATCCTAAAATTTTTAGATTATTGCTTCTTTTCATTGAAACCTGTCTTTTCTCGAAGATATTTTTTTCAAAAAATTTATATACATATCACATAATTTTTATGAGTTTACATATTTAATATCTAAAATTTAATATGTAATAATATAATACATTTCTAATACTTGAAAAATATGTATTTAACTTTAAAAGAATTTAATGCTGTGATATTTTTAATATAATATTAAAAATTTAATTGTTATTTATGAAATTATTAAATTTTATATAAAAATTATATGATATGTATGTAAAATTGAAGGTGGAACTATGTATAATTGAGGGGGGTGAATTTTATGAATTTTTTTATATGAATTAATTAAACTAGTTATTTGTTCTTTCTAAAAATTAATTTTCATTTCCAATTTTATCTTAATATTTAAATTTGACCCTCTTGAAAATTTTGCCTCTGATAAATGCTTAAAATTTTTAAAAATTTAAGTAATAATATCAATAAGATTAGAAATTAATAGCTAATGATCATAAAATATTTTGAACTAAGCTTTCTTAATCCGAAAGAAATTACTCTATTAACTCCTCGAAGATAAGACAACGTAGTGATTGCAGCGGATGTGCGTTTTTTTGGGAACCATTCCTAAACGTAGGTCAAAATCAGCAATCTCGAGAACCGTAAAGTCAAGGGAACTTTTCACTAATTTTATTTATTTTTATCATTATAAAATTTGAGGGTAATCTGAGCTGCATCTTGTGAAAAAAAATAAAGAAGACAAATAAAAAGTGTAACTCACCGTCTCTTATTTTTAGTTAGTGAAAAATATTGTCAAGAATTTTTCATATCGAGTTTGAATTCTCTTCAGTGTAACTCTCTGGATCGAGTTCGACGTCTATACCTCGCCCTGAAAGTACGACTGATATGAACATTTACGAATTCTGCCTCCGTGAAATTACCACAATAACATCCCTACCTATAAGATGGATAAAATGTTGGGTGAATACCCTTTACAAAAAAAAAAAAAAAAGTGTAAAATAAAATGAAAAAACTGTCGAGTAAAGATGGGGCTCAGGAAGAAAACGATGTCCACATAGGTGCCGTCATAGGACAAGAGCTCTAGATGTCCTGATAACAAAGCCTTAGTTCTGCAAGAAAAAGCCAAAAATGCCATCAAAATGCAAAAAACGTGCGATGGGGGGAGACCAGATAACGAGCAAAATATCAGAAGAAGAGGCCACCAAAATTATCAAGAAACCAGAAAGCACATCTATCACTATGTTGCACCATTCAGAAATTTTGCTCATCATTGCCATCAAAAATATAGAAGCACCGAAAATAAAGATCCAAAAACTCTGCATAATTAGAGAATGCAGGTAGCAGTAATCCAACCGCCATCCAATGCAAAAGAAGCAGGGCAGAAAAATGAGAAGAACCTACCAGAAAATGATTCTATGCAGATAAAGTTCAAAAGAAGTTTGTCTTTGCAGATATTGAACCAACTCTGATTTCTTTTCCACCTGCTGAATTTTGGTCGAGTGGCCAGCTTAATTTTGTAGAACATAATAATAATACTTATTGCATACTAGAAAATCAGATAGAGAAAAAAATTTACTTAATTTAGTTTTGTCATGAGTCAAATACAATAATGAAGAATTAATAATAAAATTCAGAATTTTACAAAAAAACCTCAAAAGAGGAAAATCACGCGGACTAGCGAAGAATCTTCCATGTATTTGTTTAGTACAAAATTTCCGATAACAGATTACAAAATTGTACGAAGAAAGCGATAATGAGAATCCCGTAATCGATATAATAGCCATATATTCACGCTCACTTGTAACATTTGCTAGTGGTAGATGATGATGTCACGGGATCATGGATCGACAATGAAGGTTGTCATGATAGTGATCGACGAGATCGAGACGGATCAACCAGCGCCACGGCTGGTGACAACCGTCGAGCGGTGGCATGATTGTGCTTTGAAGATTTTCAAGCTTTAGAGCTCTCTCCTCTCTCTTGCTTGGGCCCTCTTCATATGAGGAATGAGTGGCTATTTATAGATTAGAGGAGTGACGTCTCCATAAATACATGCAAAATCCAAATCGCTCTACTTCATCGGACGGCTTAGAATGATTCCTTTGATCATTTGATGTATTTTAAGTATTTGAATGCTCAAACGAAGTCGGAATTATGAGATCTTGGCTTGTTAGATTCGGCTCGTCAAAATGCTTGATTTGACTATAAACACTCCATGTTAAGAGCTATTTATAGATTTAACTTATATCACAAAGTTTCCAATGATATTTTAAGTGCTTGATCTCGACAAGTTTCAACTGAGAATCAACTTGCTTTTGACATCAAGATTTGTGCTTCGACTAGTAGAATTTTCGATATATCGTTGTTTATTTTGGATGACATTATCTCAATCATCCAAAAATATTTATGCCATATACTTGAAAATAACAAAATTTTCAATGAAATTTACGGGTCCATTAACCATACATTTTGAGAGAACAAATCTTCATGGGAGTACAAGATTATGATCACGGAAGCGGGTCCAGGGCCGCGGATGTGTGCACGTACACACTGACGCAAGATTTCAGGGTTATGGACCCATCCGACACTTACGGAATGGCGACGTGACGCCGAGCGCAGACGGGCATGGCACGCTGGCCCATGGCTATGCGTTCGCGCCATGAGGCGTCAGGGTGTCAAGCGGTGGTATGTCGCGGGTCGGCGGTCGCGGTCGGTCCATGCAAAAAGAGAAGTCACGCAGCTGTAGCAGGCGGCACGCTCACCGCGAAACGCCATTTTGAGATTTTCGGTGGTTTTGGCGGTTTTCGCCGATTTTAGCGGTTTTGATGATTTTAGTGATTGTTTTTTTTTTTGCCTATAGGGGTTTATAAAACCCCCAAAAGGAAAGCACACTTCATGTGCTATAGCTTCTCTTCTTGAGTGAAGGTCGTTGAGGCGATCAAGACCGTAGTCATACCAGTTCCGCTTGAAAAACGACCTCGTTAGACCGAGTTCTGATCGATCAAGACCAGAAGTTCGCGCGGCAAAGCTCCGCTTTTCCCTCGAAAGAGGTGTCAATTGACCTCGATCGGATCGGCCGAGGCGATCATCGACGATAACCGGCGGTTGATGACGGCGGTGGTCGCCGAGTCAGAATCGGATGACCTACGACGATAAGCGGAGCGAGATCGAGAGATGGTCGACGCGGATCAGCAATGATGACCGATACCAACGGGTGATCGCCAGCGAAGAATCGGGCAGCACGGTAATGACGATGACGACGACGGCCTGGTAATGACGGATGACCGCACGATGGTGGTTACCGCGAGAGACGGAGAAGGTCGTAGGAAGTGACGAGCAGGATGACGACCGACGGGTGTGGCAGGCATACAAGCCAACACCGACGGGCTTTACCGCCGCAAGGGCGGGATAACCGGCGACGATGGTGGTGACCTACGGAGATGGCTCGAATGGTCGGTACGGACCGACGACGATGGTGCTGACCGTCGGAGATGGCCTACGGCTCAGCAGCGATCTATGCAAGAAGCAAATGGACCAGCGATGCGGATGACCAGCCCGATGCGCGACGGAGGTGGTTACCGAAACTGTTCCAGAAAGAATAGATGGGTCCGTCATGACCGACGCCTGAATACGGGATGATGATCAATGGTGGTTACCACAGAGATGGTCGGTGATCTACGGCTGATAGCCGGCGGATTGGTGAAGCACGGGGTGGCAGCAGAATCAGCATGGTAATGACGGGTAATCAAAGATCTGAATGGCGATAAATAATGGTGGTGACAAGCGTAGCGGCGATGGCGGCACGGTGACCGGTGGAATGCGAGATGGCCGGTCGGCAAAGAATCCGATGGTAGAAGTGGTGACCGCGGAGATGGAGGTGGAGACCAGCGACGGTGATGATTTTTGACCTATCTGAGTTGCTTGTCAGAGTGTGACTCAATGACGTTAACTTTTATGGAAGAGGTTGAATTAAATCCGCTGAGGATTTTGACCCATCCGAGGTTGTTTATCAGCGTGTTACCCGATGACGTTAATCTGTGTGGAAGAGGTCGTGGGAAGTCCACCAATGACCTTTTAACCTATCCTAGGTTGTTTGTCAAAGTCTTTGCTCGATGACGTTAACTTGTGTGGATATTGAATTGAATCCGCTGAGGATTTTGACCTATCTGAGGTTGTTTGTTAGGGTGTTACCCGATGACGTTAACCTATATGGAAGAGGTCGAAATTGAGATTTTTTTGATCTATCCGGTTGTTTGTCAGAGTGTTACCCGATAACATTAACCTGTATGGAAGAGGTTGAATTGAATCCGCTGAGAATTTTTGACCTATCCGAGGTTGTTTGTCCGCAGATGACGTTAACTTGTATGGATGAGGTCGAATTGAATCCACTGAGGATTTTTGACCTATCCGAGGTTGTCGTTGTCGGCCCGGCGACGTTAACCTGTATGAAAGAGGTCGTGGGAAGTCCACCAAGGACCTTTTGACCTATCCTAGGATACTTGTCAGAGTCTTTGCTCGATGACGTTAACCTTTATGGAAGAGGTCGAATTGAATCCGCAGATGATTTTTGACCTTTCTAAGGTTGTTTGTCACAGTCTTTGGTCGATGTCGTTAACCTGCATGGAGTAGGTGCGAAGTTTTGATCTATCCGAGGTTGTTTATTAGAGTCTTTGCTTGATGACGTTAACCTGTTGGAAGAGATCGAATTGAATCGGCTGAGGATTTTTGACCCATCCGAGGTTGTTTATCAAAATATTACTTGACGACATTAACCTGTATGGAAGAGGCGAATTAAAACATCCGTTTGTGGTTGCCAAAGTTGATCCTTAACCTTGGTCTTTTTTATTTGTATTGCTGACTTGGTTCTCTAACTGATAATCAATTAGATATCCAGATTATTGATTTGGATAATCTTTTGAGATTAAGAGTTGCCCCTCAATTTCTGACAAAATCTGAAGGAACGAAGTTTGATGATTCTTCATTCTTCGCTTGCACTCTTTAAAAGCTTGAAATGCTCCACCTTGATGGTGGTTTTGATCTTGTTGGGAAACTTGGTCGCCATATAAGATGAAATAATGAGAATCAATTTCACATAGACGGTATCAAACTATTGCGTGCTAGAAAACCAGTTGCGGTAGAGTAAAAGTTTACGCCTTAGCTTTGTTGTGTAGTCGAGCACATACACAGATGTTTGAAGAATTAATAATAAAACTCTCAGAATTTTTACGTAGAAAACCCTCGAAAAGAGGGAAAAACCACGGGGCCTAGCCCAGTTCCACTATCTATTTGTTTCAGAGTACAAAATTTACTGATAATAGGATTACAAAATTGTTCATGAGAAGAGCTGACAATGAGAATCCAAGAATCATATAACCAGCCCATATAGTCAGCTCGTTGTTGCTAATGGTAGCAGTCTGGGGATCGTGATTGACGAAGGTTGTCATGATGGTGATCGACGGAGATTGACGACGCCTAGGATCGACGACGCGGCCGGCGTGGTTGACAACCGCCGAAGTGGGTAAGATTGTGCTTGAGGATTTTCAAGCTTTAGAGCTCTCTCCTCTTTTTGCTTGGGCCCCTTCATATGAGGAATGAGACTATTTATATATTGAAGGAGTGGCGTCTCTGTAAATACATGCAAAATTTGAACCACTCCATTTCATCGGACGGCTCAGAATGATTCCTTTGATGTATTCTAAGTATTTGAATGCTCAAACGAAGTCGGAATTATGAGATCTTGGGCTTGTTAGATTCGGCTCGTCAAGACGCTCGAGTTGTCTATAAACACTCCATGTTTAAGAGTTATTTATGGATTTAACTGATATCTCAAAGTTTTCAATGATATTTTAAGTGCTTGATCTATAGTTCAACCGAGGATCAACTTGCTGACATCAAGATTCGTCGACCAAGTAGAATTTTCAGTGTCATATCAATACTATTAAATTTTGATTAAATCTCTTGCTGTTTCTTTCTCTGCAGTGAATATAAGATAAAAATTTCTTTGTAGTTTTGAAATATTATGGAAGCTATGATTATGTTCCAATATTTGTAAAGAGGATGGGCTAATAAGAAATGTTAAGATCCAAAGGCAACCATCTTTTTAAAATGACATTAGAGAAAGAGCATTGTAAATAGATTTTTCCTTTTCAGATTATTATCTTTTCTATACTGGCTATAATTTTCTTTTAAATTAGAAGCAGTTTTACAATCAGATATACTAGAACATGTTTATAATTGGAAATTTTTTATTCAAAATTTTGGAAGAAAAAGTTAATAATATGCACAATAAAAAAAAAATCTATTATTATTACAATAGATTTATAGCTATTTTACAAAAATCTGAACCAATTCAAATGGATCAGCAGGACCGAAGTGGAGTTTCTATTTGATGCAGTGTTCTCACTATTTTGCTTTTCCAGATTATTATCATGCCTCCATTGTACTTACTTTTTAAGGCATATGTAATAGGTTAAGAGAACTATTGTTCAACTTGAAAAATATATTAATATTTACATTTACTTCCAAAAAATTACTGTTCTCACACAACTTCACAATCATCTTTATGAAAATTACAGCCATCTGTTGATGATTTTCATTGCTGATCTGCATAAATATTGTGTTCTTTGAAAGATGTATACCACTGATCATCTCCAAACAGAAAAAGGGCTCCATGGTTCTTGGTTTCTTGTTGAAGAAGGGTGGGGGCGAAATACAGTTCTTCAGACAAATCGAACTGTCAGATTTTCAGATAAAATCACCAATAATCTCCACATGAGCAAGACCCCACTGAAATGATGAAACCTGTGAGAGTCCCTGACTATAATTTTCCTTTTAGTTACTTGTGAAATAAATTTGGTCGCTTCATGACAATCACCACATACCCTGAGATTCTTTTGAATCCTGATCTCACTTTCAGGATCTAACTTCAAAATTCCAAAGACTATCGCTAGTTTCTCAGTGTGTACAAACAGAGATTGTTCCTTGGTTTCCTCTTCCACATCATGCAACGCAAAACTGATGTTTGGAATGTAACCCATTTCCTTAATCCTTCTCATCAATCTATCCAATTCTTTATATATCAAATCTGAATCTGGATTCGACCGATCCCCAACTAAAAATTTGTAAATCTTACCCTTCAGCTCTATAACAGTATACCCTACTGTTTTCTTCACTCCTCGTCTTCTCATCAGAGTTCGAATGCTATTAGCTTCTTCGATCTTGCCCAAGGAAGCGTAGATATTAGACAAAATAATGTATCGTCCAGAATTCTTAGAGTCCAACTCAAACAGTGATCTTGCAGCTAATTCTGCAATTTTAGGTCAGGATGAATTCGACAAGCACCTAGCAATGATCCCCACACACTGGATATATTGGCATTTTGTCGATGAATTCCCGAGCTTCCATTAGCTTCCCAGCACGTCCAAGAAGATCAACCATGCAGGCATAATGTTCCGCTCTGGGGGTGATTCCAAATTCCGAAGTCATGGAATGGAAGCATTGCCATCCCTCATCGATCAATCCAGCATGGCTACAAGCTGAAAGGACTGAAACAAACACAATATGATCTGGTCTCATGCAACACTTCATTTGATCAAAAAGTTGAATTGATTCCTTTCCAAAACCATGCATTCCATACCCAGAAATCATGGTGCTCCACCCACACTCCTCTCCTGCATTCTATCAAACACCATACGTGCAGAATGGAGTCTACCGCGCTTCACATAAAGATCAACCAAAGCTGTCGTTACCATCACGTTCTGCTGATAGAAGCCTCGAACAACAAGAGCGTGAATAAATTGTGCGTGTCGAACAGAAGCCATTGTCGAATTTGAGCACGCGCGAATCAGACCAAGAACAGTAACATGGTCAGGAACAACTCCAATAACCTTCATATCCCTAAACAGATTCAAGGCTTTAGCAAACATGTCTGCCTGTGCATAAGCCTCGATCATTGAGCTCCAAGAAACCAAATCCTTCTTAATAATCCCGTCAAACAACCTCCTCGAAAACCCAACTCTTCCACACCTTGCATACATCACCATCAACGCGTTCATGACCATAGTGTCTGCATCAAGACCCATTCTTGCTATAAGCAAATCGTCGGCATCCTCGTTCCTGTGAATGCAAGGTATCACCCTAAGAAAAGTGGGTCTATTCGGTCTAACTCTTTCTATCATACGACGAAATAGAGATAATGCTTCTTCATGACGCTCATTATCGGCATATGCGCCGATCATCGCACTCCAACTGACGACGTTCGTTTCAGGCATTTCATCGAACACTTTCTTTGCAGCACTCAAATCACCGCACCTACCGTACATAGAAATGAGGGAGTTGGAAACAAAGATGTTTGCAGTTAAACCGAGTTCGGAGGCATCTCGGTGGATACGGTTGCCCTCAACGAGGTCACCGAGGTGGGCGCAGGACTTGAGGACCGGAGGGAAGGTGAAGTTATCAGGGATAGCGCGGAAGAAGGGGAGCTCATGCGACGGTATAAGGTGAGTACACCAGCATGGTCACCGTCATCAACCATGCGACGAATGGCAGCGTTCCAGATGGAGGAGTCGGATGGAGGGGAAGATGAGGAGAGTAGAGAAGGGCCATCGGGCACAGCGAAACCTGCGGTGTGCAAGAGGCACAGGGAGGTCAAGGAGGCCGACGGTAGTGAGCGAAGATATCGGCGGGGGTAGCCGATGCATTGCAACAAACCATTTAGCATTGTTTGGTCGTCGACGAGTTGAATGACTTTGATCCATCTTTACGATTTGAATGAGCGGGATATAACGGTCGAAAGGTTACATCTTGGATTAGGGGTGATTAAACCCTCTATTTAATTCACCTTAATTTTTTTTTTTAGTTCATTTGGATGGATCCAAGTCATTTTTTATCCTTGTTCATGGCATGCATGTCTTAATCTTCTAGTGTTAGCATTCATGCTACCGTCATTAGAAAAACATAGAAATTCTAAAATTTTGATGAAATAATCTTCATAGATGCATTACAAAACAACAATATAGATGAAAAAAAGAAAGCCATAACTTAATGAAGAATGAAATATCATTTGCATAAATTAATTTCTTCACATATTCATCACGCGTTCCTTGAAAGTTAGAAAGGCTTAAAGATGGAGTAAATTTCATAGCCGTTATAGTTAGGAAAGGAACAATTTATGCATATCGTTCTTTTAATCTGGTGCATCCATCAATTGAATGGAAAGGCAATATATTGTTCGCTATTGATTATGAATTAAAGTAATTATTATCATCTCATAAATGATGGAGGCTATAACCACTTAATCAACTTCAATTGTTATCAAGTATGGAGATTATGAGTACCTATCATCTCCTTGAAATAGGGTTATTCAAGATTTATTCTAACATTCTCCAACCTGATCCGATAATGAGATCAGAATGTTAATATTTTATAGCTTAACTATACATAAACAAACTTATTTCTAGAAGGTTTACTGCAATTTTCATAGAATGAAAATTACCAGTGTTGTTTATGACAATTATATATTATTTATTCGACTTACCTTGTTTCATATTTCACATCATTTTCAACTCTATATTTAAGTCTAAAAGTGAGATAAATACATTTATTTCTTATGGTCCACAATATCTTTGCCAGATTTCTTATTATAATTGACTGAAATTGTGTATATTTTTAGTAAAATATAAATTTATGAGTCTTAAAACATGTATTACATTACTTATTGTTACAATTAAGATCTTTTATTCATATGTGTTCTTGAAATATCTTTGGCTGCAAACATTTACCAATATTTTTTGTGAACATGAGATCAATTATAATGTGTCTAATGCACACATGCTCTTTATTTTAAAACTTCGTGGTTAAATTGTTTAATACCTACCTCGGTCCCAAGTCGGATGTGGAAAGTGGAGGGTTGCAATAGGTAATGCCTAACATAAAACTTATCGAAATAATCATGACATGAATCCTTTAAATCATTGTGTTAATGCTAGATGTCCCCTCAAGCTTATGTATGAATAATATAGTGAAAAATGTGCCGAGCGCCGCATCAACAGTGCGTGTTAAATAAGCAAGGGTTCCCACAATATGGACGGATGTAGGTAAAGAAGTTAGTCCATGAAACTAGAATTAGGTTAGGATCTTGGAATATAGGTACTCTTAGAGGTAAATTAATGGAATTAATAGATATTATGGTTCATAGAAAGATAAATATTTTAAGTAGATCTAAAACTGAATATATGGAGTGCAATTTTAGCTGTAGAAGTTCTAGTGGTAGTGTTGTGACATTAGGTGAACAAGTCATTAATAAGAGTGAGAGATTGATATTTAGGCTCTATTGTTCAAAATGATGGTGAAATAGATGGAGATGTTATTAGTAGAATTCAAGTTGGATGGTTGAAGTGGAGGAATGCATATGGCTATTGTGTGATAGAAAAGTTTCCACTTAAACATAGGGAAAATTTTATAAGATGGTGGTAAGACTTGCAATGACTTATGGTGCAAAATGTTGGCCAATAAAAGAGAAGCATAAGACTAAGTTAAGTGTTGCAGAGATGAGGATGCTTAGGTGGATGAGTGAATTTACTCTTAGAGATAAAATGCAAAATGAGTATGGTCGGAAAAAAGTTGGAGTAGCTCCAGTGGCAGTAAGATTAGAGAGAGTCGCCTTAGATGGTTTGACCACATAAAATGTCGGCCGTCCGATGACTTGGTTAGGAGAATAAATACATTAGATTTGCCTTATGTTAAGAAAGGTAGAGGTAGACCTAAAAATACTTGGCTAAGATGTATAAAAAATGGCTTTAGTATACTTGAATTAAATGAGAATTTGACACATAACACACACAATGGAGATGAAGGATTCATGACCCACTTAGTGGGATTAAGACTTGTTGTTTTTGTTGTTGTTGTTGTTGTTGTTGTATGTTTCTCATCATTTGAGTATATTTCATTCTTAAAGGAAAAAAGAAAACTATTTTAAAGTTATCACAATAAGTTTCCAACAACTTGATAATAATCTATGAACTCTCAAATTCTAAAATAAAATTCTTTAGTATAATTTGAGAGGTTCTATAGATAACCTTCCTTGAAAAATCTTTTGAGACAATTTTGAGAGAAGCTCCTAAAAAGAATCCTTAAGAAAGGCTCCTAATATAGAATTCCTCCTCCCAAAAAAATTCCTAAGAGGGACTACTAAGAGAACATATTACTTAAATAATGTTCCAACTAGCATGGTACCTCCATGCTAATGCTTGATTTTATATTGTTATTATTTTCATGAACTGTTGACCTCCATGCATGATACATCAGCCGAGTGGAGCTCAAAATCTAAAATCGATGGACCTTTGATGTAATTGCAAATCGGAGATGAGATGCGCCAAACATTGTAAAAAGTAGTTGAAAAAATCTCCGATCGACGAACGAATTTTGCCATTGTGTTCAGAACAATGAAATTGATCAGAATATAAATATTGCTCAACCAATCAAGCGATGGAGCCATCAACATACGCACATATCGAGGTCAAGTGGTTACGGGCGACCTCCTCCATTCTTAAAATTGATTACGATGTTAGTTTCTAAATATCAAAAATCTATCAAATGAGACTATTCATACTCAATTTAGACAAGTTTACATGAATGTCAAGTGATTGGAAGCGGCAATGCACATTTTTAAGCTGAAATCTACCTGATTCGATGCTGACTCAAACCAAACGGCTTCCGATCGTGAAATGGACAATGCCGTTGTGTCCGAACATCGAATAACTTAAGATTGACATATATATTAACTATATAATTTCATCGTCATAAAATTCAAATTAAAGTTGATTTGATGCTTAATTAATAGATGTATATTAATTAACTTGAAGTTTAAAATAAAGCTTAAAACCCACTCAATCCTCCCACACTCAACTCCTCACATGCATTTGAAGCCTTTTGTCATGGAGCTATATTAAGGGAGGTCAGCCATGCTCTCTTAGTCATACACAATGAGAGAAACTTCTAGAGAATTATAGAAAGATGGGGAAAACCTTGAGGACTTCGAAAGGTTCCACCATATTCTAGAAGGCTTTGGAGGAGGAATGTTTCAAGAGAACTCTAGGATAGTGTATAATACTCTAGAACTCTTGTATATGGTAGGAGTGATGTGGAATGATCTAGAATCATATATATTTTATTGTATTCTAGAATATTCTTCCTAGATTATTCCTAGAGCCATGGGAAGGACTATAAATATCCCCACCCCTCATTTTAATCAAGAAATAACCAAGCAATAAGGAAGCAAGGTGCGAGAACCATCCAAGGTTCCCAAGCAATCTTGTATTGTAAAGTTCCTTTGCATAGTGAAGTGCTTTCCTTACTTCTAACCTCTCCTCTCTAAAAGATTTTCGGTCATTCTAGCCCTGCATTGCAAGGGTTAGGCTGACTTAACATCAAGTAAGAAGTGCTAAGGCCGCACAGGCGACTTTCTCATGATAGTGGTATGAGATTGGAGGCATGAAGAAGGTTAGCAAAGAGCAAGTTGTTGGATCGGATACCACTAATGTGGAGTTATCTCAACAAGTCCGAGGTCGTGAGGAGCAGCGTGATCCTACTGCATCTAAGCCATATGGGAAATCCAAAGAGTAATCTCTGGTTTTTATGCACGTCGTGCATGCCTTACTCAAGTGGAGGAGGCTATAGTGGGATGGAAGCCCAGATGGAGGATCTAGGAGAAAGGGTGAATGGCCTCGAGGAGGAGGACACCACCATCCACTCATCAATCAGAGACTTGGCCAAGTCAAGGAATCCCTCCTAGATCGATGGAAAAAATGCGGAGGACTTAATGGGGAGCTCGAGATGCACGATCTCATGAGGAGGAGATGACTAGTCACGGCATAGAGGAGATGCTAGGGGACATCGCTCTATGCAAGAGGGCGCTAGTAGCCGGATCCAGCAGCCATGTCGTTGAAGCCAAGAGGATCGAAGTGCCTAAACCAAAGAGCTTCGGGGTAGTCCGCAACACAAAGGAGGTGGAGAACTTCCTATGGGGACTAGAACAACACTTTGGAGCCATGAGCATCACTAATGAAGGTTCTAAAGTCCAATTTGTTGCTCTTTATCTTTCAGATACCGCTCTGTTGTGGAGGAGGAGGAGGCGAGGAGATATGGAGAAAGGTATGCACACCATATCAACCTTTGATGACTTCAAGAAAGAACTCAAGAAGCAGTTCTATTCTGAGAATGCAGAGGATGAGGCTAGAGCCAAATTAAGAAGGCTCAAACAAGAAGGGTCAATCTGAGAGTACGTCAAAGACTTTTAGTCCTTGAAATCCCCGATATGTCTGACAAAGTTTCCCTCTTCAACTTCATGGATGGACTCCAATCGTGGGCTAAGACTGAACTTTGGAGGTGTGGAGTGCAAGATCTTGCAACCGCCATTGCTATTATAGAAAGCTTGATCGATTATACCAAGGAGTCCATAAAGCCAAAGGAGAAGAAGAGTACTTATGATAATGGTGGGGGAGACAAAGGACAACAAAGAGAGGAGTATCGCCAAGAATTGACCCCAACACGAGAAAAATACAATGGAAGGCAGAAGGAAGGTAAGAGCCAACCACATAATAATTGCTTTCTTTGTGGAGGCCCTCATTGGGCAAGGGAGAGTCCTTGAACTCCTTGTTAGTAAGTCATGCATGAGGCTAAAGACAAGGAGAATGAGCACAAGTGGGGATCCATGCAACTGAATGGGATTCAGGCTACTTCAAAGCCACAAGCCAAGGGTTGCTCTTTGTAGAGATGATTATTGGGAGAAAACTATCACTTCCATGGTGAGACAAGGCCCCATAATTTCATCTGTAGAAGAAGAAGGGGACTACGGTTGGAGGAGGAGGCTCCATCAAGGTAGTCAACTCAGAGGCAAAGCCAATACATGGCATAACTCGAGAAGTGAAGACCAATATGAGAGCTTGGTCATGTATGCTAAACTTCTCCGTCATCCCAATGGATGATTATAAAGTTATCATTAGATTTGATTTCTTGGATCAGGAAAAAAGCATTCCATGCCATTTACCAATAAGATGCATCATGGAGGGCAATAAAACTTGCATGGTGTAATAAGAACCTGTGTTAGATGCCAAGATGCTCATGGCCATCCAATTCAAAGACACTCAAAACGAAGAGGAAAATGGCTACGTTCTTCATGATATGGATGATGAAGAACCAAGGTCACAAGAAGACATGCTAAGGGAGGCTACAGTGGAACTTGAAGAGTTCAAGGACATCTCACCAGAGTTTTCAAAGAGCTCTCACCCAAAGGAGATACCTAGGATCACTACTAGGAGGGCATAAAACATAAAAAAATAGAAAAGGAGGACCTAAAGGAATCTAAGGGCTCTTATACAGTGAGTACTCCTTTTGACAAGGGCGTGAAGAAATGAAAGTTCACAGAAGGGTGTCAGAAATTATCTCATCAAATGGAAAGGGTTGCGGATAGTGAGGCCAATTGAAGATGAAGACTATAGTAATTTAGATGAAGGCACTGAGGGCATCACAGTTTAGGTGGGGGAGAATGTCATAAGCTATATTAAGGGAGGTCACCATGCTCTCTTAGCCATACACAATGAGGGAAGCTTCTGAGAATTATAGAAAGGCGGAAAAAGCCTTGAGGACTCTAGAAGGTTCCACCATATTCCAGAAGGCTTTGGAAGAGGAATGCTTCAAGAGAACTCTAGGATAGTGTGGAATACTCTAGAACTCTTGTATATGGTAGGAGTGGTGTGGAATGATCTAAAACCATGCATATACTTTATTGTAGTCTAGAATATTCTTTCTAGATTATTCCTAGGGCCATGGGAAGGACTATAAATAAAGGTCCTCACCCCTCATTTGTAATCAAGCAATAACCAAGCAATAAGGAAGCAAGGTGCAAGGACCATCCAAAGTTCTCAAGAATCTTGTATTGTAAAGTTCCTTTACATAGTGAAGTGCTTTTCTTACTTCTAACCTCTCCTCTCTAAAAGAGTTTTGGGCATTCTAGTCCATTTGCAAGGGTTAAGGGACTTAGCATCAAGGAAGAGTCAGGCCGACAACAGGAAAAGTTTCTCCATGACACTTTGCTCTCAATCGTTCCCTCGATTCCTTCAACCACACCTCAAAGCACTGATCTCCCCTTCTTTTGCACAACCTCTCTGCTAGTCCATTTCCTACTATTGCAAAGTTCCTCTCAAATTGGCTTATCTCTCACATTATATAACTCCAGTGAATGGAGAAGCCCTCAAAGCAAATTTTAATGAATTCCAAAGGCTTTGTTCATGTATAGCAAAGCCCCATCTCCCATGGCCAACCAACTTCTTCGAGTTTGAAGAAGGTATTTTCCAAATTTCCTACAAAACTGTTAGGAGATAGGGTATATTCCTGCAGGCCTCCTTCTAAACTCTAATCTTTCAATTTGTTCTTTCTTGTTTTCTCCACAACAACCATCTGAATTTTTCTCATGGGGTTTTGCCTTCTCAGTTTGTTGACCTCATTATTAGAATGAGCTCTCAACCCTTCCATCTTAGACATAAGACTCCTCTTATAATTTAAGAGTTCCTTAGTCTTAAGACACATCTAATGATTAGGTGGACACTCCAACCTAGCCCTAGAGACTTAGAAGAGTTAGCCATAGGAATATGTCATGTCTTAAGGGTGTTAGGAAATTTCCTACCCTTTGCTTAAACCATTCCTCACTTTCCTTATTTCAAGTCAAACTCCAAATCAATTCTATTTGATTTTCTCCAAAACTCAAATCAATTCAATGATTCAATTTTATGATTGAAATCCATGATTGAAACCCATGATCAAAATCTATCAAAAATTCATAAGTCCAAATTTTGCCTAAGTCCTTAATCTTCCCTTAAGGACTTATCTAAAATCATGATTCAAACCTATTCAAACTATTGAGATTTTCTCATAACCCATTTATATTCTCATTTATATTCACATATATAAATGAAATATAAATTCAAACCCACCAAATCAAATTAAAAATTTAAAATCAATTCATGAAAATTTTCTTAAATCCTTTAAATTTTCCATTAAAGGACTTAGCCAAAATCAATCCTAAATCATGATCAAACTCATTCAAATTCATGGGATTTTCTCAAAACTTATTTATATTCTCATTTATATTTTCATATATAAATGAAATATATATAAATCAATCAAATCCATGGCAAAATTAAATTCTAATTTAAATTTCCTTTAAATCCTTTAAATTCCCTTTAATGGATTTAACCTAAATCTTGTCAAACTTATTCAAACTCATGAGATTTTCTCAAAACTTATTTGTATTCTCATTCATATTCTCATATATAAATGAAGTATAAATATAAATCAATCAAATTCAATTCAAAAATTAAATTTCAAATTAAAAATTCTCTTAAATCTTTTAAATTCTCTTTATTGGATTTACCCTAAATCATGATTAAACCACTTCAAATCCTTAAAATTTTCATGATCTATATATTCTCATTTATATTCACATATATAAATGAAATATAAATTCAAACAATCAAAACCAAATCCAAAATTCAAACTAAAATTCACTCAAAATCCAATCTAAGCCTTTCAAGTCAAAATCTTGAACTTAGCAAAATCACTTTTAAATCAAGTCAAACTCTTGATTTTCTCTCATGGTTCAATCAATCCTATAATCATGAGCTCATATATAAGTCCAAAATTCAATCATTCAATCAAAACCCAATTCAAATATCAAACCCAAGACTCCTTCATATTCTTCCTTTGAATATGAAATTTTCAAATGGATCAAAATCCATTTGACCTCAAACCACTTGTAAATGAATTTATATTTCAATCATGAGTCCATATGCAAGATCAACCAACTTCAAATCACCAAGCCATTTGACCATGCCATTTGACCCACTTAGGCTCACTTGACCCAAAGTGACCTAAAGTACCGTTATGAGCCAACTTTTGATCCTAACCAAATTAGATTGAACCAAACTCATATATCCCTCTCATCATGATCAACAATAATCATGGGATGATCAATCAATCAAATTAGGTCAAACCAAGTCAAACTTAAGGATTTATGAAGTCAACACTTAACCTAAAATGAAACTTTACATAGCCAACTTCCACTATAGGCCAAATTGATCTATGTTCACTCATGAACTATGTTTGAACTTGAGCAAGCCAACATTTAAGCCTAACCTAGCCTAGTTGGCCCACTTAACCCAAGTTGACCCATTTTGACCTAATGGGTCAAAATGTGTTAAAACTTGATCTAAGCTAAATTAATTGAAACCAATGGGTCAAGTCCATTCCAAATTACTTATGGAACTTGGCCAAAGCTTCAATTGGCTAACTAGACCCAACCTAGCCTAATTGATCTTAGACCCAACATGACCTAAATGGGTCATGTTGAGCCAAAATTGAACTTAACCCAAATTGATTGGAAAAAAGATACTAATCCACTCCATATGACTAACCAAACCCAAACCTACCCTTGACCTACCTCAAATAGGTCAAATGGGTCAACTTGACCCATTTGACCTAAATGGAGTCATTTGAGCCAAAACCAAAACTATAACAAATTGAATCAAACTAAAGCCACCAAAATATTTCAAATGGTCATATGAACTTGACCCAACCCTTGGTTTGACCCAATTTGACCTATTGGTCAACTTGAGTTGACCCATTTTGACCTAAATGGGTCAACATGAGCCAAATCCTATCAAATGGATTTTAAATCCAATGAAACTTGGCCAAACCGAGTTTCTCCACATACCCAACATGTCCAAAGTAGAAAATAGCAAAATGACCATCCTACCCCTAGGCCATAGAACAAATTTTGGCCTTGCCCATGGGTAATTTGGCCATACCCTCTTCACAATCACTTGAGGCTTTCCTAAAAACTCAAGGGGACTTAGTGATAAGTGGAGCACCCAACCCAATGGATTTGGGTTAGTCCATTTGGCCCCTAGACCACACCCGACCACTTAGCCTAAAATTGAAATTTCAAATTCTCTCTTAAGCTCAATTCAAGCACATGGGAGGTTAGCAATCCATTCCTTGGATCAAACCAACCATGTGCACACTCAAAATAGCCTAAACAACCTCTCCAATTTGACCAATTGGATCAAAATAATAACTCATAGTTCGACTATCCGATTTCCATAGGGGGAGATATACTCTCCCTAATTCAGTGAAATTTTCATTCACCCTATGTCGATTGAAGCCTAAGAACCCAAAGCAATCATTAGAGAGCACTCCCAAGCTTCTTAGAGAGGATTAGAATTCCCTATTTCTTAGTTTTCCATAGTGCAAAAAAAGGGGAGGTAGAGTGAATAGCTAACTTTGTCCCATTTGAATCCAATTACTCTTGCACACTCCATCAGAGGGTCAAGTCAAATTTGCTTAAGCTCTCTCTGAAGTTCTAGAGGCAAGGAAAAGCTCAATTGGATCAAAGCCAAAGCCCAAACATGGAGGAATTGGTCTACCCATTGATCCACTCAATCGCAATGCCTAGAAATTTCAATAGGGCTTCGTCTCCACCAGACGAAGCTACCTCATTGATCTCGAGCATTGGTGATCACCTCCGGTGAGGTATGTAATTTTTTGATCACTAAACTCAATGTAGTGTGGAGCTTTGTGAAAGAAATTTTCACCTCATCAAATTTTGACCGTTGGATTTGCTGCTCTATGTCTTTAGATGTTGTGGGTTAAATTTTGTTTGATTCCATGCTAAATTGAGCATGGATCTTCCCCTTGATCATGGATGGTCTCTATTGATCAAGGGGAAGAACTTGGCTCATCTCAGCAGTCCGTCCGTGCATTTTAGATGGACGGATGAGATTATTTAACTTGTTTTGAAATCAATTTATCATTTATAAACTGCGGGTGAATCCTTAGCCATCGATCATTGATCGATGATAGAGGGATAAAGCGTGTCTTTGTCGTCGCCTTTATGAGGGAAGTTGTCCCCTCGGCGTGATCTCGTGCAAAGCTGCGCCCGCAATGCGCCGTGGTGATTAATGGATTAGTTAAATGCATTAATTAACTTCTAATTAATTCAGAGAACTTCTAAAATTCATAATTCCCTTCTAGAAAAATTAGAAAAGTAAAGGAAAAATGCTATGGAAAGATAATTTCAGCTAGAATATTTTAAAAATGATTTCAATGGATTTTGAATTACTCTTTTTTATAATTTGGATTTCTTTGGGAATCTTAATTAGCTAGTTATCCTTTAATTAGGTCATCAATTAATATCAAATTTCTGTAGTTCATTTTAGGGGATGACCTCTGCCTCTCCTAATTTTTTTGAGATTTATTGAGGGCTCAATTGGGGAAATTTCTATTTCATTTTTTAATTACCCCTTTCATGTAATTAAGCATAATTAGGGTAAAATTAGTGGATTTACCCTATGATTAGGGTTGATTAAGGTCATATCCAATAAGTAGAAGATTTATGGAATAATTTTGAGGCATTTCTCCTAAATTATTCCTTAAACCCCCTCTTCTCTCCTTAATCTCTTTTTAATTAAGGGTTAATTCATTAATTATCCCCTTAATCAATTTTCAAAAAAATTTCTAAAAAGTTTCAGAACTTAATTAATCTATCTTGGGTAGATACTTGGGTGTTTAATAGCCTAAGTTCAATGAAGGAAATCAAAATCGAATTCACATGTGTGAAATGGTATTTTGAAATTAATTAAGCTACACCCCTAAGCTTAATTAACTTTTAATTATGAGCCAAATTGCATTAAACATTTTTTTATAATTAGGTACATTATAAATTTAAATTACTAGTGGGTTTATGTCATCTCATTGGCTCATAATTATTTAGTTAATTTTTCTAAGGTGGTGTAGGTAAGAATTAATTAAGCTACTTAATTCATACCTTAACCTAATCAACAAATAAAAATGGATCTAATTGTCTAAAAATTAAACAAAAATACAAAACACATGTGGGAATGGGTTAGGAATAGCAAGCTCATCTCAACTTTTCAAAATTAAATCAAACTTCAAACTAAATAAAAATCATTTTGAAATTCACTTTGATTTATTCTAAATTTTCTTATTCCAAAGGAGCGTGTTTAGGATTTAATTAAAGTGAGTTTGTTTACATGCTTTCATTGCATTGGATCTTTCCCAACATGGTAAGTTGTATATCCATGTGATTTCATGCATTCATAATTTCATATTTCAAATTTTAAAATCAAATTGTTTGCTTTATGTCAAATGTGCATGTGTTGGCTAAAGTAAAATATGAGTGGCTATTATCTCTACTAAATTATTTTAAAATGCATAAATAAAATACCAAATCTGAAAGTGCTACTTATATTTTAATTATAAGGTTGCATGTGATGAATTATAAAATGTATGCTTAGTATAGGTTTCCTTTCTTTCTATGTTGGCATAGTTTTGAATAGGAAGTTTGGTGATACATAAGGATCATTTGAAAAGGACCTAATGCTCATTTAATTTCATATCCTATTCATCCCCATGCTACCATATAAAGAGGGTTACCTACACTTACATACATAAATTGCATAAACAAAAATGAATCCACTAAACAACTTTTGCATTTTCCTTTTCTATTTCATTTCTTTTATATACATGCTTGTACTTAAAAAAAGTGGTATATTAGCTTGGAAAACCCCTAGGTTGTGAGGCTTTAAGTAGCCCTAAGTAGGTCTTGTACCTTACACCCCTAGTTAACAATGGTGTTGTACTCACTTATGCCTTTCTTACTTTCATGTAAGTATGTAAAATTTTGGATATGGAAAACCTTTTCTACTTAAAAAAAATCATGGATATTCAACTTCTAAATTTTCTTAAATGGATTATTTAACATGTATCATAAAGTGTGTTAACTACTTTCATTTGCATGTATAGATATGCTTAGGGTCCATCCATATGGATGTTATATATGTTGGGGAAAGAAATGAAGTAATGTGTATTTTATGAATTTTGATTCATTTTATTTAATCTTAAAATGCCTTTATTTTTGAATTGGTTTGTTTAGAGTTTATCTAAACATAGGATTGATTAAAAGGTATGATCAAAACATTCACCTAAATGAAACTAAAATATGAACCTACTTTAGAAAATTACTTTAGGGGATGAAAAAAGAAGTTCTCTTCTCTTTCCCTCTCCTCATAATTTAGTAATTAATTGTAGGTTTCACTCAAACCAAATTAAAACATAAAATAAAACCAACCCAAAACACTTAAACAACTTAAATGAAACCCTCATCTAAGTTGAACATGCTCTTCACACTTAAAAAAATTTAAACCTAAAGTCATAGCTATGCATACCACACAAACCTTCAAAGCACACACATTAGCCTAAGTCAGCACTTCTAACCTTAAATTAGGTCGGTGCATGGTTTGATGTTATGTTTTATTTTAGTGATATATGTTTTAGATGGAATGTTAGGGGTGTAGAATGAATGGTAGGGCTTAGCTTAGCCTATCTATTCTTTTATGTAGGGGATTGTGCTAAAGGGGCATTATCATAAATAAAAATATAAATGCTTTTGCTTGTAGGTGCTTTATACCCTTAAGCATAATCCATAGGAGAGGTGGACTTAGTCACCCATGTGTGGGGTGATAAGTCTAATATACATGCTTGGGATTTGTGTGGTGTGATTTAACTAGCCTTTATTGTGTAGGTATTAGTTAGATTTCTACTTTTCCTTTTCATATAAAAATTTGTATAAGTAGGATTTTAGAATGATTTGTTATGGGGATTAGAATGAGCATTGGTTATATGATCCTATCTTATGCACCATGTGAAGCATTGGAGCATCTACCTTCCAGCCTTCCAAAGGAGGAGCCAAAAGAAGAAGAAGAAAGAAGAAAAGAAGAAAAGGAGAAAGAAGAGTAAAGCTTGAAGACCCCCATAATAATGAATTCCTTTGCTTAAATTGTAATTTAATTCATTTGTAATCCATGTTGTATAGTGGTAGAGCTCAGTTACCTACATTTGATATTTTTTGGGTTTGTACATTGGTGCCCGACCACAACGGCCACTTATTCTTTTTGCGATTAACTTTATAAATTGATTGATGATTTATTTAGCTTTTGCATTAAGTGGCATACTTTTCCTAGTTTCTTCCTTGCTTTATGAGTGGCCTCGATGTGGATTAGGCTCTTTAGGGAAAAATAAATCTTTTACCCAATTTAACAATTCAAACTAAAATTAAACAACTCATAACCTCACCTAAAGCTTAGGTTTAAAATCAAGATAAAAGAATTAGCAACCCGGATGAGCATTTATTTATAATATCAATCACAAATGTATCTTATTTCACTCTCTTGATTGGAGGGCTTCCACATTTTCCGGAGAACACAACTTGACCTTTGAGGCATGGTGGAAACTCTCCTCCCTTCTCGATGATTTTGGCCAATTAATGATTTTTCATGCATTAGTCATAAAAATCCTATTAGCAGTCAAAATAATTATTCAAAATAAACTAAAATAAAATTTAAATTACATTAGATTTAGGTCATTTGAAGCATGCCTTTTATATGATCTAGTCTCTTTAAGAAGTAAGTTTAGAAACTTAGCTTCTTTCTAAATAATAACAGCCTAGCTATCTTGCATAAACATAAATACTTGCCTACATGTATTTAAAATCATAGGAGGAGTTAGTTGGCGGCCACCCCCAGGTGATTGTAAGTCCAAGCTGTTGGGTGGTTTGTCCTCTCTTGTGGAGGCAAACCAATTACCCATTTTCGCCTTAGATTTAGGTTATATTTCTGGCCCTCATCGAAGCTCCATATATTTAAGTTCTGAGATTGCTTCTCTCCTTTGTGGGTCATAAGCATAATTTCTCACCTCTTAGGCATTTTCTTAATCTTGTGTTAAGGAATCTTAAGTCCTAAAATTCTAATAAAAATGCAACTCAAACAAACTAAATCTATTTCTAAAATATAAAGCTCAACTATAGGATAATTTGAGATGCTCGCTAGGTTTCCTAGCATCGCAGGCATCTCCTACTTATCTTCCATTTCGATAATAACTCCCTCTTTTAATCAATCCCATTTGATTTTCAAATATTAACTAATCGATTGATAGTCCTTTCTATTAAAATCTTTAAAGACAACGATCATTTACCTTAATCGAAAGTTTTCCTAAGGGATCTTGTCCCTTAGGATGTAATTAACTATGGGGGCTTGGCCCTATAGGAAACTTATTGAACACAGTTTAAAATAAACCTTGCTTTACTCTTTCATGTAAAGTAGGGGAAGAATCTCTGGTACATATGCAAGCCCATCGTCCTGAGGAATCCTTATTGAGGTGATTGGTTCCATTAAATGGTAGTTATTTCTATCTCTCAAGATAGTACACTATTTCTTTGATGATGTATTCGATCACCTGAATAAGTACATCTGTGAAGCTGCGTGGCATCCTAATGAGATGAATTTTTGTAAGGGCACCTCTTTCATTTCTCCCCACAGATTTCAAAGGCAACTCCCTCTATAGAAATTTTTATACCAATAGATTTTTCTGGTGACTCTGCTGGGGATGGTTCCTCTCTCCATCTTTGGTAAATGATCGTTGTCTTTGAGTATCAATAGTGGATTTGTACTTTGGTATGAACCCAAGACTATCCTTCTTTCCGTTGGCACTTAGCTCATTTCATTCTTAAGTTGAGTTAGCCAACATCTTTAGGTTTTAGGACCGCATTCCTTGTTGGTCTTAAAACCCACTTTGGTCTCTCCAATGGGTAAAATGAAAAGAACTAAAATAAAAAGAAAACATCTTCCTCCTTATCATTTTAATGATAAGGAAAGGTTCATCCTAAAATAAAATAAATCTTCCATAAAGAACTTTGCTTTTCAAAACACCTTTTCAAAAATACACTTAATAAAATATTTTCCACAAAATTTTGTCACTCTCATTTAACAATTCACATAATTGTTACATGTAGAATTTTCAAAAATAAAACTAATAAATTTTTTTCAAAAGCATAAATGAACATCTTCTTTCAATTCACTTTGATGAAGATTTAATTTTCAAAATAAAATGAACAATCATGTTTTTCAAAAATCACAATCATAATCATAAAGTTTTCAAAAGCACACATGAATTTTTCTATTCAATACACTCACACTTATTGAATAAAAAGTTCATTTGTTAACTAAATCAAAATTTTCAAAAGGCACACATGAACACCTTCATTTAATATACTTAAATTTATTATGAAGATTTCATTTCTAACTAAAATTAAAAATATCTTTTAGGAAATCCTACTTAAACATATCTCACATATGTTTTAAGTTGAATTCCTCCCTTTCAAAAAGCAACAATCACACACAAAATTTCATATTTCAAAAATAAAATTAATCTCCATTCTACATACTTAAATTTGTTGAATGAAGGTCCTATTTTCAAAACATTAAAATCAACAATCAAATTTCAAAAAACACTTTTTGGAACTTCATTTAATATACCCAAATTGTTAAGTGAAGCTTCTAAATCCAAAATTAAAATCAACAATCATATTTCAAAATTTTTTAAACACATTTGGAACCTCCCTTAACATACCAAAATTTGTTAAGTGAAGTCTCCAATTCCCAATATTTTAAAAATTTTTCAAAACACTTTTTGGAACTTCATTTAACATATCCGAATTTGTTAAGTGAAGCTTCCAAATCCAAAATCAATAATCATATTTCAAAATTTTCTAAATACATTTGGAACCTCCCTTAACATATCCAAATTTATTAAGTGAAGTCTCCAAATCCCAAAATTTCAAAAAATTTTCAAAACACTTTTTGGAACTTCATTTAACATACCCAAATTTGTTAAGTGAAGCTTCCAAATCCAAAATCAAAATCAACAATCATATATCAAAATTTTCTAAACACATTTGGAATCTCCCTTAACATACTCAAATTTGTTAAGTGAAGTCTCCAAATCCCAAAATATCAAAAAGTTTTCAAAACACTTTTTGGAACTTCATTTAACATACCCAAATTTGTTAAGTGAAGCATCCAAATACAAAATCAAAATCAACAATCATATTTAAAAATTTTCTAAACACATTTGGATCCTCCCTTAACGTACCCAAATTTGTTAAGTGAAGTCTCCAAATCCCAAAATTCAAAAAATTTTCAAAATACATTTGGGATTTCATTTAGCATAATCAAATTTGCAAAGTAAAATTTCCAAATTCAAAATCAAAATCAACAATCATATTTCAAAAAAATTTCAAACATACATTTGAATTTCATTTAGTAACAATATTTGGAACTTCATTTAACATACCCAAATTTGTTAAGTGAAGTATCCAAATCCAAAATCCAAAAATTTTCAAAACATATTTTGGAACTCCATCTTGCATACTCAAATTTGCTAAGTGAAGTTTCCAAAGTCAAAAAAAAAAAAAAAAAAAAAATCAAACACCTTTGGAACTTCTTCCCTTAGTATACCAAATTTGCTAAGAAGAAGTTTTCATTTTTCAAAACTAAAATGAAATCAAAATTTTTGAACACACCATTTGGAATTTCATTTAGCATACTCAAATTTGCTAAATGAAATTTCCATTTCAAAACTAAGTGGACTTTCTCTTTAGCATACCAAATTTGCTAGAAGTTGAATCCCACTTTCAATCACCTCAAAAAAAAAAAACAAAACACTTAGGATTCCCTTGGCATACCAAAATTGCTAAGGATCCTACCTTTTTCAAATAAATAAATAAATAAAAACTCACAACATTCCAAACAAATAAATGAAACACTTAGGATTCTCTTAGCATACCTAAATTTGCTAAGAATCCTATTTTTCAAAATAAAAAAATACACTTGGATTCTTTACTTAGCATACCTAAATTTGTTAAGTAAGAATTTCACATTTTTGAAAATGAAAAAAAATTCACAAAAGAAACAATCACCTACACTTTACTTAGCATACCTAAATTTAGTAAGTGAAATTCAAAATATTCAAACAAAACAAAATCATTTGACCCTTACTTTACATACCCAAGTTTGTTAAAGGAAAGGGTCCTCAAATCACAAAAATCAAATTCAAAACATAAATGAACTTATGGAAGCAAAATTTTGAATCCATATTTTAACATACCTAAATTTGTTGAAATTTGGATTCATATTCAAATTCCTCTTTCATTCAATCTTTCCAAATCCATTTGAACCCCACTTAAAACTTACAAGTTGTTGGATGTGGGTTCAAATTTTTAAAATTCAAATTTCAAAGTCTATGGAAATAGAAACTGATACAAGTTCATTTCTCATTGTAGATTCTTTTCGCCAAGTAAATTCAATGTTAGTTTACTAATGCAATGGCCGCCTGAAATTTGTCTTTACTTTCCCCACGGTATGGATCTAGCTTTAGATCAAAATTCTCTTAACCATACCCACTTGATCCTTTTGAGAGGATTTGAGGGGCCAGATCACTGTGAGGGCATTCCCTTCATCATAGCCAGGAAGAAGGTGACCGTGAAGCCATCGTGATAGATTTGCTTCGATTTGGATGTCTCTTCACCGAAGAGGAAAGCGTGGCGCACTCACAAACTTCAATTATAGTTTCGCAGACGAAGCATTCGTCTAGTTGCCTTATAGAGTTGCCCATGTTGCCCCGATGTGTGCTAGCACCCTACCATCTATACCCTCCAAGGGTAAGGCTCCCATGGTTTCAGGGCTTGCCTCCCCGATATTTGAGTACGGGTCTAGCTCACACCTCCCCAACTTGTACCCATCATAGGAACAAGAATCATATGGTCAAACAGTTCCACACTTGGATAGCCGAGAGAGTGAGGCGCTGATCTACCATGGATGAGTCTCCCATGATGACTTCACCACCGGTTATGGAAAATCCATCCTCTCTCTCAGATCAGAGAGATGTGAGGATCCATTCGCCTCCTCCGAAAGTGCAGCCTAGGAGTAGGAGGTCGTATGCTAGCTTTGATCTATTCTACACTAGGTAGGTGGAGCATACAGAAGCTTAGAATCCTGTGCCAAGTTCAATCTTTGATCTGTTATCCCCCACAGCAAAGGGAGGTAGATCCGGTAGGAGAGGGCCCATGAGACCCATACATCACACATTACTAGTAGAGTGATGGAGATTGCCGCCATTACCGCTTGATGGATTTTCCATTTCGCTACCATGATCATGATATTATCCTCACGGGACCACCATCAGGGAGGGTTTCTTGTGCATAGAGAGTCGGTGTCTCCACCCCACCACTCACCCCATGTCCCATCGCCAGCAGGTGTAGCAAAGATATCTCCCATTCCATCTAAGGCCATGAAGGCCGCATCCGGGGAAAATGTACCCCGTTGGTGATCCGACTAATGCTAAGGGATCTTACTCCTCCTACACCACCCATTGTGGGCCGAGCTCTCTTGCTCAACCTTCTGCCTCAGTGGTGGTGCGGAAGGAGTGGCAAACCTGGAGCATCGTGATCATTCCTTCACCAACTCCTCCCATACAACCGGATGCAGAAATGGTGATAGTTATTGCAAATATTTTGGATGATAGTTCAATTGTAGTAGTGGTAGAGGATCATCCTAGGATTGTTACCCCTATTACAACCAATATTAGTTAGGAGTATTAATCTTCTAGTGAGTACAGTCCGCATAGGATTGACTCCCGATGTGGTGAGGTCCGGCCTCTGCATATGATCACACCTCCAAAACTATTTGTACCTATTGAGTTAGATTGATCCTTAGATGAGATAGTTGCACACTATTTTATGGAGAAAAAGGAGATCTTAGGGTACACTTGGTTCGACGAAGAGAGAGTTAGCTTCAATTCCAATGAAGATGACTTGATGGGGGATTTAGCTGGAGTGTGCATGGTTGACACCAGAGGTTCTCTTCTTAGGGAGCAACAAGCCATGGAAGGTGATAAGGTTGATCAAGGAGACATCCTAGAATCAGCCCATCACCTCTGACAATAGTTAAGGAAGAAGGATGAGCAGATTGATAGGATAGCACAACAGGTACAAGACTTGTTAGTGTCTGTAAATAAGCCTCCGCTCATTCTACAACGATGTCGTTAACCTCGAAGTTAGTGCATGTCTTAGACCCAGTTAAGACTCTACTTCCCATTGAGCAAGGTAGCACTAGCATGTATAGGAAGGTAGTGGATAGTACCTTCATGCATGAAAAAGATCTGAAATCCTTGGGGAGGATCATTAGTTTCAAAGGGTAGACCCTATCCAGAGGAATTCGATGCTATCCAGTATCCCAAGGGTTAGCTTCAATGGCAGTGGGAACCTGAGGAAGCATATAACTCACTTCAGGGCCAGTTATTGCAATGCAGGTGGTAGCGACACTTTACTCTTTAGACTCTTTATTAGTAGTGTATTTCTTTTGATTGGTATGTTGAACTTCCCAATGGTTCATTAAATACATTTGATGAGTTAGCAACCTTCATCAAGAGATTTGTTGAGCTCAAAGAAAGGGTTACCGTATGGATCTCGTAGCTCAAACATTAACACTGAGTCACTGTTGGATTATATTTCTCAATGGCATAACACAGTATGAAGTGTGAACCACAGCTATCTAAATTGCATGCCATTTCTCTTGAAGAATATCCATGGCCAGGTCACCTTCATGCTTAAGGGCTTCACCATAAAGACATTTAAGAAGCTAATCAATAAGGCGGCTAGTCTACAAGAAGAGGCCAAATAGTTACCTTTCCCAGATTAGTTGCCCAAGAAAAAATCCCGAAAGGTCTATAAGAAGAAACCTATAGCGGCGGTTGACAAGCAGCTAGAGATTAGTCGAGAGACAACAATCAGACCTCCACCTCCTTTGCCACCAAGGCAATACTAGCCTCCACCTAGCCTCCATGGCCAGCCATACCGACCCTACCACCAGGTGGCATGCATACCAGAGGTATGGTCCACTCTTTTAGATAAGTTAAACAAACCTTATTCTTTTAAGGAGGTCATTAAAATCTTTAAGAATCTCTTAAAAGTAATTTTCAACTACTGAGCCTAGAAAGGAGGAAGTAGGCAAAGTCATGATCCAAACTTTTCCCTTACCACCATATGCTAGGCCACATTTTGGAGGATTGCTTCAGATTTAAGGGCTTGAACAGTTTCAAGATCGTGTTATAGTTATCCCAAAGGAATACCTTGTGGAACAACCTTCCAGTTCCATTAGGGTAATCCTTGGGGATACAAGTGATCTACCAAAACCAAAGAAGGTTGGGACATTTCTTTGTCTAAAACCTCTAAGAAAATAATTCAGAAGATCAAGAAGCTTTCCTTGCAAGTGTTTGAGTCAGCTCAAACCTCCAACACCAAGGAAGGTTTGCAAGTTGCCAGTGCTAACTCTAGGAAAGTAGGAGCTGGTGATTGGATAGGGCATCAAACACTCACCCTCCCCTAATTGACTTCTACTTTTTGCCCCAAATACTTCCAAATTAAAGAATGAAGGCATTTGAATTACATATGTGTCTCTTTTGATGAGTTGTCTTCTTCTATTCCTGACGATAACTCTTCAAGTCTAATTAACTATAATGATTTTGATCTTCCTCTTTCCAATTCAGAGTTGGATTTTCCAACTTTGAATACTACGTGTTCACCTCTTGAGATAGACTTGGAATCATCAATTGAGAGTCCCATAGGAGAAGCTGGGTGAGCAGTGTGAGTGAGAACTTCCACCACCTTGCCTCAAGATTCAGTCAACCTCGTGGCAGGTTCTACCTCCTAGCACCTCAAGATAAAGGGAAACAAGTCATTGGTACTAAAGATCAAGAAGCCCTTCCACAAGATGCTCCACCATTGTATATGCTTGTGGAATACCATCTGAAAGTGGACTACAACATCCTTTCTTATCTAAGAAAGTTTCAATTTAAGTTAAGCATATATGATACCCTTGTCTTATCCAAAGAGATGAGAGAGTCACTAATCAAGGCCCTCATTGATCCTAAAATATGTTTGGCTCAGCTGATCATTGTAGGTGAGGAAGCACACTATGCAAAAGAAGCCAAGGGATCACCTTCACGGATGAAGACCTTCTACTGGGGGACTTAGAGCACAACCATCCCCATATACATTATCACATGGGTTGACTCACGGGGTTCTCATGGATTGGTGCATGTAAACATTATGAGTCTAAAGACCCTTGCCTATTTGATGATCATCTCTACTCTCAGGAGATAGGATGATGTTGAGAGGATTCAATGATCAAGTGTGGGCTTTAGGTTCTATAGTGTTACCATTGGAGATCGGTGGAAGCTTAAGTTCTACATCATTGATTCAAATACTTCATTCGCTGCTTTGCTTAGTAGGCCTTGGATACATCAGAACAAGATTGTTCCATCCTCCCTTCATCAGTGCATCAACTTCAGAAAAGATGGAATTGAATACCGTGTCAATGAGGATGAAAAGACATTCTCAATTAGAGAGGTTGAGATTTATGAGGATGCAACGTGCTATCTTTCTTAAAACACCCTTTCTCATGAGCTTGGACAAAATTCAAATGCAAATGCAAAAGCAAAAGAAAATAAAGCAAAAGAAAAGATAAGAGAAAATGAAAAGAAAAAGGAAAGTCCAAGTGCAAGAAAGGGTGAAGAAGAAATAGATCGCATATCACATTACAGTTCATTCCATCATATGGACATGTGGGTAGGATGGCTCAACCTCCACCAAGCAAAGGTAGAGGTAGAAACAAAGGTAGTTCTAGAGGTAGAAGACCCCCTAGTTGACCATTAGCCAATAGAGGTCGTGTTCCAGTTCATAAGAGTACCCTTACTATTCACATAGACTTGGAATCCAGCTTGTAGGATGAGTCCAATGTGATTAGTATACCAGCCAACCCCTCTTAGCGGGTTCCATTGGAGGTGACTTTTGATCCAGCCAGAGATGAACACCAGGCCTCCAAGCAAAGCAAAGTTTCAAATCTAGTTTATGTAAAACTATTAGACAGCAATTGGGAACCTTAGCTCTAACCTCACTTACATCTTAGAAAATTAAAGGTTTAGTAGTTAAGGAAGTCCCTAAGTCTTCCAATGACATAAAATAGAATAAGTTCTTTTTTGGGTTCATCATCCTCAAGTCGAAGTTGATGTAGACTTGAGGAAGATACTTTAAAGAATTAATGGAATTACCTTTTTTAACTTTTACTTACTTGTTCAAAATCTTAATATTTAGTTCCTCACACATGGTCCAACGGTTAGAGTACTTGAAAAGCTATGGAACAACACAAGGGGAAGTATAATCAATAGCGGATTGATTGATGCAGTGGGTCGATGATGAAGATTACTAGTGTTACCAACCATTTGGAATCGATAGGTTCTTCTCACACATCCCCAACTCTTATGAGAATGTGTGTTTAGAAACTTGAGATGATCGGATGATCTCCAAGTCAAAGAGGCACCGCCAAAATTTGAAGAATTCATTCAATCGACAAGCTTAAAGAAATCAACCTCAGAAGAAAATCCTGCGACATACATCGGTTCATTTTGAATGAAGAAGAAACCAATGACTTAGTTAGGCTATTGGTGAGTTTAAAGTTTGCTTTGCATGGGTTCTAAAGAAATGCCGATTATCTCCGATGTTTGTAGTCCAAGCTAGCAATAGAATGGGTTACCCTATTAGGCAGCTCTAGGCGCGTAAATTAAAACTAAACAGGGTCATTTCTCTTGATCAAGTTAATGGTGGACATTGCCTCATCTCATGCAGTCTTCTCTTTCATGGATGGGTCATCATGCTATAACCAAATCAAGATGTCTTCTGAAGATGAAAGAAACACTACTTTTTGAACCCCGATCAAAATCTTCTATTATAGGGTCATGCCTTTCAACCTTAAAAATGAGTGCTACATACCAACAGGCCATGACTCAGATCTTCAACGAACTCATCCATCATCAGGTTGAGTGCTATGTTGATGATCTAGTAGTCAAAAGCTGAGAAAAGGAAGATCACCTCTTTCACTTGAGAGTACTTTTTGAATGGTTAAGATAATATAACCTTAAAATAAATCCCGTGAAGTGTGCCTTCAGAGTAGCTTCAGGGAAATTCCTTAGGTTTGTTGTTCGACATCGAGGAATAGAAATAGATCATGAAAAGATTAAAACTATCTTAAAAATTCCACCTCCTAAAAGTTTAACTCAACTCAGATCCTTTCAAGGACGGTTGGTGTATCTAAGACACTTTACCTCAAACCTATCAGGGAGATGCAAACCATTCTCAGCACTTGTCAAAAAGGATGCCAAGTTTAAGTGGGATGACAAGTGCCATCATGCATTCAAAGACATCAAAGAATACTTGGTGAATTTGCTAGTTCTAGTAGCTCCTATCCCTGGCAGGCCCTCGATCCTTTATACTGCTGCATTAGATGACTCTCTCAGTGCTCTGTTGGCCCAAGCCAATGATGAGGGGAAGGAAAACGCTCTCTACTACCTCGACCATCGTCATTATTCCTGAAACAAACTATCCACCTATTTGAAATATTACTTTTGCTTTGATCTTCACATGAAATATACATGCTCATAAGGTGAACTTGATCTCAAATCAATCCCTTGTAGTATCTCATGACATGAACTTTTGGATGTTTGGCTTCATTGGTCCATGATACTCTTGCGTTTGATATCACATTTGTACCTCAGTGCGGTAAAAGGTTGCACTTAGATTTCTTAGCACACCCACTTCATGCATTCTCTTAGCTTAGTGATCTCCCTGATGAACAAATCATGAACTTAGGGGAGGTTGGCAACTGCCGATGGGAGATGTATTTTGATGGTGTTTCTTCTTTTCTTAAAGGCAAAGCATGATCTATTCTCCCAGGAAAGGTAGGGGTAGGAATAATTCTTCTAGCTCTAAACCACGATGTGATGAGATTCTCATACTATCTTTCCAAACAACAATCGAAGTATGAGGCTTTGATTGCGGTTTAGAGTTAGCCATCACTATGTCAAGAGCATCAACATCTTTGGGATTCTCGTTGGTCATCAACCATATTGAGTCCTACATTCTCAACAAACTTTATCATTACTACAAGTATACCATGAAGTTGTTGGCCCAGATTCTTGAAGTCACCATCTACAAGGTTCCCAGAGAACAAGAGATGCCTTGGCCAAACTTTCCAAAGTTGGCATGTCGGAAGATGAGTCCATTTCAATAAGGGTCCAAAATAGATAAGTCTATCCCTTATTGATGTTGAACTCATCAAAAGACTTTCTCTTGAAGGGAGGTTGCCAAAATGGACAAGGAGCTAGATTGGGCAACCATATGATTACTTGAACACTAAAAACCTCAAGAAAATCTGCCCATCGGGTGAAATAGAGAGCTCTCTTCTTGTTGATGGCACCTATATTAGCCCTTTGACAAATATGGTTACATTATTTAGATAAACATGGTATGGCATTATAAGGTACACTCGGTCTATGTGGAGCTCATCAATCAAGATGAAGATGAAGATCAAAGATCAAAGACTTGGATACTCGGCCTTATGATCACATTGCATGGGCGTAGCTAGGAGATGCCATCAGTGTCGGGTGTACGGTGTGGTCCTCCACCAACCACCCAACATTCTACTCCTTACTTTGGCTTCATGGCCATTTGAGTGTTGGGGTACCCATTGTGTCGATCGATCCTCCTTCTTCCAAGGGGCATCAATTCATCTTAGCTCTACTTTTCCAAGTGGTGAAGCCATCCCACTAGAGAGGTCATCCATGTGCTTTTTTTTAGGAACCATCATATATAGGTTTGGGTGCCTCGATTATATCGATAATGATATTGCATTCAAAAGCATGAAGATCAAGCTTTACTAAGAAGACATGTATATTGGAGATACTCCACCATCTACTACCCAGCTAATGGTTTAGCGAAGCATTCAACAAAACTCTCATCAAGATCTAAGACTCTTGATGACAACGATAGTGGAATGAGCAATTGGTTGAAGCTTTGTGGGCTACCGCCACATGCGAACTCCTCACCCATTTTCCTTAGTGTATGGGTTCCAAGCCATTCTTCCTTTAGAAGTTCAACTCCCCATCACTAAGGATATCAAGTATTGATCAAAGCGAGTAATGTTGCGGTTAGAAGAGCTCAAGGTTTGGAGGAAAGTCGCTACGTGCAGAACCTCGAGTTGTACAAGGCCAAAATGATTCAAGCTCACAACAAGTGGTCTAGGTCTTTCCAAGTAGGAGAACTTGTGTTAGTCTAAGAACCAATTGTGCCCTCAAAAGATGGGAGGCAAGTTTGAACCCACTTGGGAAGGCCCCGTCATAGAAGGCCTACCAAGGAGGATCTTATCAGCTTATTGATTGTAAAGGGGAACACCCAATGCTTCCAATTAATGGGCTCTATCTAAAAAAATATTACCCATGAAATAAAACTTGTTTGAAAATAATTCATTAATAAAAGAACAAAATCTGATTCCATTCATCAAATCTTCTCTTCTTTTGAAGTGTTGTTTGCTTGTCTTGAATCCAGTGATGTGTTTAGGGTAGTGTAGTGTAGTGGCATCTATCCCTCTTTCACAACACAAACATAATCTCCTATGCTATTAGAATAGGTGTGAGAACCCAAGAGGCATCCTATTTTTTTAGCATAACTAAGTTAGGTGTGAGAACCAAGCAACATCCTTTCTTAGTGGGAATTCTTGTTGCCATCCATGGCATCATTTCATAATTCCCAGTGTTTTAAGGTAGGTGTAAGAGTCCCAGAGGCATCCTATTCCTTTTAACACATGCACAATAAACACAAATCTTTTATCTCGAGCTATTTTGATGTGGGAGCAAGCCCCTATGGCACTCATTCTAGATAGGTCTACATCTTTTACTAGTATATCACCCGAGTGGTCTCTTATTTGGAAGATGTGAGTCCGTGCTTTCTTCTAACTTGATCATTAAAACCAAAGAGCCTTGTTAGTATGGTATGCTTCATTGCCCGTAAAAGCTACCTCATGACTTAAGAAGATGTGAGTCCCCGTGCTTTTTTCTTGAACTAGCCATTATGTACTAACTGGGTTGAGTATATTTGAGGTTTAGGTAAGTCCCCAGAGGCTCCTTTCCTCTTGACTACTTGAGTTGATATAAGTCCCCATGGCATTCACTCAATAGTCACTAGGTGGGATAGCACTTCGGCGAGACTATCCAGTAGTCATTCTATAGGAGGATGTGAGTCCACAGCTTTCTTCTAGGCGTTGTTGCAAAAGATGGGCACCTTAGGTTGGTTGATGTTTGCTATCTTTGGACTCACGGTGAGTACACCACTCTTGGATATGAGTCCCGTGCTTTCTCCTTGAGTTGGACATTGAATACTATTGAATATATGACATGTCATTTTCTCAGGTGTTGGATTAAGCCTTACGACCCCATCCCTGTGGGCACTCTATTTGGATCAAGTCCTTTGACCCCATTTAGACACTAGGGTTACTTTTTGGATAGTTCCCTTTTCTAACCACCCAATGTGGTTGGAAAATTTGTTCAGATGCATGATTCTCCCTTGGTTGATAAATGCGATAGGTCTAGCGATAAGCTCCTTCTCGTTTGATCCCTCACTAACTAGGGTCCATGATAAAAAAAATAACTAAAATAAACAAAATTAATTCACTTGTGGATTAGAATTCAAGCCCCAAAGGGCCCTTTTCTGCAAGCGCATCTATCTTTAGGGTAGTGTCGAACTCCCTATAGGCGACTACTTGAGTTGAGATAAATCCAGGTGGTACTCACTCATGTTAGGTGAGTTCAATCTATTTTTCCACAAGCGGTTACCCAGGCATTCATTCTTTGGAAGATATAAGACTATTTTCTAGCATGATTATTGGCCCTGGGCATCCAGGTGGGTTCGATTTGTTGCCCGAAGCAACCGATCACCGTGATCTTTTCTAGTGGAAGATGTAAGTCCCTGTGCTTTCTTCCCTTCAATTGATCATTACAAACTAAAAGGCACTCCTTTGGTTGGATAGTTCTCCCATCGGTCGGGAAGCTACTCCCTTTGGTTCAGTAAATCTAAGATAGGTCTAGGCATCTATAAGCTCCTTCTTAGTGTGATCCATTGCAAATCAAAGGAATCCATCAAAATAAATAAATTTAAAAATGAAATTAATTGTTGACTATTCTTGAGCTGATCTAAGTTCCTGAGTGGCATTCACTTAATAGTCAGCCCTAAGTCAGATTTGATTTGTTGCCCAAAGCAACTGATCATCCTAATGGTTCCTTATTTCTAGAAGATATGAGTCCCCGTGCTTTCTTCTTAATACTTGACCATTGTTTACCAAAAGGCATTTCTCCTTGGTTGGACAGTTCTACTTTGTGGTTGGTAGACTATTCTCTTTGAATTGGTAAAACCTCCTATCGGTGTAGTTCATCATAAACCTATGGATCCATCATAATCAATAAACAAACTAAAATAAAGTAAATCTATCCTTGAGTTGATCTAAGTCCCCCAGTTACATTCACTCAATAATCAATCCTAGGTTGGGTTCAATCCGTTGCCTTGCCAATAGATTACCCCAACAATTGGTCCTTACTTGGAGGATGCAAGTCTACTACGCTTTCTTCCTATGCAGTCATACCAAAAGGCATCCCTTTGGTTGGTTAGTCCTACTATGTGTTTGGTAGACTACCCTTTGGATTGGTAAATCAGTTAGGTCTTAGCCTCCATGGCTCTACTTAGTGTCTACCCATACCGTAGGTTCATCTAAAATTCAAACTAACAAATTAAAACAAATTCAACCCTCTCTCCCAGTGGAGATCTCTCCCTAGTGAGATTCTCAAATCAAACCTTTCATCCCCTTAGATGACTTGAACTACTTCTTAGTGGAAGGTTCACATTCTATCCCTTAGTATTTCTTCCTCTCTCTTATGTCTTGGACATAAGTAGAGCCACATTACACTAGATTCTTCTTTTCCTTGGGTGGGATAGATAGTTTTATTAGTGCTTGTGATCTTTTGGTGTTGTGATCATTTGGTCAACACCAATATGGTGTTCCTTGTCACAACACCTATTGGGCACCCTTTGTTGACCTCATTTTTAGAATGAGCTCTCAACCCCTCCATCTTAGACATAGGACTTCTCTTAGACTTTAAGAGTTCCTTAGTCTTAAGACACATCTAGTGATTAGGTGGACACTCACCTAGCCCTAGACTTAGAAGAGTTAGCCATAGGAATAGGTCATGAGGGTGTTAGGAAAATTTTACCCTTAGCTTAAACCATTCCTCACTTTCCTTCTTTCAAGTCAAACTCCAAATCAATTCTATTTGATTTTCTCCAAACTCAAATCAATTCCATGATTTCATGATTGAAATCCATGATTAAATTGAAACCCATGATCAAAATCCATCAAAAATTCTAAGTTCAAATTTCTAGTCCTTAATCTTAAGGACTTAGCCAAAATCATGACTCAAACCTACTCAAATTTTTGAGATTTTGTCATAATCCATTTATATTCTCATTTATATTCACATATATAAATGAAATATAAATTCAAACCCATCAAATCAAATTCAAAATTCCAATTCATGAAAATTTTCTTAAGTCCCTTTAATTTTCCATTAAAGGACTTAGCCAAAATCAACTCTAAACCTTGATCAAACTATTCAAATTCATGGGATTTTCTCAAAACTTATTTATATTCTCATATATAAATGAAATATAAATATAAATCAATCAAATCAAGGCAAAATTAAATTCCAAATTTAAAATTCCTTAAATCCTTTAAATTCCTTTAATGGATTTAACCTAAATCTTGATCAAACCTATTCAAACTCATGGGATTTTCTCAAAACTTATTTGTATTCTCATTTATATTCTCATATATAAATGAAGTATAAATATAAATCAATCAAATCAATTCAAAAATTAAATTTCAAATTAAAATTCTTAAATCCTTTAAATTCCCTTTAATGGATTTAACCTAAATCATGATTAAACCACTTCAAATCCTTGAAATTTTCTCATGATCAATTTATATTCTCATTTATATTCACATATATAAATGAAATATAAATTCAAACAATCAAAACCAATTCCAAAATCAAACTCAAATCACTCAAAATCAAATCTAAGCTTTTCAAGTCAAAATCTTGAACTTAGCCAAATCACTTTCAAATCAAGCCAAACTCTTGATTTTCTCTCATGGTTCAATCAATCCTACAATCATGAGCTCATATATAAATCCAAACTTCAATCATTCAATCAAAACCAAATCAAAATCAAACCCAAGACCCATTTTTCTTCCTTTGAATATGAAATTTTCAAATGGATCAAAATCCATTTGACTTCAAATTGTAAATGGATTTATATTTCAATCATAAGTCCATACACAAGATCAACCAACTTCAAATCAAGCTTTGACCAAGCCATTTGACCTACTTAGGCTCACTTGACCCACAATGACATAAAGTACTCTTATGAGTCAAGTTTTGATCCTAACCAAATTGGATAGAACTGAACTCATATATCCCTCTCATCATGATCAACAATCATCATGGGATGATCAATCAATCAAATTGGGTCAAACCAAGTCAAACCTAAGGGTTGACCAAGTCAACACTTAACCTAAAATGAAACCTTACATAGCCAAATTCCACCATAGGCCAAATTGATTGAAACCATTGATCTAAGTTCACTCATGACCTATGTTTGAACTTGACCAAGCCAACATTTGAGCCTAACCTAGCCCAATTGGCCCATTTGACCCAAGTTGACCCATTTTGACCTAAAGGGCCAAAATGTGTCAAAACTTGATCTAAGCCAAATTGATTGAAACCAATGGGTCAAGTCCATTCCAAATCACTTGTGGAACTTGACCAAAGCCTCAATTAGCCAACTAGACCTTTGACCTTAGACCCAACATGACTAAAGGGGTCATGTTGAGCCAAATTGAACTTAACCCAAATTGATTGGAAACAAAGATACCAATCCCATATGACTAACCCAAACCTAAACCTACCCTTGACCTACCTCAAATAGGTCAAATGGGTCAAATAGGTCAACTTGACCCATTTGACCTAATGAGTCATATGAGCCAAAACCAAATTAAATGAAACCAAAAACCAAATATTTCAAATGGTCATATGAACTTGACCCTTGGTTTGACCCAATTTGACCAATTGGTCAACTTGACCCAAGTTGACCCATTTTGACCTAAATGGGTCAACATGAGCCAAACCCTATCAAATGGATTCCAAATCCATTAAAACATGGCCAAACCTAGTTTCTGCACATACCCAACATATTCAAATTGGAAAAAAATAGCAAAATGACTATTTTACCCCTAGACCATAGAACAAATTTTGACCTAGCCTATGGGTATTTTGGTGATACCCTCTTCACAATCACTTGAGACTTTCTAAAGCTCAAGGGGACTTAGTGATGAGTGGTGCACCCAACAATGGGTTTGGGTCAGCCCATTTGGCCCATAGACCAAACCCGACCCACTTTAAAATTGAAATTTCAAAATTCCCTCTTAAGCTCAATTCAAGCACATGGGAAGTTGGCAATCCATTCAGGGATCAAACCGACCATGTGTGCACACTCAAAAAACAACCTAAACAACCTCTCCAATTTGAGCAATTGGATCAAAATGAATAAATGGTACGTCCATCCATTTATAGGGAGATATACTCCCCTAATTCAATGAAAATTTGAGAAGGAGAAATCATGAGAGAGCATCCCATCTTCTTAGAGGTTAGAATTCTATTTCTTTTTTTGAAAATGGGAGAAATGAATAGCCAACTTTCTCCACTCATTTGAATCCAATTCTCTCACTCCATGGAGGAAGTCAGTGCCAAGCTCTCTTTGAAGTTCTAAAGGCAAGGAGAGCTCAATTGATCCAAAGCCCAAGCAAGGAGGTGGTCATGTTGATCCACTCAATCCCAAACTAATTTCAAAGGCTTCATCTCACTAGACAAACTCCTCATCGATCACATGGGTGAGGTATGGGATTTTTGACCATTAAACTCAATGTGGTGTGGAGCTAGAAATAAATTTTCCATGGAGTTTTGATTGGATTTTCCTTTTATTAGATGGTGTGGGTTGAGTTTGTTGATTCATGATATCGAGATCTTCCCCTTAGATCATGGGGTCTATTGATCAAGGGAAGAACTTGGAGATCTCATCGTCCATCCGCATTTTTTGGATGGGCGGTGAGATTATTTAATTTATTTGAAATCAATTTATCCATAAGCGTGAGAAATCTTGTTCGATCTTTGATAGGGCGATGGAGATAAGCATTATCGTGCCACCTTTTAGGTGACATTTAAGTTGTCCCCTGGGCATGCGTGTAAAGTCTTTGGCCACCATGCATGCGGAGATTAAGGTTAGTTAAAATGACTTAATTATTTAATTAATTCAAGAGAACTTCTAAAATTCATAATCTCTGAAATTCAAAAATAAAATAAAAAAATGCTATGGAAAGATAATTCTAGAATATTTTAAAATTAATTTCAATGGTTTTTTAATTTTCTTTTCTGATTTGGGTTTTTTAGAAACTTAATTGCTATACCTTTAATTGATTAATCTCAAACTTTTTGGGGTCATTTTAGGGGTGACCTCTCTCCCTAACTTGAGATTTATTGAGCTTAATTGGGAAAATTGCATATTTCATTCTAATTACCCTTCCTTATAATTAAGCATAATTTATGATTAGTGGATTTATCCTATGATTAGGGTTGATTAAGGTCATATCCAATAGTAGGAGGTTTATGGAATAATTTTGGGGCATTTCCCCATTTCCCTAAACCCCTCTTCTCTCCTTAATCTCCTCTTAATTGGGGTTAATTCATAATTATCCCTTAATTAATTTTCAAAATTCTAAAAGTTCAGAACTTAATTAATCTACTTGGGTAGATGCTTAGTGTTTAATAGCCTAAGTTCAATTAAGGAAATCAAAACCAATTCACATGTGTGAAAGGGTGTTTTGAAATTACTTAAGCTAAACCCCTTAGCTTAATTAACTTTAATTGTGAGCCAAATTGCATTAGGCCTTTTTCATTTAGGTGCATTGCAAATTTAAATTCCTTGTGAGTTTTATGTCATCTCATTGGCTCATAATTATTTAGTTAATTTTCTAAGGTGGTGTAGGTAAGGGTTAATTAAGTTACTTAATTCATACCTTAACCTAATTACATAAAAATGGATCTAATTATCTAAAAATTAAAAAAATATAAAACACATGTGGGAATGGGTTAGGAATAACAAACTCATCTCACCTTTTCAAAATTAAATCAAACTTTAAACTAAACAAAAATCATTGAAATTCACTTTGATTTATTTTAAACTTTCTTATCTAAAGAATGTCTTTAGATTTAAGTGAAGTGAACTTTACATGCTTTCATTACTTTGAATCTTTCCCCAACATGTTAAATTTGTATGTCATGTGATTTCATGCATTCATATTTCAAATTCAAATTTAAAATGAAATTGTTTACTTTATGTCAAATATTGCATGTGTTGGCTAAAGTAAAATATGAATGGCTATTATCACTACTAAATCTAAATTATTTTCAAAATATATAAATCAAATATAAATCTGAAAGTGTGACTTATACTTTAATTATAAGCTTGCATGTGATGAATATAAATGTATGCTTAGTAGGTTTCCTTTCTCTCTTATGTTGGCATAGTTTTGAATAGAATTTGGTGAGATATGTGGTTCATTTGAAAAGGACCTCACTTAATTTCATATCCTATTCATCCCTATGCTACCATCTAAGAGGACCTATACTTACATACATAAATTGCATAAACAAAAATGAATCCATTAAACAATTTTGCATTCTTCTTTTCCATTTCATTTTTTATATACATGTTTGTATTTAAGGAAAGTGGTACATTAGTCTAGACAACCTCGAGGTTGCTAGGCTTTAAGTAGCTCTAAGTAGGTCTTGTACCTTACACCTCTAGTTAATAATGGTGTTGTACTCACTTATGCCTTTCTTACTTTCATATGTATATATGTGAAAATTTGGATAAAAAACCTTTCTACTTAAAAAATCATGCATATTCAACTTCTAAATTTTCTTAAATGGATTACTTAGCATGCATCATAAAGTGTGTTTCTCATTTGCATGTATAGATACACTTAGGGTCAATCCATATGCATGTTATATATGTTGGGAAAGAAATGAAGTAATGTATGTTATGTGAATTTTGATTCATTTTATTTAATCTTAAAATGCCTTTTTTTAATAGGTTTGTTTAGAGTTTATCTAAACTTAGGATTAATTAAAAGATTTAATCAAAACATTCACCTAAATGAAACTAAAATATGAACCTACTTTAGAAATTACTTAGGAAGGAAAGAAGTTCTCTTCTCTTTCCTCTCTTCATAACTTAGTAATTAATTGTAGATCCAAACCAAATTAAAACATGAAAAATAAACCAACAAAATAATTAAACAACTTAAATGAAAACCCTCCTCTAAGTTGAACATGTTCTTTACACTTAGAAAATTTAAAACTAAAGTCATAGCTAAATATACCAAACCTTCAAAGCACACATTAGCTAAGTCTTCTAGCCTTAGGTTTGGTGCATGGTTTGTGTTATATTTTGTTTTTTTTGATATATATTTTAGACTAGATGTTAGGGTGTACTCATGAATGAATGGATGCTTTTCTCTAACTATTCTTTTATCGAGATTGTGCTTAAGGTATCATAAATAAAAATATAAATGTTTTGCTTGTAGGTGCTTTATACCCTAAGCATAATCCAATAGGCTAGGTGGACTTAGTCACCATGTGGGGTGATAAGTCCAATATACATGCTTGGGATTTGTGTGGTTTTAACTAACCTTTATTTTGTAGGTGTTATTCTTTTCCCTTTCATGTAAATTTTGTATAAGATTTTAGAAATGATTTGTTATGGGGATTAGGATGAGCATTGGTCATAAGATCCTATTATGTACCATGTGAAATTGGAGCATCCTTCAACCATCAAAGAAGAACCAAAGAAGAAGAAAGAAAGAAAGAAAGAAGAAAAGAAGAAAGAAGAAAAAGAAGAGTAAAAGACCCCATAACAATGAATTCCTTTACTTAATTGTAATTTAATTCATTTGTTTATATAAGGGTAGAATTGGCAACATTTGATATTTTAGTTTGTCGGTGGTGCTGACCATTGGCCTTTATTCTTTTGATTAGCTTTATAAATTGATTGATGATTTGTTTAGCTTTTTTATAAGTGGCATGCTTTTCTAGTTTCTTCCTTGCTTTATGTATGGCTAGATGTGGATTAGGCTCTTTAGGAAAAATAAATCTTTTACCCAACTTAATTTAAAATTAAAATTAAACAACTCATAACCTCACATAAAGCTTAGGTTTAAAATCAAGATAAATTAATTTGGATAAGTATTTCTTTATAATATGCACAAATGTATCTTATTTCACTCTTGATTGGAGGGCTTCCACCTTTTGCCAGAGCTTGACCTTTGAGAGCCAGTAATGGAAACTCACCTCCTCCTTCTCATTTTTGGATACTTTATTTCTCATGCATTAGTCATAAAATCCATTAGCAGTCAAAATAATTGTCCAAAATAAAATAAAATAAAATTTTGATTGCATTAGATTTAGGTCATTTAAAGCATGCCTTTTACATGATGTAGTCTCTTTAGGGAGTGAGTTTAAGGACTTAGCTTCTTTTTAAATAATAGCTATCTTGCATAAGCATAAAGACTTGCCTACATGTATTTAAAATTAGGAGTTATTTGGTATGGGTTGTAAGTCCAGTCGGGTGATTGTCCTCTCTTGTGGTGAACAAATTACTATTTTCATAGATTTAGGTTGTGCTTTCAGATCCCTAGATTTAGGTTCTATGGTTGCTTCTCCCCTTTGTGAGTCATAAGCATAATTTCTTAATCTTGTGTTAAGGAATCTTTAGTCCTAATATTCTTATAAAAAATGCAACTCAAACAAACTAAATCAATTTCTAAAATATAAAGCTCAACTATAGGATAGTTTGAGATTACTCTAGGTTTCTAGCGTCTCCTACTTTCTTCCATTTTGGCTTATAATAACTCCCTCTTTGATTAATCACATTTGATCTTTCAAAAACCAATTGATTGATAGTCCTTCCTATTGAAATCTTCAAAGATAATGATCATTTAATCAAGAGTTTTCCTAGGATCTCCCTTAGATGTAATTAACTATGGGGGCTTGCCTGTAGAACTTAACAAACGATTTAAAATAAAACTTACTTTACTTTTCATGTAAAGTATGAAGAATCTTACATATCGATATCATAGAGTCTTTATTGGTGATTGGTCCATTAAAGGGTAGTGACTTTCTATCTTTGAGATAGTACACTATTTTTGATGGCGTATCAATCACTTGAATAAGTACATCTGTGGATCTATATGGCATCTTAAAGATGAATTTTTTATGCCTCTTTCATTTCTCCCCATAGATTTGAAAGGTGACTCTTATAGGAATTTTTCACCATAGGGTTTGGCATTAAGATGATGAGCACATTTTTCTATTTCATCTTGAAGGTGATGAGGCTTCATGATTTTATGGAGAGTGCTTTCATACAGGCTCTTAGTTTCAATTCTATTAAAATCTAATTTTTAAATGATATGAGTAAGCCTCATCGAGCATCAATGATGTTTTAAATCAGAGGTCATCGATTTGTAGTTGGAGGCTTTATGGAAGAAGAATTATCTTTTTATTCTAGGGGCTGGTGGTTTATTTTTATGCATTGCATTGTGGAGGTTATTGTTTGGACTCGTAGGCACTTTTATGGGGTTTTTAGAAGGCATGGCAAACTTGCTGCTATTATAAACAAAGGAAAATTGGTCCCTAATGAAACTATAATAAGTCTCTTATCTAAACGTCTTGAAAATGGTGCAATGAGGGGTGAACCAGGATTCATTCTTTGTGATTTTTTGTGAATAATCAGGAAGCAAAAATACTAGAGGGAATCACCAACATTGACTTAATGATCAACTTAAAGCTAAGATAAGATGTGTTACTTAAAAATTGGCTTAGAAGAAGGATCTACAGCTAGTGTGGAGGGAAACTTTAATGTTTCTTCTATTGATATCAAAGGAGGAAAAGGAAAATCTGGTATATATATGGAACCATGTCAATAAACTATGTGTAAACATTTTTTGATGGCGAAGTCATGAAAGAACTAAGGATCATGGTAGCAGCTGTTTAGTGGAGGACTTCTATCATAGTCAAAAAAGTTCCATTTACGGAGGCATGTAAAGTCTTTCCTGCACTACCTTGATGGTTTGAAAATATCAACATAATCATTCAGAGATACTTTGATCATATAGGTTTGAAGGCCCCTGTTATGCTCATTAGGCGTGAGATGGTGATGTGGTACCTAAGCATCACTCTCATGATGTGAACCAATATTAGATGTTCTCCCCACATCCAATCGCCAAAACTAAAATCAGACTTTTAAAAAAGGGAAGAAGAATATTTGAATATATATATATATATATATATATATATATATATATATATATATATATATATATATATTTCATTTTATCACGGGTGATTGATGGCTTATGCTCCTTAGGTGTAGCAAAATTGATTGAATCTTTAAAATCTTGATGCTCGTGGGGCGCATGATAAACAAAATAGTTTTGAGGTCATTGGATGATACAATAATCTGAAATGCTCAAGGTTGTCAAATTTTTGGGACTTAAATTTAAAAATTAATTGATATTAAATTAAATATGAAATATGAGATCCTAAATGAATGTTGTAATTTAAATGGGCACTATAAGTATTTTTATTATGTAAGATTATACTATGTGAAAATGGGTTCATTCATTTGGTTTTGAAATGAATGTTTATGTTGCTTGATATATTAAACAAACAAAGATAAAAGTCTTACAAGATTCTAAGAAAGTTAAATCCATATGGGCTTTGAGCTGATTTTTTCATTGCTTCTTGAACAATAGATTTGTAACTTTAAAAGGATTTAATAACATAATAATAAGAAGCATTTAGCCTCCAATTTATAGAAATGAAAAGGAATGTGTTCACATGTAACTTAAAGTAATAGATGGTGGAATGTTAATAAAATATTACCTTATGAAAATGCTTAAGTGAAGGTCATTTGTTTAATTTTTTAATGAATTTGACCCATTGTTTAATATGTTCAAATAAATTGGATACCCAAGTTAAATGCATGAAATGGCAAATGTCGATCATAAGAGACTTATAAATTTGAAGTCTAGTTTTCAAATAAATATGGAACTTGATGTGGAGTTAAGGATGAATCCATATTGTTTAGTTCTTTTGAATATTGACTTGATTTTAATAAACCTAATAGATTCATAGATTTTTATTACAACTTATTAAGTGAATTAAAAATGATTTATGAACACAATTGAATATGGAGAACTTATTTGAAGTTTGATAAGCTAAAGATAGGTTCTACAAATTAACATGAATAAGATTTTTTCTTGATATTTAAAGTGTAAAATACATGAATAAATAGTAAGCATGAAATATAATCAATTGTGTTTTGATAACTACATTTGATATTGAATGAAATGAAGACCTCAATTAATGAAAAAAATGATTTAATGAAGACTTCAAATTAAATGAGAGTTTCAAGAAGTTTGATAGCTTTCTTGAAAAGCACAAGTTCAATTAAAGAGTTTTAATTTGAACCTACCATTAAGTTTGAGATTCAATAAATAAATTTAATATAAGCAAGATGATATTTTTTGAATTGAATAGAAACTTAGTTTCAAAAATTTGGGAATTAGAAATAAAGAGAACATAAGCATTAATTAAACCATTGCATATGAAGTAATTAAAACTTGAATTCATGTTTAAAATTATGCATGCTTTTATTTAATACAATACACTACATTGAATGCTTAAATTGGTAATGAGGATGTTATGGGTTGAATTTTGTCTTTGTTAATAAAACCTAAAAATGATAATTATATAAAATTTCAACTTATTAAAATAAAAATTTCATATGATATTAGATATGATCTTTTATTATTAAACTAATAGAGTTGATAGGATCTAAAAGAATAATTAAATGAGCAAAATAATACATAATTATGATGGATGTATTGAAAATGATTTCATGAGATACTTTCAAAATGTGATTATTTATTTTGAAAATAAAATTAACTCAAATTAAATATTAAAGAGATATGAAATGTTATGCTGAATCTATAATTTCTTGATAAAAAGAAAGACTAAATTAAATGTTTTGAAATAAGAACTTTCTTTTAATCTAAAAACTAAGAAATTTCATTCTAATTATCATTTTCAAAGTTAATGATTTCATTAATTAGATGAAATTATGATAAATGCTTGATGAAGGAAGAGATTTAAAATACATTTTAATATTTAAAAAGCTCTTTAAATTAAAATTAAATAAAAATACAAATCAATCTCACAATTTAAATATAAAATTATATGAATTATTAAAAACATAACACTACATTATGAAAATTTAGTATGATTGTTAAATTGCTTGGAGATCTAGGGTATGTTTTAACAAAACTTAAAAATTTAATTATTATAAGAATTTTAACTTATTAACATATGATATAATGTTTTCTAGAAAATTAGATCTAATATTATAAAGAGTATGGTTTAAGATGTAATTTTTAGAATGAGATGGAATAGTAAAATAAGACACTTAGAGATTTCACTCTCATTTTTGTGAGACTTTAGATTTGGAGGAGATGAAGCATCTATAGTTAATTATGTGGTGAAATATTCTTCATCATCTCTTGAAGAGGATAAATGAAACATAAAAATATTCACTTTAGTTTGGACACCATGTAGATCCATAGATATTAGGGTGATGGTATGACATTGAGAGAGATCTATCTCGAAAGACAAAAGTCACCCACATAATGGACTAATCACCTATAAGGACTCTTAAGGACAATGAGTCTTATGTACTAGAGATTCTTCTCTTTACATGGAAAAGTAAAGTAGATTTATTCAGGTTCATTAAGTTCTCTGAGCCCATAGTTAATTACATAAGAAGGGGTATTCCCTTGAAATACTCTCGATTAAGGTAAATAATTATTATCCAAGATTTTAATAGGTAGACTATCAATATTAGTTTATTTTTGGCAAATCAAGTGGGATCAATTAAGAGGAGGAGGAGTTCTTATCAAAGCAAATGGAGGTAGGGGATGTTTTCTAGAAGCTTTAGTAAACATCCCAAACTATCTATGGTTGGGCTTTACATTTTGAAATTGAGGGGAATTATTTATTTGAGTTGAATTTTATTAGAAGTTTAGGGCTTATAATTCCAATACAAGGTTATGGAAATACCAAGTGAGGATTTATGCTTATGGCCCATAGAAGGAGAAGCCTCTACTAAATTTAGGGAGCTTTGGTGAGGGGCCAAAAGCACCTAAATCTATGGTGAAAAATGGGTATATTACCTCCATGAGGAAAACCACCGACTATTGGACTTACAATCAGGGTGGCCACCAACTAACTCTCCTCGATTTTAAATTCATGTAGGCAAGTCTTATGCTTTATGCAAGATAAATATTTATTTAGAAGAGACTAAGTCCTTAAACTCCTCCAAAAAGACTAAATCATGTAAGGACATGCTTTCAAATGACTTAAATCTAATGCAATTATATTACATTTTACTTTTATTTTTTGGACAATCATTTGACTCAGCTTATAGGATTCATATATGCCTAATGAAATAAGATTATGGCCAAAATCAACAAGAAGGGAGGAGGTGTTTCCACCATGGCTCTCAAAGGTCAGCCAAGTTCTCTCGTGGAAGCCCTCAATCAAGAGTGAAATAAGATGCTTTTATGCATGATGTTATAAAAAAATACTCATCCATAAGGGTTGCTTCTTTTATCTTAATTTTTAGCTTAGCTTTAAATGAGGTTATGAGTTATTTATTTTAATTTTGAGTTGATTAATTTGGTAGAAGATTTATTTTTCCTAAGAGCCTAATTGTCATTAGCTAATGAAAGCAATGAAACAAGCAACATACATGCCATACATCAAAGGAAGAAATAGGAAAATATGTCATTTTTAAAGCATAAATAAACAAACATTTTATAAAGCTAACAAAAGAATAAAAGGTCAGTGTGGTTGGGCACCACTTTAAAAAATAAATTGGGGAGCTCCACCTTATACAACGGATTACAAATGAATTAAATTACAATTAAGCAAGAATTCATGTTATGGGGGTCTTCATTCTTCATTTCTTCATTCTTCTTCTTCTTTCTTCTTTTTTTCTTTTTGGTTCCTTCTTTTGGGTGGTTGGAAGGTGGATGCTCAAAGGCTTCACATGTACATAAGATGTGATCTTATAACCAATGCTCCCATAACAATCATTCTAAAATCCTAATTTAAAAAATACATGAAAAGAAAAGTAAATCTAACTAAAACCTAAAAGAGATTAGCTAAACAAACACATTCCCAAGCATGTATAAATAAATTAGAACTTAGCATCCCACATGGGTAACCAAGTCCCCCTGGCCTACTTTTGGATTATGCTTAAGGGTATAAACAACCTGCACAGTAAAAGCATTTATATTTTTATTAAAATGCCCCTTAAGCACAATCCCTTATAGAAGACTGTGATTAGACTAAATTGTACTACCATTCATTTTATGCACATACACCTTAATATCCAGACTAAAATATCACATCACAAAATAAAAAACATCAAACCATGCACTTAACATAGGACTAGAAGTGGTGACTTAGCTAATGTGTGTGCCATGTAAAGTTTGTGTGTATGTTAGGCTTTAAGGTTAGGATTTTCTAAGTATAAAAGGTTCAACTTAGAAGGTGGTCTTTTTTTAGTTTTAGTTATTTGGGTTGATTTTATTTTATGATTTGATTTGGTTTAAATGAACCTACAATTAATTACTAAGTTGTAAAGAGAGAAAAGAAGAGAATTCTCTTTCCTCCTACCTTAAGTAATTTCTAAGGTAGATTCATGTTTAGTTTTATTTAGTGAATGTTTTATTATGTATTTTAATTAATCCTAAGTTTAGATTTTTCTAAACAAACTATTAAAAAAGAAAGGCATTTTAAGATTAAGTAAAGTGAACTATTCACAAAAACACACATCACTTATTTCTTTAACATGTATATCATGCATATGAATGAAATCCTAAGCATATCTATACATACAATGAGAATATTTAGCACACTTTTGAATGCTAATGAGTTGCTTAAGAGAATTTGAATGCATTATGATGCATGATTTTCATTAAGTAGAAAGAAGTGATTTTTTATCCATTTTTCTCATGCACACATGTATATGGAAGGCATAATTGAGTCTGACACCATTGTTAACTAAGGTGTAAGGTATGACTTACTTAGATACATAAATCCTTAACCAGGTTGTCTAATATAATACTTTTTAAATACAAACATATATACAAAAGAAATGAATGGAAAGAAAAGATGCAAAGTTTGTACTTATGTTTGGACTTTTATGCAATTTATATGTGTAAGTGAGGTTTTCTTAAGTCATAACATGGAAGAGGATAAGAATAGATTTAGCAAGTATTATGTTCTTTTAAAGAACTATACACTTTGCAAATCTTATTATCCATATTAAGAGGAAAGAAAGGAAGCAAACATAAGACACATTTTTATATTCACATGCAAGTTTATAAATAAATTATAAGTAACAAACTTTTAGTTTTATGTATTTGATCTATAGATTTTGAAAATAGTTTTGAATTTAATAGCGATAATAGCTATTCATATTTACTTTAAATATACAATTTAACATAAAGAAACATTTCATTTTTTATTTGATTTTTTTGAAAAGTATGAATAATGAAACTCATATGACATACACATTTAGCATATTAGGAAAGAACTAAAGTGATGAAGTATGTAAACACATTCACTAATTAATTCTTAAAAAATAATCTTATGAAATAAGATCAGCTTAAAGATATCAAATTATTTTTTAAAGAATTTCATTTTGCTTTGAGTTTGATTTGAATTAGAAAGTGTGAGGTGAGTTTATTGTCCTAACCCATTCCAACATATGTATTATTTTAGTTTAATTTTAGGTGATTAGATCAATTTTATATTTTGATTAGGTTAAGGTGTAGATTAAGTGTGTTAATTACCCTTACCTATACCACTTTACATATTTAATCAAATAATTATGAGCCAATGTATGACATAAAACCAGAAATTTAAATCGAATGCATCCTAGAAAGAAAGGTACCTAATGCAATTGGCTCACAATTAATGATTAATTAAGCTAAAGAGTTTAATTTAAGTACTTTCATAACCTTTCCCACACATATGGGTTAGGTATGATTTCCTTAAGTTACTTAGGTTATTGAACACCTAAGCATCTACCCAAGAAGGATTGATTAAGTTTCTAGAATATTTTGGTTTTAAGAATTTGATTTGATTAATTAAGTCGATCATTAGCGGATTAATCCTTAATTAGATTTGGATTTAAGGAAGAAAGGAGTTTAGGGAATAGCTTAAGAAAAATATCCCAAAATAATTCCATAAACCTCCTAATCACTAAAATAATGTTTAATTATCTTAATTAAGGAACTAAACCCCTGTTCACATACTTAATTAACCTTAATTATATTAAGACAGTGATTAGGGGTTCATTAATTAATTTCTCTAGATTAACTCATTAATAAATTCAAGAAAATTAGAGGGCATAAGTCATCCCAATAAACATGCACGAAGTTTGGAATTAATTAATGAAGTCATTGAGTAATTAATGTTATTAAGTTTTAAATAAACTCAATTAAAATCTATATTATTCTATTAGAAATAATTTTATTGATTCTCTCCAAATTATCTTTAAAATGAACCTTTGTATTTTTTTTGAATTTTTTAAAATTAGTTATGAATTTAGGAAGTTTCAATTGATTTAAGTGAGTTTTACAAATTATGCTAATTTATTTTATTAAAATAAATCATTTGACACTCAAAATTCAATATCTTTCAATCTAAAGGTCATTTGGACTTGAAATTTTTATGGTAGGTGTATTTTAATATTAGTTTTAATATCTAAAAATTTTAACTTAATCTCACATGCATTTTTGGTTTAATTAATGAAATTTGAGTTTTACTAAAACTCAAATTAAGCTCAAAATATTTAATAAAATTTAGGAATTTTAAATTTGTTGGATTTCCCTCGAAAAGATGAATCCAACGAGCTCTTGTTTACAATTTTTGGTTAAGGATTCTTTTTTCTATGAAAATTTGAAGTTTGATGTGATTTAAAGTAATTTTTTAAATCAGAAAATTGGACGTATTTGCGTGCATCGCGTGCGAGCCAATATGGCACCATGTGATTGAGCAGCGGTGCCATGTAGCGATGAGATGCGAAAGCGGTCAATCCACGTCGGGAGAAAGACTAATCAATGCGGATGGCGAAGATTTATGGGCCGTGTGCGATCGGATGGTGATCGTCAAACTAGAGGCTAGGATCGCACGATTGGCGTGCAATCTGAGGCATCTGATTGGACAAACCGTGTGATCGGATCATCCGAAGCGTCGAGGCGATCTCACGATTCAAGTCATCCTGATCCATCGTGGATCGGATGGCGGTTCTTTGCTCAGCGATGAACAATAAAATCGATTTTTTTAAAAAATTAGGATTCTAAGTGAAAACTTGTCCAAATGGACTCATTTTATCGATTCATTTGGAAAAATTTTATTTTCTAATTGGGATGATTTAAAGTAAAATGTAAGATTATCTAGGGTAGATTCTAAAATCATGAAAATCATCACAAATGAAGGATCCTAAGTTGGTGATTTTGAAGGTTACCTCAGGGATGATTTTGATGGTGATCGAGTGTGTTGTTGAGTGAGGGAAGAGGCCTTGGAATGAGCTTGGATCTTCGCCTTCACATCGAAATAAAGTTTTCTCCGGTGATCATTATTTTCTCATCGAAATCCACATAGTTTTAAAGTATTTCTCTCCAAAATGAAGTGGGGGTGATTGCTAATGGTTTTTGGAGCTCTAGGAGGAGGAAAATGAGGGAAATATGTGTTTTTTCAGCCTCTAAAGCCTTGGAATCTAAAGTGAATGAAAATGAACCTTTTGTTTAAAACTTTGGCTCCAAACTCATGTAATTTAGCATGGGGTGGTTGGGAATGGAAGAGAATCATCATAGATGGCTCTTAATGGTTGGCTAAGGCATGGAAAGTTGCTACCATGAAGGACAAATGGGTGTCCTAGCCAAGGGGATGTGAGAGTCCTTCATGCTAAGTGTTCTAATGGGAGAGGTGAGGTGATTTCACCTCCCCATGAGTCATGGATGTCCCAACCACCCTTGGGTCAAAAAATCAGTGTCTTTTGTGCCTATGTGGACCAATGGATGAGTGCCAAGTTGCCAAGGAAGAGAAATGACCACTTGGAAAAGTATCTTTTCTCATGGGATGACCTTGACCCAAGGGAAAAGTGGTCATTTGGCATTGAATTTAATTTGGCCAGATTTAGAATGAGTCAAAAGTAAGTTGGACCAAATTTCATGTCATTTGAAGTTCATTTAGTTTAATTTGGGTTAATTTGACCCATTTGGGTCAAATCGGGTCAAAATAGGTTAGGTTGACCAATTGGTCAAATTGGGTCAAACCAAGAGTTGGTCAAGTTCAAATGACTATTTGGAGTATATTGGTTCAATTGGTTTCAATCAATTTGGTTTAATTTCGATTTAATTTGGATTTTGTCCAATTTGATCCTTTAGGTCAATTTGGGCTAAGTTGTCCAAATTGGCTTGAATCATGGCTTGGTTTGGGTTTGGTTGATCATTTGGAATATATTGTAGGCTTTGGTTTCAATTAATTATGGTTTGGTTTAATTTCAAGTTGATTTGACCTTTTAGGTCAAGTTGGGTTCATGGTCAATTGGGCTAGGTTAGTTAGTTGTCCAATTGGTCAAATTTGATTTGGTCAAGTTCAATAATCAATTTAGAGTGAACTTGAGTTATTAGTTGTAATCAATTTGATTTAGGTTGCAATTTGGCTAGTTTGGATTCATGTGGGTTAAAGGGTTGACTTGGTCAATGGGCTAGGTTCACTTGGTTTGACCCAATTAATGACAATTGATTAACCTATAATAATCAACAAACATGACATAGAGTTTGGATTGGCTTAATTCACTTTGATTTGAATCAAATTGGATTTTGATTCATGTAGGTCAAATTGGCCACTTTGGGTCAAGTGATTGGGTTTGGTTGGCTTGATCAAGGCTTGATTCAAGTTTGGTTGAACTAACATATAGATTGATGATTGAAATATAAATCCATTTTCAAGAGATTGGAAGTTAAATGGGTTTTGATTCATTTGTCAATTTCAAGTTCAAAGGATGAATATGAGTTTGACTTGGGTTTGATTTTTGAATTTAGTTTTGGTTTGAGGATTGAAGTTTATGTTTATATTTGGATTCATGATTGATGGATTGATTAAATCATGAAGAAAAAAATCAAGAGTTTGGCTTGATTTGAGTTTGATTTGGCTAAGTTCAAGATTTTGACACGAAAGGCTTAGGTTAGATTTTGATTGAATTTGAGTTTGATTTTTGGAGTTAATTTTGGTTGTTTGATTTATATTTTATTTATATATGTGAATATAAATGAAAATATAAATGGATTTGATTTGAGCTTTGTCCATAAGATAGAATCAAAGGGCTTAGGAAAGATTTTTGGAATTTGTATTTGAGTTTTGGATTCAGTTTGATTGATTTGAATTTATATTTCATTTATATTTGTGAATATAAATGAGAATATAAATGGGTTGTGAGAAACTTTCATGAGTTTGAATTGATTTGAAAATGATTTAGACTAAGTCCTTAAGAGGGAATTAAAGGACTTAAGAAAGATTTTTGGAATTTGAATTTGGATTTCATTCATGGGTTTCGATTATTTGGAATTGATTCATGATTTGAGAAAATTCATTGAAATTGATTGAAGGTTTGATTTGGAGTTGAAGTTGATATGAGTTTGGAGTTGATTTCAATTTGACTTGAAGGAAGGAAGTGAGGAGTTAGTTCAAGTTATAGGGTAAGCAGATTTTCCTAACACCCCTAAGGCATGACCTATTCATATGGCTAACTCTTCTAAGTCTCTATGGTTAGGTTAAGTGTCCACGTAATCACTAGATGTGTCTTAAGACTAAAGAACTCTTAAAGTCTAAGAGAAGTCCTATGTTTAAGATGGACGGGTTGAGAGCTTATTCTAAAAATGAGGTCAACACCCTCCCATTACTGAGGGAGAACATTTGATTAAGGCTAATCATTAGATCGCTTAATGCATAGCGTATAGTAGCATCTTGTGGATTTTTAGAATTTAGGGTTTAGAATTTATGAAATTCATCGGTATTAGCTTAAAGTGAATGGTTAAGGGAATGATGACGTGCTCGATCTAGATCCTTTGGTTACGTAAATCATTTATGCGGTCCACTAGTTTACTTAGTCAGGAGGAGGTAGTCATTAGTGAGAAGATCCTTTTAGCAACACATGGGTTATGTCGTCTATGAAATCCTTACAGACCTAGGATGATGTTTGTTTAAGGAGGCAGGCTTAAGTCTACCTTAGCTCATAGAGGGCTTTTTGCCCTATCAGGTGTACCTTATGATTCACAACCCAAAGGTAAGAGCCATTGGGGAGCATATGGGCTACAATCATGATTATAATATAATGGTTCCATTTAGCGACAACCATCCGATTAGAGGACTCTGGTTGAAACTACAAAATATGTGGAGCGCATCAAAGCCACACAATCGAGGACACGCCACACTGATACATAGGCCATGTAGATGATGAGATTGAGAGAGAACATAGTAGAACACTTGAATTGACTTTGGCTCTTATGTGAGCTAAAGTTTTCTTGATTTTTCACCTTTAACAAAAAATTACGGAAGGTGGATGGGTTTTAGCTTTAAGTATTTAGAGATTAAATTTCATTTAAGCATTTTTAGATTGATACTTAATTTGAGTTAAATTAGAATCACATTTTGATGGAAGTATCCTTTCCGGTTGAAATCATCATTCAACACAGCCATCATTAGGGTTTATGAGTTTACTTGATCATTTATGTTTATTATTTCAGATCTTGTCGATTCTATTAGTTTAATAATAGAGGATCCAATCTACTATCATATGACATAATTAACTTCTTAGATGTTTCAATAAATTGAAATTCTTATAATAATTAGATTTTTAGGTTTTGTTAACCCGGACCCGGTCCTAAGACTAAACCGAAGCAACCCGTGCAGCATCCTTGGACACTTGAATCTAAACATTCAGTTCTTAGTGTCGGGGCCCATGCAAGTGTTTAGAATACTTATACAAATTTTTGGAAAGCTCAAATTGAATTGAAGATTGCTTTATATTTTATACAAGAATTTATTTATTTCAAATGATTGCACAAATTTTGAAGCACTTGAATTGAGTGATAGTTGGCTTCATAATTTATGCAAAATTAATATATTTGAAGTCTATTGAGAATTTAAGTCAACGCTTTTTGTTTGCTTGTACAAAGAGCTGCAGATCTGGTGGCGAAGTGTTATTTTAATATTTAATTTTGTATTTATACAAATGCAGAATCATTTTCATTTTATTCTTCATTGATTACATTTGGAAACATTCAATGAAAAGATTTATTTGTCCTCATAGACATAAGAAGTTTCATTTATGATCATATAGATATTCCAAACATATTGCAAATAACACTCCTTTCTTTTCTTTTTAAATTCTTTAAGGAATCACCGGATGTTCTATCCATTCACATTTACCAATAAGTCATTTAATTAAACCCTCATTTTAAAACCAAATTATGGAGCTTAATGCAATTTTTTTTGTGAGCTATTTCTATTCATTCTATCACTTGAAGTTATGCTTTTAGATTCCATGGAATTCTATTGAGATCACTTACAAAATTCATTTGAATTCAATGCTTGAAGTCTATGTTTCAGTTGATAAGAAATCTTCAACGTTTAGATCAAATCTTCTCTGAAATTATGTGAGGCATAATGTCATAAGGTTAGTTTATATATATATATTAATGAAATTCAAACTTTATTTCAATTATGATAGATCTAATTGAGTTCAGTCATCTCTTCTTTATTTGAAGCATAACATTTAATTTATTTATGAATCATTGAATCACCATTCAAATTCATTTAGTAATTATTTATTCTTCTTTAAATTCATCTCATTGTCATCTTGAAAATCATTTCAATTCCAAGTTATGAGCTTAAGAATTTACTTGAAATTGATTAATTATGAATTAATTGGATTGAGTTTAATTAAATGCTTGTGAAGTTTTAAATTTAAAGAAATGACTTTATAAGTATGCTCACATTTAATTTATATATATTTTATAATTAATAATTCCATTACAAATGAATTTTGATTCTTTTTTTTCTAATTAATAACAAAATTTTAGAAGATTTACATGCGAAACACATCTAACAATTTATTGCTTTGTGATGCCTCTAAAGAACTAGCTTCTTTACGACAATATCCATTTTCACACCCACTATGCCTCTCTCCTTTATGACCTGCAAAGAAAGATGCAAGCATATATATATATATATATATATATATATATATATATATATATATATATATATATATCATATATATATATCTCACATTCACATATTTAAAAACATTGAAATCAAATCAATGAGATTGAGAAGTTCAAAGTTGAATGTCTAAATAAAGAGAAACAAACTAGAGAGGTTGACCCAATTATAAATATGAAGGGATTTCAGATTTCAATTTTACTGAAATCAATTTTTCGTGGGATTAATAGATGAGATAGTTTTGGCCAAATGAAAAGTTCTCAGCCAAATGAAAGTTTCGGCCAAAGGGGGTTTGGCCAAAGGGGAATTTCGGCTAGGGAATTTCAAGAGAGAAAAGGGCTTGAAGGGGTCGAGTGAAGAGGGAAGAGATCGTGCCAAGCTTCAATTTCCTCGCGGCTTGCTTCGATCAGAAACCAGGAACGGAAGAGAAGGGAGGCTTACAGTTGAGTTGCTAGCAATTTAGGGAAGAGTGGAAGAAGAGAGAAGAGTGGAAGAAGAGGGAGGAGTGAAAGAAGAGGGAGGAGGAAGGAAGAACCTTACAGCTTGCGTGCGGCCTGGATGAGAGGAAAAAAATAGTCCTATTTTCGATTGAGGAAAGAAATAGAGACGAGAAGGGGGGAACGGTTCGTGCGGTTGAAGGGGAGATGGATGGAGCGGGACATTGCGTGCGAAAGAGGGAACAGTTGAAGCCGAATGAAGAGGGTGGAGGCGAGCGAATGAAACCTAGTTATCAGCTTGTAGGGAATCGAATGAGAGCCCATATGCGTGAGTTGTGAGAGGAAAACCCAGCGAATGAACTAGAGTCGAAGCCATGAATAGTGGAATTAGGACCGGCAAGGCTAGATAGAGTTATTAGGTTATAAATAAGTTTATTTATTTTTTTAAGCACTTAATCGATCTTATTGTGAATTTTACGTTGACAAAATCACATATTTAAAATATATCAATCTTAGGTTATTCTGATGTTCGGATGCAATGACGCAATCCATTTCATGATCGGAGGCCATTTGATTCAAGTTGGCGTCAAATCGATAGATTTCAACTTAAAAATGTGCATCACCACTTCCAATCGTTCGACATTTGCGTAGACTCACCCGAATTGAGTGCAAATAGTTTTATTTGATAGATTTCAACATTTCGATACTAACGACGCAATCAATTTCATGAATGGAGGTCATTTGGGCATCATCACAACCGTTTGACTCTGATATATGTGTCAGCGCATTGACAGCTCAATTGCTTGATTAATTGATCATTAAATTGTGCAATATTAATATTCTAATCAATTTCGATATTCTGAATGCAATGAAGTTTGTTCATCAATCGAGGTCATTTCGACTAATTTCGGTGATGTTTGACACATCTTAGCTCTGATTTACGAGTTGTTACATTAAAGGTTGTCGAATTTGGATTTTGAGCTCAACTCAACTGATGTAACAAGCATGGAGGTCAAATAATACATAGAAATCATTTATTAAACTAAATAATAAATACATAAATTTATTTACGAATGGACAATGGTGATTTCAATGTGATATTTCCATCAAAATGTGATTCTAATTTCAAATAAAATTAAATTAAATTAAATATCAATCTAAAAATGCTTAAATGAAATTTCAGTCTCTAAAAACTTGAAGCTAAAATCCAATCCACCATCTGCTTTAAGTTAAAATGATGGATTTCAAAACCTTAAATTTTAAACTCCACATGCTGCTATTATATGCTACGTATTAAGTGATCTAACGACTAGCCTTAATCAAAAGTTCTCTCTTAACATTGAGAGGAGTAATTAACTATAGGGGCTTGCACTTATAGGAAACCTAGAACCATTTCTAAAGTCCTCACCAAATGAGGATGAAAATTCTTATCTACTATCTCACCTCAAAATTACATAAATCATACTCTTTATTTTTCAAGAGGTCGATGGAAAGTTTTCGGAGCCCACATGAACATGTATTAAGTGAAGAATATATAAAATATTTGCAATTTTTTTCTAGTTTATGTTATCCCCCAGCCTCCACCATTTGGAGTATTATAAGAGTTATGCACAAAGCATCAAATATGTTGATTATCTTAATTCCCTACTTTTAAATTTTAGTGAAGTTTTCTCTATTTTGCAAGCAAGCATGAAGCATTCTAAGTAATATAATAGTAATAATGGTGGAAATGGTGGAAATGGTGATGATACTTATCTTTTCCCCCACAAGAGAGATCATCAAAGTAATATTCTGGGATATTACCACGACCTCTCGATGAAGAGAGCTTGATTTAATATAGGTCAAATTTTTAGAAAGTAGATGGAATAGTAGATAAGAGACTACATAGAGATTTCGCCCTCATTTTGTGAGGATCTTAAATTTGGTTCCAGGTTTCCTGTAAGCGCAAGCACCTATAGTTAATTACCCTTCTCAATATTAAGAGGTAATTTTTGATTAAGGCTAGTTGTTAGGTCGCTAAATGCATATCATATAGTGGCTGCATGTGGAGTCTAAAATTGTGAATTTATGAAATTCATCATTTTAACTTAAAGCTGATGGTTGGGGGAATGATGATGCAGCCGATCAAGATCCCATGGTTCCATCATCTTGGATTATCGTGGTCTCTATTCTACTCAGTCAGAGGAGGTAGTCGACCTAAGCTGATCGAAGGATCCTTATCAACAGCTATGTGTTACGTAATCTAAGGGAACTTGCAAACCTAGGGTGATGTTTGTCTAAGGAGACAAGTTTAAGTCCACCTTAACTGATATATGCCTTTTTTGTCATATCAAGTGCACCCTATGATTCACATCTCAAAGAGTAGAGCCATTGGGAATATATATGAGCTACAGTCATGACTGTAATATAATTATATCATTTGATGGCAAATCACCCAGTAAGAGGACTCTAGTCGTAACTGCATCATATATGAAGTCTATTGGCTAAACCATATGGACAGAAGACACGGGCCATTTCCTTTTTGGAATAAGATTAATTCAGAGTGAACATAGTCATGTACTTGACTTGACATTGACTCTTTTATGAGCTAGAATTTTCTTAATTTATCACTCACGATAAATAGTAATGGAGGGTGGATAAATTTAGTTTCTTTAAGTCCTGAATGATAGAGTTCATTTAACATTTATAATGGAATGACATATTAAGTTTTACATTTAAATTGATATTTGATTTAAGTCAAATTGATTTGAAATTATGATAACATTTTGCTGAAAGTATCCCTCCAGTTGAAATCTCCATTCAACATAGCTATCATCGAGGTAAATAAGTCTGTTTAACCATTTGGTTTATTATTCAAAACCTTACCAGATCTATTAATTTAGTAACACAAAATCGGATCTAGATCTATATTTTATGAATTTTGAATTTAAAATTATTGAATTTAAATATCTTAGATATTTTGATAATAGTGACCCTCTCAAGTTGATATTCTCAATCAACTCAACCATCATTGGGGTATGAATTATTTGAATATTCATTATAATAATTGTATTTTTCTGAAATCTATAATCAACGCAATCATCACTGGGGTAGACCTTATCAACTTTGCTCGTTTGGTAACAGAGGATCAGGTCCATGATTACAAGTTGTGATTGCACTTACCATCTTAAAATAAAGAGTCTATAATTTTAAATATAAAATTTCTCTATTAGAATCATTAATGGTCGTATGCAAATATAAAATTAAATTACTCTCTTAATTATTGAACACTCAATTTATAATCAACTCCTATCCCTACTAGGAGGATTAGATTGAGTATGTGAGACTTACGACTTCACCATATAGATAAGTGGCATAGATCTATTTTAATGCATAAATTGGCTAGACCCAAGTTGCTTCGAAATATGTGGCTTGAAAGCACTTGCAAAATTTCTTGCCCAATGATATGCATTTTCAATTAATTTATAATTTTAAGTTACTTGCAATAATTTAAGTATTAGATTGCATCATGATACATGTAAATATCAATCTTTTCAAATTATTCATATACAAATCAATATATAATATATATACATAATATTATGTCAATGTGCATGTCCAATTTCATTATCTTGTATGTATGTTGATATAACTTATTTGAATTTAAATATGATTTCTCGAAGTACGTGCTCATGATGTGTATTGCTTTCAAGCATTTTGTGAGATCTTTTTGTCCTCTAGTGCTCTTCTAATATAGTGAGTTTTATAGTAGATTTTTTACTCCCATTATAAATAGAGGTTTAATGAGAGTCCCCCTCTATCATTACATCCATTTTCATAAGACTAGAGTGGGTTTTAGAGGTTGGAGAAATCTCCCTTAGGTGTTTACTAATAGGCATGCTCCTTAGTCCATATTTATTTCCTCTATTTTTCATCTTTTTTATTTTACTATATTTTATTATACCTTTTTTTGCAACATACCCAATATGATATTATGCTTCACTCAATTACTATTTTTTTAATTGATTTAAGTCATTTTAATTACTTAAACACTTGTCCAATTTAAGTCTTTTGCAAGTGTATTTTTTGACATTATTTTAATAATCACCTTTGGGGGAGTCGCACAAGAATTGGGTCTCACCATGAAAAGAGAGAGATGTGTGCAAGACTACGGCCGTGAGCATCCTACCAGAAAGGCACATATATGATCTTTGACCTGCATAAAAAGATATTTTTCCTGCAACAGTAAGAGAGGCATGTATGGGTACTTAATTTTACAACATGTATAATTTATAACAACACATCATATTTTTGGGAGAGCAAATGAAGAAATTGATGTAAAAATCTACAAACAAGTATATTATATATATATATATATATTTATAGCTTCTTTGTTCTTTTGTTCTTTTTACTGTTCTAATTTTTAATTGTTTTTTTGTTTGCCCAAAATCAGAGAGAGAGAGAGAGAGAAGAGGGAAGAGTGAAGAGAGAGTGCCAGAGCTCTGTTTAGAAAAAAATGTTTCTTCTCCTTTTTTATACTTCAAAGAGAGAGAGAGAGAGAGAGAGAGAGAGAGAGAGAGGATGAGAGAGGGTGGCTGGAAGTATTATCTATTATTTTGTTTTTTTGTTTTCGATAAACTTGAGAGAGAGAGAGAGAGAGAGAGAGAGAGAGATGAGAGTTGGCTGAAAGAAAAGAAAGAAATAAATAAATAAATTTTTTTTGGTTTTTGAAATCTCTGTAAAACCGAAAAAAGAGCGAGAGAGAGGATGGTTTGCCGTGTAAGAGGAAGAGAAAGATAACAATAATAATAATATAATTTTTTTGAACGAAAAAAGGAGAGAGGATAACCGGAGCGGTGGAGCTTGACGGGAAGTAACTATATTGAAATCTTTCGGCTTCACGTGGAATATAGATGAACTTGATAGAAATAATGATTTCGTGTGGATTGGCTGGGCTAACGACGAGGAGAGGAGGCCGTCGGGGTTGCTTAAGTTGCAACTGAGAGCAACGACAAGGAAAAGATTGGTTTGAGAAGGGGATAAGATAAGTGCTAGACGCAAGATGGCAGTTGAGCCTAGGCAAGAAAAAATGAGCGTCGTGGGAAGATTTGGGGAGCTCTCCCGAAATGCGTGAACAACATAGCACTGCGGGTCCCGTCGGTTGGGAGATATAGCTTGTATTTGGAAGCCGGATACGTGTGTTTAATTTGCCTTTAAATCTTAAAGCTCAATATTAAAAAAAAAAAATTGCGTGAACAGTCTTCCCCAAAATGATGGATCTTACTGATACAAAAATAAATTTAAATTAATGAGGAAAGGGTAGATGGGATGGGACGGGGCTGATGTAAGGACAAGCTGAGCGGTTTTTTTTTGCGAAATTTAGATTAAAAAAAAATTATGAAAACGATGATTTTAGTTTCGTTTCAGTATTGATATACCTCAAAATATCACTATAAAAGATAAATCTGATGTCGAAATATGATTTTGAGTCCGATCGAGATCAAGACAAAATATCATTAATCTTTGACATCAATTAAATCTCAAAACACTCTCAAATATGGAGTGTTTAATCGAATATTCTCGAACGGATCTAACGAGCCTAAGATCTCATAATTCGACCATTTGGGCATCCAAATGCTCAAAATACATCAAATGATCGAATCATCAGCCGTCCATCGAGTGGTCGCTTTACATGAATTTACAGAATGCCCATCCTCCCATCTATAACAGCCTTCATTCACGCGGAGGGGGGAAGGAGAAACAAGTGAAGAGGAGCCACCGCCGACGATGCCTAACCACCACCGCCGCCGATCCTCTGGCCACACGCCAAAGGAAGAAGAGGAAGAGTCCAAGCAAGGAAGAAGAGGAGAAACCCAAGAAAGGAAGAAGAAGAACCGAAAGGAAGAAGAGAAAATCAAGTGAAGAGAGAGCTCAAGCTCAAGATCCTCTAAGAAGGTCGCACCCCGACCATCAACCACCATCACGCCACCTTCATCGCTAATTGTCCCTCTGATCCACCTATTACCGCAACTATTACAACCCGATTGTACATGCTTATTTTTCCTCCCTCATATGCAATTGTAATCCCGCTATCGGAAGACTTTGTACTGAAAAGATACATAGTGGAAACTTTCTCTAGGCGTAGTTTTCCCCTTTTCGAGGTTTTCCACGTTAAAATTCCTTGTTGCCTCTGTCGCTCTTTAATTACTCACGACTAATCGACAAGACGTAAACTTTCACTCTACATGACGGTTTTCTAGCACGCAACAAGTATATATTTATTTTAATTGTGTATATGAACGTTTCGTTCATAATCCCAAATCATTCGTGGGCTTTTTGCATGCTTAAAAGAAGTCTTTTTTTAATTATTATTCTTCAAATATTCCATTGATTTTCTAATTTTAAAAAAACATTTTATTAAGTAAAAGAAGTTTAATTTAACCAATCTTAATTTTGATTTGATTCATTTAATTTATGGGTCTATTTATATTATAATATTATAAAGATTTTATAAACACATTTTTTTTTAGATTTCCTCATTTGCATATATTTGATTTCCCTTTGCCACCTTGCTTGCATAGATAATTATTCATTTCACATTTGTGTGCTACTTTATGCAAAGCAGATATTTATTTTAAGTATTCTTAATATTTCAAATGCATTAGAGTAAGACGTTTTGGAAACATACATTGTTTAAGCAATATCATTAATCGTCGAAGTAAATTCACCTCAATATTTGCAATGTTGATCTGCAACTTTTTTTTTTCTTTCATTCAATTATTTCCTATGATAATTCAGATGAATAAAATATAATTTTCACTTATTGTCCTTTATCAATTTTACTTTATCACATATTAATATGAATTGTAGATCAATAATTCTCTTACCAATAGAAATTATGCATGGAGGAGAGGGCGCTATTATTAGGCCAAAAGTGAAAATGAATGGGGAAGTGTGAGGATAGCAAGGATGGCTTTAGAAGATGGATCAAATGCTAAGCTTTCATAGTGTTATGTCTCGTAAGTGGTTGTAAGAGTCACTAATAAGAACATAATAAGGGAGGCTTTAGCGGAGTTACCGAGGCTAGGTAATTATTTCCTAAGAGGATGAGCTTAAGGAGATCTTCTTTTAGGACTAGAAAAAGGCACATGCTATGGCTCTAAGGAGACCCTCGGAATAATTAATCATTTATAAAGAAGAATATGATTTCTTTATACAAGATATATTAAAATATACAAAAGAAAATAAGTGATTAGAAATTAGATGATCTTAATAAAAAATGATGTTGTGCCTTTCATGCCAAGATAAGTATTATCATGAGTTAGATATATATAGTTTGAGGGAGTTTTCAAATGAGCATAAGTAATACTTAAAAAGAGATTACTATGAAATCATGGTTGCATATCCTTACATGTTGAATTTTGATTCAAAGTTATAGGCGGAGGAAATCTTCAATGGTTCCTTTATGGTAGTGCATCTTACCTATATTTTTTCTTAATTTTTATTTTTTTATTTTTTTGAGAATTTGATAGACTTATCACTGATTCACATTTTCCCCAAGACGGTTAATATTTTTTGGCTGATGATGAGCAGTGAAAATCAAGAAAGAGGGGTAGAAGTAGAATAATTAATATACAAAGAAGTAGGCCAATCATGGAGCTAGCACACTTCTTATTGTGATTAGTTGTTTTTCATGTAGGAACTTAGAAATTTTAGAGGAAGAGCACCATTGTGGAAAGAATTCCTTCATACCAGATATGTTATAAATTTCATAATTACTTCTATTTATTAATTTTTTTTGTAAGAAAGTTTTTTATCGAATGTAAATGAAAATTTATTTGATATTAATTAGAACCTAGCTTACTTAAACTACACTTAATTTGACATAAACTCTAAACTAGACCTAAGCTCAAATAATGCCTAATTTAGTCAAATGTAGAACTAGTATTGGTTTGATTGGTTGACCCAATGCTCATTAAGTTAGTGAAGGATTGAGCTATGATTAATTAACTTAGTCCACTATTTGACCCTAAACCAAATGACCTAAAATGACCTTAAGGTGACAAATCAAATCCTAAAATAATTCTTATAATCTCATTAATTAATCTTAACTCAAATAAAATATAAACCTAATTTACACTAGGCTAACTAAGGATACCCAAACCTAGCCTAGACCAACTTAAGTTCCAATCCATGAAAAAATGGTGAGCTTAGACTTATTGACCCACCTTAGTAAACTTAAATGAACTCAAGTTAATCTAGTTAGCCTATTGCACTCACCCAAACCAAACTCTAAGCCCATTTTGACTAAATGTTAAAATCGTTTGAACTTGATTTATTAAGCTAGCCTAATTTTAGTTATATTGACTTCATTGTGCTCCATGGAGCATACTTGATCAAAATTTTGCTTGGATGATAATACATCAAATATGTTTTTTCAAACCCTAAGATCAATTTCTACATTAATAACTTGGAGCTCCCACTTCACAACCTCACTTGTTCTTTTCACGTTGGCTTTATATAGTTCTCCCAATCAATCATATAAAATATAACATCAAAAAGAATTAAAAGATCACCAAGAATAAATGATTTCAGGGCTATGACACTATTATATCTTTCACTTGTGAGCTCCAAAATTGCCATTTACCTCTCGATGAAGAGAGTATGATTTATGTCGGTCCAATTTTTAGAAGGCAAATGACATAGTAGATAAGACTACCCATAGATTTCATGCTCTTTTTGTGAGAACTTTTGATCTGGTTCTAGGTTTCCTATAAGAGCAAGCACCTATAGTTAATTACCCCCTCAATGCTGAGAGAGAACTTTTGATTAAGGCTAGTTATTAGGTCGCTAAATGCGTAGGGTATAGTAGGAGTATGTAGAGTTTAAAATTTGGGATTTAAAATTTTTGAAATTCATCATTATTTAACTTAAAGAGGATGGTTGGAGAACGATGATGCACCCAATCAAGATCCCTGACTCCATCATCCCAGGATGTTGTGGTCCATGGTCTACTTAGTCAGAGGAGGTAGTCGACCCAACCTAACCGAAGGATCATTGTTAGCAGCCATGGGTTGTGTTATCCAAGAAAATTTTGTAGACCTGGGGTGGAGTTTGTCTAAGGGGACAAATAAAAGTCAACCTAAGCTAACATAAAGCTTTTTCTCAATAAAATTACATTCTATAGTTCACAACTCAAAGAGCAAAGCCGTTGGGAATATATAGGCTATGATCGTGATGATAATTTAGTGGTGTCATTTTGTGACAAACCACCCAGTCAAAGGGCTTTGGTTATAACTACCATTTATATGGTGCCATTTTGTGGCAAGACTATGCGGACAGAGGACACGGGCCACGCCCTTACGGGCTTAAGATTATTTGAGTGTAAAATACTTATGTATTTGATTTGACATTGGCTCTTTGTGAGCAAAAATTTTCTTAATTTATCACCCTTGATAAACGGTTGCGGATGGCTGAATGAATTTTGCTTTAAATTTAAATAATTAATTTTATTATATATATATATATATATATATAATTTGAATATTTGATAATTTTATAATTGATTTGAATTTAAATATATAAAGATTGATCATTTAAATCTTAGTAGTGATAACCTTTTGATCACATGACTATTGTTGGCTAGTAGACTATGCCAACTCTGCCTCTTTTATAAATGATCGGGTCTAAATTCTCAAAATTTATAATCTTATAAACCTTGTTAACTCTAGCTTCAGTGTAGAGGATCGGGTTTGAGACTTTTCACTTGGGAGCTTAAACTTGAGAATCTGTGTCAATAAGTTTATCTTCTGTAATTATTTGATAGACTTAGCTTATTAGTTTTTATTAAATTAAATTTTTTATAATATCATAATTGAATTTTTAGGTTTTGTTAACTGAGACCAGGTCCTAAGACCAAATCGAGAATCAACTAGCGTAGCATCCTTTGACACTAAGTTTAAGCATTCAACGTAGTGTTAGGGCCCACGCGGGTGCTTCAACTCAAGTGTCCATATGAACCTTCAAAGAATTTAGTATCTTTTGAAGCACTTATGTATATTTTAATTGTCATATAATTGTTGTCCTCACTTTTGGAGTGAGTTCTCAACTTTCTCATCATAGATCTATGACTCTTATAGACACTAAGAGCTCTTTTTTCTTAAGACACTTCTAATGATTAGGTGAACACTTAACCTAAGCCTAAAGACTTACAAGGATTAGCCATAGGGATAGGCCATACCTTAGGGCCTTAGGGAGACTTGCCTACCCTATAGCCTAAACCTAATCCATCCTTTCCTTCTTAAACTAAACCTCAAATTCATACCAAATCCAAACCAAATTTTCATGACTCATAATCAATCCCATGATCAAATTCAAGCTCAAAATTCTCAATGAACCATATGAATTAATTCAAAACCTTTTCTAAGCTCTTTGATTTCATCTTATGGACTAAGCCTTAACTAATTTCAAATCAATCCCAATTCATTTGATTTTCTCAAATATCAATTAAATCCTTCAATCAAACTATCAAATTCTAATTCAAATTCAACTTCAAATAATTCCATCCCAAAATCAAATCCAAGTTCCAAAATTCCTTCTTAAGCCATATGACCCATTCTCATAAGCTTAGCCAAATCTCCAGCTAAGTTATCCCAAAATCAATTGATTTCCTTATAAATCCTTATTCTTCACTTATATTCATAAATATAAATGAAATCCATACTCGAATGACCAAAAGTAAATCAAACTAAATCTAACCAAGCCAAGATCATTCTTAAGCCATATGGACCTACTTCCATAAGCTTAATCAAATCTTTACCCAAATCAACCCAAAATCAATTGGTTTATTTATAAATCAATTGTTCTTTTATTTATATTCATAAATATAAATGAAACCCACCTTCAAATGATGAAAAATAAATCAAACTAAATTGAGTTCCTTTTAAGCCCATTTGATATACATCGATAAGCTTGGTCAAATTTGCTTCCAATCACTCCAAACTCAAGTTATTTTCTTATAAATCATTTATATCTTAATTTATATTCATAAATATAAATGAAATATAAATCCAAATAGCCAAAACCAAATCCAAAATGAAATCAAAGTCCAATTAAGCCTTTTAAGGCATTTTTTAAACTTGGCCAAATCTTATTCAAATTAAGTCAAAACAAATGGATTTTCTGTTGAATCAATCATTCCCTCAATCATCTATGCAAATATAAATGAAACCTACAATTATCAAACTAAATTCAAGTCCAAGTCAAGCCAAAGTTAGCCCTTTTAACTTAAAAACTTTAAATGAGCCAAAATCCATTGGACTCCAAATTGATTGCAGTTGGATTTATATTTCAATCCTAAGCTCATTATGGTGAAAAATTTTCATGAGGGAGTCACCTTTCAAATCTGTGGGGAGAAAATAAAGAGGAACCCTTACACAAATTCATCTTGGTATGACACCATGTAGATCCACAGATATACTTATTCAAGTGATCAAGTACGTCATCAATGTATAGTGTACTATCTCAAAAGACAGAAGTCACTACCCTTTAATGGAACCAATCACCTTAATAAGGACTCCTAAGGATGGTGGGTCTGCATATGTACCCAAGATTCTTCCTCTACTTTAGTTGGAAAAGTAAAGCAATGTTTATTTTAAATCAGGTTCGTTAAGTGCCCTACAGGGGCAAGCCCTCATAGTTAATTACATCCTAAAGGATAGAATCCCTTAAGAAAACTCTCTATTAAGGTAAATGATCTTTGTCTCTGAAGATTTTGATAGGGAAGGACTATCAATCGATTGGTTTGTATTTAAAGATCAAATGGGATTGATCAAAAGAGGGAGTTATTATCGAAGCCAAAATAGGAAATAAGTAGGAGATGCTCATGATGCTAGGAAACTTAGCAAGCATCTAAAACTATCCAATAGTTGGGATTTATATTTTAGAAATTGATTTAGTTTATTTGAGTTACATTTTTCATTAAAAATTTAGGACTTAAGATTTCTAAACACAATATTAAGGAAATGCCTAAGAGGTGAGGAATTATGCTTATGACCCACAAAGGGGAGAAGCAACCTCAGAACCTAAATCTAGGGAGCTTCGATGAGGGCTAGAAACACAACCTAAATCTAAGGCAAAAAATGGGTAATTGGTTTGCCTTCACAAGAGAGGACAAACCACCCGTCAACTTGGACTTACAATTATCTGGGGGTGGCCGCCAACTAACTCCTCCTATGATTTTAAATACATGTAGGTAAGTCTTTATGCTTATGCAAGATAACTAGGCTATTATTATTTAGAAAGAGACTAAGTCCTAAAACTCACTCTCTAAAGATACTAGATCATGTAAATGGACATGCTTCAAATGACCTAAATCTAATGCAATTCAAATTTCATTTTTATTTTCATTTTTTGAGAAACATTTTGACAGAGGCTAATAGGATTTTTATGACTATTGCATGAGAAATCAGATTATTGGCCAAAATCAGTGAGAAGGTAGAAGGTGAGTTTCCATCATGGCTCTCAAAGGTTAAGCCGGGTTTTCTGGCAAAGGTGGAAGTCCTCCAATCAAGTGTGAAATAAGATACATTTGTGCATGATATTATAAAGAAATGCTCATCCCAAATGGTTGCTAATTCTTTTATCTTGATTTTAATCCTAAGCTTTAGGTGAGTTTATGAGTTGTTCAATTTGAATTTGAATTATTAAGTTGGGTAAAAGGTTTATTTTTTCCTAAAGAGCCTAATCCACATCCAGGCCATACATAAAACAAAGAAAAAACTAGAAAAAATATGTTACTTAATGCAAAAACTAAACAAATCATCAATCAATTTATAAAGCTAATCGCAAAAGAATAAATGATCATTTGTGGTGGGCACCACGCACAAACCAAAATATCAAATGTAGTAGAAACTCTACCTTATACAACCGATTACAAATGAATATTACATTTAAGCAAAGGAATTCATTGTTATGGGGGTCTTCAAGCTTTATTCTTCTTTCTTCTTTCTTTCTTTCTTTTTTCTTTTCTTTTCTTCTTCTTGGTTCCTCCTTTGGATGGTTGGAAGGTGGATGCTCCAAGGCTTCACATGGTGCACAAGATAGGATCTTATGACCAATGCTTATCCTAATCCCCATAAAAAATCATTCCAAAATCCTAATATAGAAATTTTTACATGAAAAGGAAAAGTAGAAATCTAACTAACACCTGCAAAATAAAGGTTAGTTAAATCACTCCACATAAATCCCAAGCATGTATATTGGACTTATCACCCCACACATGGGTGACTAAGTCCACCTGGCCTATGGATTATGCAAAGGGATATAAGCACCTACAAGCAAGTATTTATATTTTTATTTATGATAGCTTAAGCACAATCCCTTGCAAAAAAGAATAGTTAGACTAAGCACGTCCTACCATTCATTCTACGATCATACACCCTAACATCCAGTCTAAAATATATATCACAAAATAAAATATAACATCAAACCATGCACCGACTTAACCTAAAGTTAGAAGTGGTGACTTAGGCTAATGTGTGTGCTTTGAAGGTTTGTGTGGTATGCTTAGCTAAGGACTTTAGGTTCAAGTTTTCTAAGAGTGAAGAACATGTTCAACTTAGAGGAGGGTTTCATTTAAGTTATTTTAGTATTTTGGGTTATTTTTATTTCATGTTTTAATTTATTTTAAGTGAAACCTACAATTAATTACTAAGTTACGAAGAGGGGAAAAGAGAAGAGAACTTCTCTTTCCTTCCTTAATCCTTAAATAATTTCTTTGGTAAGTTCACATTTTAATTCCATTTAGGTGAATTTTTTGATTAAATCTTTTAATAAATCCTAAGTTTAGACAAACTCTAAACAAACCTATTCAAAAAGAAAGGCATTTTAAGATTAAATAAAATGAATCAAAATTCACATAACACACATTACTTCAATTCTTTCCCAACATAGATAACATGCTTATGGATGGACTCTAAGCATATCTATACATGCAAATGAGAGTAGTTAACACACTTTATGATTCATGCTAAGTAATCCATTTAAGAAAATTTAGAAGTTGAATATGCATGATTTTTCTTAAGTAGAAAATATTTTCCTTATCCAAAATTTCACATACATACATGAGAGTAAGAAAGGCATAAGTGAGTATAGCGCCATTGTTAACCAGAGGTGTAAGGTACAAGACCTACTTAGGGCTACTTAAATTCTCGCAACCTCGGGGTTGTCCAGACTAATATACCGCTTTCTTTAAGTAGAAACAAGCATATAAAAAAATGAAATGAAGAAGGAATATGCAAAAGTTATTTAATAGATTTGTTTTATTTATGCAATTCATACATGCAAGTGTAGGTTACCTTTCTTAGATGGTAGCATAGGATGAATAGGTTATGAGATTAAGTAAGTGTTTGGTTCTTTTCAAATGAATCCTACATCTTACCAATTAAAACTAGCTATAAGAAAGAAAGGAAAGGCTACACTAAACATTACTTTATAATCCATCACATGCAAGCTTGTAATTAAAGTATAAGAATATCATACTTTTAGATTTGATGTTTCATTTATAAGTTTTGAAAATACTTTGGATTTAGTAGTTATAATAGCCACTCATATTTTACTTTAGTCAACACATGCACATTTGACATAAAGTAACAATTTCAACTTTAGAATTTGAAACATGAACTTATGAATGCATGAATCACATGACATGCAAGTTAACATGTTGGGAAAGATCTAAAGCAATGCAATCATGTAAACAAACTCACTTTACTTAAATCCTAAAGACATTCTTAAGGAATAAGAAAATTTAGAATAAATCAAAGTGAATTTCAAAATGATTTTTTTTGTTTAGTTTGAAGTTTGATTTAATTTTGAAAAGGTGAGATGAATTTTCTATTCCTAACCTATTCTCACATGTGTTTTGTATTTTTGTTTAATTTTTAGATAATTAAATCTATTTTAAAGCATTGATTAGATTAAGGTATAAATTAAGTGGCTTAATTAACCCTTACCTACAACACCTTAGAAAAAATTAACTAAGTAATTATGAGCCAATGAGATGACATAAAACTCACAAGATATTTAAATTTACAATGCACCTAATAATGAAAAGGCCTAATGCAATTTGGCTCACAATTAACAGTTAATTAAGCTAAGGGGTTTTAGCTTAAGTACTTTTAAAACACCCTTTCATACTTATGAAAGGGGTTCTGGAACTTTTTAGAATTTTTAAAATTATTTAAAGGGATAATTAATGAATCAACCCTTAATTAGAAGGGGATTAAGGAAATAAAATGGGGTTTAGGGAATAACTTGTGGAAAATACCCCAAAATTATTCCATAAAATCCCTACTCACTGGATCTGACCTTAATCAAACTTAATCATAGGGTAAATCCACTAATCACACCTTAATTACCCTTAATTACATGAAAGGGGTAATTAGGGAATGAAATAGAAATTTTCCTAATTAAGGCCAAAATAAATCTCTAAAAAATTAGGGGATGTAGAGGTCATCCCCTAAAATGAACCCTAAAAATTTGAGATTAATTGTTGACCTAATTAGAGGATAATTAGCTAATTAAGATTCTCAAAGAAATTTAGAAAAAAAAAGGGTAATTCAAAATTCATTAAAACTACTTTTAAAATATTATAGATGAAATTATCTATCCATAGCATTTTTTTTCTTTTATTTTTTTGATTTTTATATGAAGAGTTATGAATTTTAGAAGTTTTAAGGATTAATTAAGAATTAATTAGGTAAATAACTAATCCCTGATTAATCTTAGCCCACGGTACGATGAGTGGTGACGCACTTTACATGCATCATGCCATGAGCCACCTACATAAACATCACATTGAGAAGGCAGTTGGTGGTGCACACACTTATATCCTTGGCCGTCCGATCAAAGATCGGATGGGTAAGGATTAACCTTAAAATGGATAAAGGATTTCAAAAATGTGCCAAATATTCTCAGCCGTCCATCTAAAATGCATGGATGGACAGTTGAGATGGGCCAAGTTCTTCTCAGATTAATGGAGTCAAGATCAAGGGAGATCCGAGCCCGATCTAGCATGAAATCATGCAAAACTCAACCCACACCATCTAGGCATCATTACCAACCTATCCAATGGTTGATTTCTCATGCAATGAAAATTCCTTTCACAAAGGGCCAACACCTATCAAGCTAAGTGGATGGAAAATTACATACCTTGCCGGAGGTGATCACCGACGCTTGAGCTTGATGAGGTAGCTTCATCTGGTGGAGAGGTGGAGACAAAGCTTTCGTAAAGTTCCTAGGCTTTAGGGTTGGGTGGATTGATGGGTAGACCAACTCCTCTTCAAGATCCTTGCGGCTTTGATTAAATTGAGCTCTTCCTTACCTCTAGAACTTCAGAGAAAGCTTGGGCCAATTTGACTTAGCTCCTAGATCAAGTGTGCAAGAGGAATTGGAAGGAGATCAAGTGTTTGGATTGAGCTCCCTTATTTTGCACTGTGCAAAACCAAAGAATGGGGAATTCAAATCCTCTCTAGGGACCTTGGGAAAGCTCTCTGTTGATTGCTAAAGGTTCCTAGGGCTAAATCGAGTGTGAGTGAATGAAAATAGAAGTGAACTAGGGGGAGTATATCTCCCCCTATGGCAATCGGATGACCGATAATGTCCATGCCATTTTGATCCAATTGAGCCTATGGAGTGAGCTATTTTGGTTGTTTTAAGTGTGCACATGGTCGGTTTGGCTAGAGGAGTGGAATGCCAACTTCCCATGTGCTTGAATTGAGCTTAAGAGAGAATTTAAAATTTCAATTTTGCTCTAAGTGGTCGGGTTTGGTCCATGGGTCAAATGGGCTGACCCAAACCCATTGGGTTGGGTGCACCACTCATCACTAAGTCCCCATGAGCTTTTAGGAAAGCCTCAAGTGATTGTGAAGAGGGTATGATCAAAATACCCATGGGATAAGCCAAAATTTGTTCTATATACTAGGGGTAAAATGGTCATTTTGCTATTTTTTCACTTTGGGTATGTTTGGTATATTGAGAAAATAGGTTTGGCCAAGTTTCATTGGATTTAGAATCCATTTGATAGGGTTTGGCTACTTATTTAGGTCAAAATGGGTCAACTTGGGTCAAGTTGACCAATTGGTCAAATTGGGTCAAACCAAGGGTTGGGCCAAGTTCATATGAACATTTGAAATGTTTTGGTGCCTTTGGTTTGGTTCAATTTGGATTAGATTTGGTTTTGGCTCATATGACTTCATTTAGGTCAAATGGGTCAAGTTGACTTATTTGACCCATTTGACCTATTTGGGTTAGGTCAAGCATAGGTTTAGGTTTGGTTAGTTATATGGAGTGGATTGGTATCTTTATTTTCAATCAATATAGTTTAGGTTCAATTTTTGCTCAACATGACCCCTCTAGGTCATGTTGGGTCTAAGGTCAATTGGGCTAGGTTGGGTCTAGTTGGCCAATTGAGGCTTTGGTCAAGTTCCACAAGTGATTTGGAATGGACATGACCCATTGGTTTCAATCAATTTGGCTTAGATCAAGTTTTGACACATTTTGACCCTTTAGGTCAAAATGGGTCAACTTCAAGTAGCCAATTGGGCTAGGTTAGGTTCAAACATAGGTCATGAGTGAACTTAGATCAATGGTTTCAATCAATTTGGCCTATGGTGGATTTTGGCTATGTAAGGTTTCATTTTGGGTTAAGTGTTGACTTGGTCAACCAGGTTTGACCAATTTGATTGATTGATTATCCCATGATGATTGTTGATCATGATGAGAGGGATATATGAGTTTGGTTCAATCCAATTTGGTTAGGATCAAAAGTTGGCTCATAAGGGTACTTTAGGTCTCTTTGGTTCAAGTGAATCTAAGTAGGTCAAATGGCTTGGTCAAAGCTTGATTTGAAGTTGATTGATCTTGTGTATGGACTTATGATTGAAATATAAATCCATTTACAAGAGGTTTGAAGTCAAATGGATTTTGATCCATTTGAAAATTTCATATTCAAAGGAAGATTATAAAAGAGTCTTGGGTTTGATTTTTGATTTGGGTTTTGATTATTTGATTGAGGTTTGGATTTATATATGAGCTCATGATTGTAGGATTGATTGAACCATGAGAGAAAATCAAGAGTTTGGCTTGATTTGAAATTAATTTGGCTAAGTTCAAGATTTTGACTTGAAAGGCTTAGATTTGATTTTGAATTGATTTGAGTTTGATTTTTGGAATTGGTTTTGATTGTTTGAATTTATATTTCATTTATATATGTGAATATAAATGAGAATATAAATTGATCATAAGAAAATTTCAAGAATTTTGAAAGAGTTTAATCATGATTTGGGTTAAATCCATTAAAGGAAATTTAAAGGATTTAAGAGAATTTAATTAATTTAATTTTGAATTGGATTTGATTGATTTATATTTATATTTCATTTATATGAGAATATAAATGAGAATACAAATAGGTTTTGAGAAAATCCCATGAGTTTGAAATGGTTTGATTAAAGTTTAGGTTAAACCCATTAATAAAAAATTAAGGGATTTAAGGGGATTTCAAGGATTTTTAATTTGGAATTTATTTATTTTTTTCCTTTGATTTAATTGATTTATATTTATATTTCATTTATATATGAGAATATAAATGAGAATATAAATAAGTTTTGAAAAAATCCCAAGGATTTGAATTGATTTGATCAAGGTTTAGAGTTGATTTTGGCTAAGTCCTTTAATGGAAAATTAAAGGGACTTAAGAAACTTTTCATGAATTGATTTTGAATTTGATTTGATGGGATTGAATTTATATTTCATTTATATATGTGAATATAAATGAGAATATAAATGGATCATGAAAAAATCTCAAAGATTTGAGTAGGTTTAGATCATGATTTTGGCTAAGTCCTTAAGAAAGGGTTAAGGACTTAGGAAATTTGAACTTAAGAATTTTTGATGGATTTTGGTCATGGTTTCAATCATGGAATTGAATCATGGAATTAATTTGAGTTTGAGAAAATCAAATAGAATTGATTTGGAGTTTTACTTGAAAGAAGGAAAGTGAGGAATGGTTTAAGCTAAAGGGTAGGAGATTTTCCTAACACCCCTAAGGCATAACCTATTCCTATGGTTAACTCTTCTAAGTCTTCTAGGGCTGGGGAGTGTCCACTTAATCACTAGATGTGTCTTAAGACTAGAAACTCTTAATGTCTAAGAGAAATCCTAAGCCAAAGATGGAGGTGTTGAGAGCTCATTCTAAAAATGAGGTCAACACTCATATATAAGGTCAACTAAACTTGAATCAGGCCAAAACCAAGCTAGTTGACCCATTTAGGTCCACTTGACCTAAAGTGGCCTAAAGGACCTTTTTGAGCCAAGTTCAAATCCAACCCAAATTGGATTGAACCAAGCCCATCCAACCTCATACCATGATCAACAACCACCCTCGGATGATCAATCACCTTGAATTAAGTCAAACTAAGTCAACCTTTAGCCCAAATGGAACCCAAACTAGCCGAAACTCATCCTACACCAAATTGATTGTAATCATTGATTCACACCAACCCACGATCAATGATTAAACATGACTTGACCCTAAATTGAGCCAAATTAAGTCCAATTGGCCATTTGACCCAAGTTGACCCAAATTAGCGTAAAAGGCCAAAATGGGTCAAATCATAATCTAACCCAAATTGATTACAACCAATGGCTCAAGTTTATTTCAAATTAATTATTGAGCTTGACCAAATCCATAATTGAGCTCAATTTGATCAATTGGTCAATTTGTGACCGAACCTAGCCTAAATTGATCTAAAAGGATCAAATTATTCAAAATATAAATTAAATCCAAATTGATCCAAACCAAAGATTACAATCATTTTCAATTGACCAATTGAACATGAACCAACACCTAACCCAACCCAATTTGGTCAACTTGACCCATTTGACCTATTTGATTCCAAATGAGACAAAATCAAACCTAGGACAAATTAATTGAAATCACTTGAACTAAAACTCTTCAAATCATCATTTGAACCTAACTCAAGCCATGGTTCAACCTAGTTTGACCAATTGGCCAACCCAACCCAACATGACCCAATATTAACCCATTTGACCAAATGAAGCCAAACACATGAAACCAACCCATGACCCATTGGAGGCTGACCAAACGCGACTCAAACCCATCTTGGGTCTTAAAATTGATCCAAACCTATTTGGAGTCAAGTCCAATGCAAATCCTCCATGGATCCTCTCCACATTGGATTCTTTCCTCATATGGCAAAGTTCACTCTCTTCTCATCCTTGGCAGCCATCAAACTTCCAAATGGAGCATCCCTAAATCTCCTAGCCCACCCTAAAGGGCTAGGACTTGCCATGGAACAAAGGGAGGTGGGCTAACTCACCTCCCTTATAAACTGAGTAACCAAAGGATCCAAGCCAAGAGATCAACCAAGATTAAGCCATGAGCCACCTCCCAAGCACTTCTCCAACCAAACTGAGCCACGTGGACTCGATGGAAACCACTTTGGTGCTCTGGCGGTGGCTAGCCAGCCGAAAAAATGGGAAGCAATCTTATATGTCCACCTCAGCAAATCGAGGGGTATACCCCCTCAATTCCCACAGGAAATCACACCATTCAATTCGTGAGAGCTCCCAAGAGTGAAAAAAATGCCTTAGCACCTCCCAGAGCATTTCCAAGCCTTCCTCACTTCAAATTTTTCTCCCCCATGCGCAGTTGAAATAGGGGAGCTCGATCCCAATCCAAGCTTGCTCATTTCTCAACCAAACTTCAATTCCTCTTACATACACCTTCCTCATACCTCGAAGCTTCTCAAGCCATTTTCCAAGCTCCAAAGTCACTAGAGGAGGGACTCCGATCAAGACCAAAGCTCCAAAGCTCGATCATTGGTCTTCCAAGCTATCCGTGGGACCAATCCAATTGCCGCTCAATAGGGCCTCGTCTCTACTAGACAAAGCTTCCTCAAGCATGCAAGCCGCATGTCTTAGCTACAGTGATGTAATTCCATGAAAACTGATCTCTAGCTTAAGTGGTGTTGGTCTTTTGTGAAGAAAATTGCATGTGAGCTTGTTGACCTCACATTTGGAGGAGCTCTCAACTTCCTCATCAGATCTAGGACTCTTAAAGACACTAGAGTTCTTTAGTCTTAAGACACTTCTAGTGATTAGGTGAACAGTTAACCTGACCCTAAAGACTTAGAAGAGTTAGCCATAGGAATAGGTTGTTCTTTAGGGGTTTAGGAGGACTTTCCTACCCGATAGCCTAAACCCAATCCTTGCTTCCTCCTTTCAATCAAACATCAAATCCCAATCCAAATTCCAAATCAAATCCAACTTTAGATAATTGAAACCCATAATTTAGCTCCAAAACCAAAATACTTTCTAAGCCATATGAGCCACCTTCATATGCTTAGCCAAAACTCCTTCAAACCAATCCCAAATTTAGTCAATTTCTTTATAAATCAATCATTCCTTGATTTATATTTACAAATATAAATGGAATCCAAATTCAAACCATTCAAATCAAATCAAAATAAATCAGACCAAATCAAGACCCTTCTTAAGCCATATAGACCCACCTCCATAAGCTTAATCAAATATTGATCCAAATCAACTCGAGCTTGATTGATTTCTTTACAAGTTAACTATTATTTCATTTATATCCATAAATATAAATGAAACCCGCCATCCAATGACCAAAAATAAATCAATCAATTCCCAAGTTAAGCCCTTTTATCCTACATCCCTAGATTTGGTCAAATTTGCTTCCAAATCACTCCAAACACAAGTGATTTTCTCATAACCCATTTATATCTTCATTTATATTCACAAATATAAATGAAATATAAATTCAAATGACCAAAACCAAATCCAAATCAAATCAAATTCTCAATTTTAGCCCTTTTAGCTAAATTCTTGAACTTGGCTAAATGATACCCAAATCAATTCAAAACTCATGAATTCCTTCACAATTCAATCATTCTTACAATCATTGATTCAAATATAAACATAAACCACCATTATCAAACCAAACCCAAGTCAAACCAAATCAAGTCCATGTTGACCTCTCTTGACTTGAAATTATCTAATGAACCAAAACCCATTTGGCTCCAAACCAATTGGATTTTTACTTCAATCCTAGGCTCATGTGTGTTTAACTAAAATTGAATCAAGCCATGATCAAGCCATTTGACTCATTTAGGCTCACTTGACCCAAAGTGACCTAAAGGACCTTTTTGAGCCTAGTTCTAATCCAACCCAAATTGGATTGAACTAAGCCCATCTAAACCTCACAACATAACCAACAACCACCTAGGGTGATAATTACCTTAAATTGGGTCAAACTAAGTCAAACTTAGCCTTTGACCAAGTCAACATTTGGCCCAAATGAAACCCAAACTAGCCAAAATCTACCACATGCCAAATTGATTAGAATCATTGATTCAAACCAACTCATAATCAATGATTGAACATGACCAAACCCTCACTTGAGCCAAACAAAGCCTAATTGACCCTTTGACCCAAGTTGACCCAAATTGGCCTAAAAAGCCAAAATGGGTCAAATCATGATTTGATCCAAATTGATTATAGCTAATGGCTCAATCATATTCCAAATCACTTATTGAACTTGACCAAAGCCATAATTGAGCCCACTTGACCAATTGGTCAACTTGACCCAACCTAGCCCAAATTGACCTAAAGGGTCAAATTGGACAAAATTCAAGATAAATCCAAATTAAACTAGACCATAACCTAAAATTACTTTATATCAGATTTTGAACTTGAATCAACACCTAACCCAACCAATTTGGTCAAATTGGTTAAATGGATCAAGTTGACCAATTTAACTCTTTTGAATCCAAATGAGTCAAATCCAAATCTAGGTCAAACCAATCCAAATTAATTGAACTGAAACATCCCAAATCATCATTTAAACCTAACCCAAGCTTTGGTTTGACTCATTTTGATAATTGGTCAACCCAACCCAACCTAATCAAAATGAACACATTTTGGCCAAATGAAGCCAAATCACTCCAAATCAACTCATGGGACCCTAGGACTTGGTCAAACTCAACCCAAACATGTCCAAATTTATTCCCAAATTAGCCCAAATCTATAGTAGACCCCACCAAGGGGATTAGCCAACAAACCGTCTTTCCATTTGATCTTCATGCTAACAAGCAAAGTTGACTTCCCTATCACCATGGTAGCCTCCAAGCACTTAAGTGAGGCTCCACTTGACCCACCTAGCTCACCTAACCCACTATAGGTCCGCCAAGGACCAATGGAAGTTTGACTCATCCTCACTTAAGCCAAACCAATCACCCAATGAACAATTTGAAAGGGAACTTTGCACACCAGCCTTGGAGGCTCCTTTGATGGCTCTTCCACTCAAGTCAGCCTGTGGAGTTGGACATGACCTCTTTGGTGCCCTGACGGTGGCCTACTGGTAGAAACAAGCCAACCCATCCATCCATCCTTCACACACATTTTCGCAATGCTCCCCCATTTTGAGTGGGAAAGGAGTCATTCGACATCGTGTGAGTCCCTAAGACAATTCCAAAACCCCTCAGTGTGATTCCAAGCTTTCCCAAAGCCTCCCTCAATTGGATTTCCTCTCTGTATGAGAAACCAAAAATAGGGTAGCCTCAATACTCCTCCTCCACTTAATCAAACATCAATTCCTTGCACCTTCACCATCCTCATACTTCGTCAAAGCCAACCAAATCATCTCTAAGCCTCCCCAAGCATCGGAGATCAGAGTTCGATCAAAGTCGAAGCCTTCACGTGTGTAGATTAGTCACCGAGAACTCTACCCCGAATCAAGCTCAAAGCTTCTCAACAGGGCCTCGCCTCAATTAGGCAAAGCTACCTCCGTTGATACCACCACTGGACATTAGCTTCAATGAGCTAATTTTACATACCGAGCCTTATATGAAAAATAACTTCATCCTTTGTGAAGTAAATTCAAGCATCATGAGTTTTTGACCGTTAGATGTGTGCACCTCCCCTACCCGAAGGTGTGGGATCGATTTGGAGGCAATTTGAGCTCAAGTGAGCTCGGATCGAATGAGGAAAGATGGACGACATCTGTCTTTGATCGCTCGCGAATGGGATAGATCATGAGCTGTCCGTTTCGCATGATTGGAACGAACAACTTTGATTAGATCTTGTGCTAGATCCCTTGATTCCCTTCATAAACTGTAGATCTGATCGTAGCCGTCTAATCTTAAATCGGATGGTCCACGGAGTTAGCGCATCCACCACAATTCGAGTAAGCAGCGGATGTGATAACTTTAATAGTCACTCCTGTCGCACCATGTGGAAAGCGCACCGTCTCAGCCGCCACGTGGCTCAATGGGATTAAGGCTTTAATTAGGCCTAGTAATTAATTCATTTTAAGGCTGAAACTTCTAAAATTATAACTCACTCTAGAAAAATTAAAAAAAATACAAACTTGGGCTCATTTTAAAGATATTTCAGAGTAGAATCCAAGAAAATTATTATTAATTGATTTTGAACATTGGTTTTGGCTTAATTAAGATTTAATTGGAAATCTAATTATCTTAATTAATCCTTAATTAACCACCCAATTGATCTCCAACTTTTTGTGGTTGTTTAGGGGGATGACTTCTACCTCCCCTATTTTTTGGGATTTTATTGGCTGCTTAATTAGGGAAATCAATTGATTAAGTCTTAATCACTTTCTTAATTCAATTAATTGTAATTGATGAATGAATATTGGTTTAATTAATTATTTAAGTGTAATTACCTTTGTTGAACAGTAAAGGACCTTCATGAATGTGATTGAGATTTTTTTTCTATTTTATTTTCTAGGTTTTCTCACTTTTTGGAATTTGATTTGTTAATGATTAATGAGGTAATTAATTACTTAATTAATTAATTAATCCCCAAGATAAAAATTAGAGCTTAAATGATCAAATATGGAACTTGGGGATTGAGATCAAGACTCTTTCTTGATCTCTTTTCTTAAGTCAATTTTATTTCATTAATTGAATATGCTTAATCAAATGGATTAATGAGTTTGATTAACTTAATTTAAGATTCACTTAACATCTAAGCAACCTTAATCAATCTTAGGTAGCTCTTTGGGTGTTCAATAACCCAAAGTGAGAGATAATGAAATTATGGTTAGCTAACATTTGAAAAAAAACCTTAAAAGTAGTTAAGTGAGATCTCTTTAGCCAATTAATCCTTGATGCATTATTATGCCTTTCATTTCTTAGGAGCATTGCATATTTACATTTCATGTGGTTGCATATGATATTGGCTCATTGTTAATTACTTAATTAATTTAAGGTGATGTAGGTAAGATTTAATTAATTCACTTTATTCATACCTTAACCTAATTAAAGCATAACATCAACATAAATATTCTTCATTAAACCAAATTAACTCACACGGAAATGAGATTAGGATTAACAAACCTCTTTCTTATTTCCTAAATCAAATCAAACTCAAAATTAAAAATGTCATTAAAGAACTTTGGTTTATTTTAAATAGCCTCATTTAGTGTGTTTGTCCTTACAAATTAATTGGAACGAATGAGATCATGTGCTTATGTTCCTTTTTTCTTCCAATCATGTTAAATATTATTTGTCATTTGTAATCATGCATTCATTTCTTTTAAAATTAATTAAATGAAATGGTTTCTTTTATGTCAAATTGCATGTATTGATCTAAACTAAAAATAGGTGTGGCTATTATTACTATTAAATCAAAAGTTATCTTCAAAAGCCCATAAATCAATTATATTATATGGGTGATGTTAATTACAAGTATCTATAAGTTTGCATGTGTTCATAATCTAAGATATGTAATATGAAGCTCTATTTTCTTACCTTATATGGATTTACGTGAGATTTACAACTGTATAGTTCATTTGAAAAGGATACAAATTTGTCTAAATCTATTCCTATGTATCTCTATGCTAAGACTTAGGAAGAATTTTATATCACATATGTAAATCATTATTGACCTCACTTTTGGAGTGAGCTTTCAACTTCTTCATCTTAGACATAGGACTCTTCTAGTTACTAAGAGTTCTTTAGTCTTTAAGACACTTCTAGTGATTAGGTGAACACATAACCTAACCCTAGAGACTTAGAAGAGTTAGCCATAGGAATAGGTTATGCCTTAGGGGTATTAGGAGGACTTGCATACTCTATAGATTGAACCCAATCCTTGCTTCCTTCTTTCAAACCAAACTTCAAACTAAAATTTTAAATCAATTCCAACTCAATTGATTTTATCAAATCATAAATCAATTCCAAAACTAAAATCATGAATCAATTCCAAATAGTTGCATAATCATTCCAAATCAAATCTTTCTAATTGATTTCATCATGGATTTAGCTCAAATCAAATCCAAATCACTCCAAACTCAAAAAATTTTCTTATAACCTATTTATATTCTCATTTATATTCATAAATACAAATGAAATATAAATTTAAATGACCAAAACTAAATTTATAACTCAAATTCAAATCCAACTTAAATCCAACTAATACTCTTTCAAGTCAAATCCTTGAACTTAGCCAAATCAATCTCAAATCAATCCAAACCTTTGGATTATATCTTCAAACAATCACTTCTTCAATCACACACCCAAATATAAACATAAACTTCAATCATCAAACCAAAATAAACTAAACCAAATCAAACCCATGTTCATCTTTTGAACTTGAAATTGTTAAGTGAATAAAAACCCATTTGACTCCAAATCACTTGCAATTGTATTTATATTTCAATCGTAAGTCCATATGTGAGTTCAACCAAAGTTGAATCAAGCTTTGATCAAGCCAATTGACCCACTCAGGCTCACTTGACCCAAAATGGCCTAAAGCACCTTTTTGAGCCAAGTTCTAATCCAACTCAAATTAGATTGAACTAACCCCATCTAAGCCTCACATAGGATGATCAATCACTCAAATTGGGTCAAACCAAGTCAAGCCTAGCCTTTGAACAAGTCAACACTTAGCCCAAATGAAACTTAAACAAGCCAAAATACACCATATGCCAAATTGATTGAAACCATTGTTCTAAACTAATTCACAACCAATGATTGAACTTGACCAAGCCATCAATTGAGCCAAACCAAGCCTGATTGGCCACTTGACCTAAGCTGTCCCAAGTTGACCTAAAAAGTCAAAATGGGTCAAATCTTGATCTAAGTCAAATTGATTGCAACCAATGGGTCCAATTTATTCTAAATTGATTATTGAACTTGACAAAAGCTTCAATTAGCCAACTAGACCCAACCTAGCCCAATTGACTATGAACCCAACTTCACCTAAAGGGTCAAATCAACTTAAAATTAAATCAAACCAAAATTGATTGAAATCAGAGCTTGCAATACATTTTAAATGCTCGACGAAGCCTAAACCAACCCATGACCTAATTCAATTGGGTCAAATGGGCCAAGTTGGTCAACTTGACCCATTTGACCCAAATGAACCTAAATAAACCAAAACTAAATCTAAAGAAAAATTGAACCAAACCAATGAAACCCATTGGTTCCAAATGATCATTTGAAATTGACCTAACTCATGGTTTGACCCAATTTGACTAATTGATTAACCTAACCCAATTTGACCCGATTTGACCTAAATGGGTCAAATTAAACCAATTCAAACCAAATTAACTCCAAATCACTATAAATTTGGCCCAACCCACTTTTGAATCATTTTAAATCTACCCAAATCAAAATCAAGGATAAATGACCATTTTGATATCCTTGACCAAATTCACTTGGAATTTGATCATTTCTTTCTCAAGGCCACTTGGAATCCTCCTAGTGGTCCACATGGGCACCAAGGGAGATGGTGAACATGACCAAATGACCTTGGGTCAACCATGACCCAACAGGTGGCAAAACTGAACCCTTTAATGGGAATTGAGCACTTGGAATCACCATAGCACTCACCTAGCACATGGGCACTCACTCTCCTTCCCTCCACTACCTAAAATGAATTACATGGAGTGTCTAACAGCCCAAACTGATCAATCAATCTTAACAATTGAGCAAAAATGGCATTTTTAGTTTTCACCATCCAATCCAACGAGGGAGAGATATACTACCCTGTGAGAGAAAAATTTTCTATATGGTCGCTTTCAATTTGAGTGAAAAGGCAAGAATATGAAAATTCATCTTTTTGAGATGCCATGTAGATCCGTAGATGTGCTTATTTAAGTGATCAGATATGTCATCAAGGAATAGTATACTATCTTGAGAGATAGAAGTCACTACCCTTTAATGGACCTAATCACCTCAATAAGGACTCATAAGGATGATGAGTCTACATATGTACAAAAGATTTTTCTCCTACTTTACATGGAAAAGAAAAGCAGTGTTTATTTTAAAATCGAGTTCATTAAGTTTCCTACAGGGGCAAGCCCCCATAGTTAAGTACATCATAAGGGACATGATCCCTTAGGAAAACTATCGATTAAGGTAAATGCTCATTGTCTTCAAATATTTCAATAAGAAAGGACTATCAATCGATTAGTTCATTTTTGAAGATCAAATGGGATTGATCAAAGAGAGAAAGTTATTATCGAAGCCAAAAGAAAGATAAGAAGGAGATGCCCATAATGCTAGGAAACTTAATGAGCATCTTAAACTATCATATGGTTGAGCTTCACATTTTTGAAATTGATTTAATTTGTTTGAGTTATAATTTCCATTAGAAATTTAAGACTTATGATTCCATAACACAAGATTATGGAAATGCCTAAGAGGTGAGAAATTATGCTTATGGCCCACGAAGGGGAGAAGCAACCTCAGAACCTAAATTTAGGGAACTTTGGCGAGGGACCGAAAGCACAACCTAAATCTAAGGCAAAAAATGGGTAATTGGTTTGCCTTCACAAGAGAGGACAAACCACCCGATTGCTTGGCCTTACAACCACCTGGGGGTGGCTGTGAACTAACTCCTCCTATGATTTTAAATACATGTAGGAAAGTCTTATGCTTATGCAAGATAATTAGGGTATTGTTTATTTAAAAAGAGATTAAGTCCTTAAACTCATTCCCTAAAGATACTAGATCATGTGGGGATATGCTTCAAATGACCTAATTCTAATGCTTTCATTTTTATTTTCATTTTGGACAATTATTTTGACCAAGGCTAATATGATTCATATGTCTAATTCATGAGAAATAAAGTTATTGGCCAAAATTAGCGAGAACAAAGGAGGTGTATTTCCACCATGGCTCTCAAAGGTCAAGCCAAATTTCTCTAGCAAAGGTGGAAGCCTTCCAATCAAGAGCGAAATAAGATGCATTTGTGCATGATGTTATAAAAGAATTATTCATCTAGCTAAGGTGTTGCTAATTCTTTTATCTTGATTTTAAACATAAAGCTTTAGGTGAGGTTATGAGTTCTTCATTTTTAATTTTGAGTTGTTAGATTTGGTAAAAGATTTATTTTTCTAAGAGCCTAATCCACATCCAGGCCATACATAAAGCATGGAAGAAACTAGGAAAAGGATGCCACTTAATGTAAAGCTAAACAAATCATCAATCACTTTATAAAGCTAATTGCAAAAAGAATAAAAGTATAATGTGGTCTAGCACCATCGCAGAAACCCAAAAATAAATTGGGTAGCCGAGCTATACCCTTATACAACCCAGATTACAAATGATTTACGTTACAATTAAGCAAGGAATTCATTGTTTGGGGGTATTCAATCTTCATTTCTTCATTCTTATTTTCTTCTTTCTTCTTCTTTTCTTCTTTCTTCTTTGGTTCCTTCTATTGGATGGTTGGAAGGTAAATACTCCAAGGCTTCACATGGTGCATAAGATGAGATCTTATGATCAATGATCATTCTAATCACCATAATAATCATTCCAAAACTCTAATTGCACAAATTTACATGTAAAGAAAAAAGAATGAAAATCTAACTAACACCTACAAAATAGAGATTAGCTAAAACAAACCACACAAATCCCAAGCATGTATATTGGACTCATCACCCCACACATGGATTACTAAATCCATCTAGCCTATTGGATTATGCTTAGGGGTATAAGCACATGCAAGCAAAAGCATTTATATTTTTTATTTATAGCACCCCTTAAGCACAATCCCCTGCAGAAAATAAAGGTTAGGCTAAGAGTACCCTACCATTCATTCTACGAGCATACATCCTAACATCCAATATAAAACATATATCACAAAATAAAAGAAAGCATCAAACCATGCACTGCCCTAACCTAAAGCTAGAATTGGTGACTTAGTAATGTGCTTTGAAGGTTTATGTGGTATGCTTAGCTATGGCTTTAAGTTAGGATTTTCTAAGTGTGAAGTATGTTCAACTTAGAGGAGGGTTTCATTTAAGTGATTTAATTATTTTGGGTTGATTTTATTTCATATTTTGATTATGTTCAAATGAATCCTATAATTAATTACTAAGTTATAAAGAGAGGGAAAGAGAAGAGAACTTCTCTTTCCTTCCCTAACCTAAGTAATTTCTAAAGTAGATTCACATTTTAGTTTTATTTAGTGAATGTTTTGATTAAATGTTTTAATTAATCCTAAGTTTAGATGAACCCTAAACAAACCCATTCAAAAAGAAAGGCATTTTAAGATTAAATAAAATGAACCAAATTCACAAAACATACATCACTTCATTTCTTTCCCAACATATATAACATGTATGTATAACATGCACATGCATCATAATATTTACATACACATGATAATGTTTAACACACCTTATGATACATGCTAAGTAATTCATTTAAGGAAATTTGAAAGTTTTTGATGCATGATTTTCATTAGGTAGAAAAGGGATTTCTTATCCAATCTTCACATGCACATATGAAAGTAAGAAAGGCATAAGTAAGTATAGTGCCATTGTTAACTAGAGGAATAAGGTACAAGACCTACTTAGGGCTACTTAAAGCCTTGCAACCTCGGGGTTGTCTGGACTAATATACCACTTTCCTTAAATACAAACATGTGTACAAAAGAAATTAATGGAAAAGAAAGAATGCAAAAATTTGTATTAATTGATTTGTTTTGTTTATGCAATTCATATGTGCAAACATAGGTATCCTTCTTAAGTGATAGTATAGGAATGAATAGGATATAGAATTAGGCAAGTGTTAGGTTCTTTTCAAATGAACCATACATCTTACCAAATCCTATTCAAAACTATACTAAAAGAAAAGAGAAGGAAAACCTATACTAAGCACATCCTTATATCTTACTCACATGCAAGCTTATAATTAAAATATAAGTAGCACACTTTCAATTTTAGGAATTTGGTTTATATGTTTTAAAAAATAATTTGAATTTAATAGTGATAATAGCCACTCATATCATTACTTTAGCCAACACATGCAAATTTGACATAAAGTAAACATTTTTATTTTTAAATTTGAATTTGAAAAGTATGGATGCATGAAACCACATGACATACAAATTTAACATGTTGGGGAAAGAACTAAAGCAATGAAAGCATGTAAACACATTCACTTTAATTAAATCCTAATGATAATATTATGAAATAAGAAAGCTTAAAATAAATCAAGGTTTATTCAATGTGATTTTTGTTTGGTTTAGAATTTGATTTAATTTTAAAAATTTGGATTGAGTTTGCTGTTCCTAACCCATTCTCACATGTGTTTGATATTTTTGTTTAATTTTTAAATAATTAGATTCATTTTAGATTTTAATTAGGTTAAGATATGAATTAAAAAGTTATTTAACCCTTACCTATACCACCTTAGCATAGTTAACCAAGTAATTATGAGCCAATGAGATGACATAAAAAATTCACAAGGAATTTAAACTTGCAATGCACCTAGGAAGAAAAGGGGCTAATATAATTTGGCTCATGATTAATGGTTAATTAAGCTAAGGGGTTTAACTTAAGTAATTTCAAAACACCCCTCACACATGTGAGTTGGGTTTTGATTTTCTTAATAGAACTTAAGTTCTTGAACACCTAAGTATCTACCCAAAGTAGATTAATTAAGTTTTGGAAGTTTTAAGAATTTTTAAAATTAATTAGAGAGTAATTAATGAATTAACCCTTAATTAAGAGAGGATTAAGGAAAGAAAAGGGGGTTTAGGGAATAGCTTAGGGGAAATACCCCAAAATTATTCCCTATGCCTCCTATTCATTGGATCTAACCTTAATCAACTTTAATAATGGAATAAAATACTAATCAAACCCTTAATTATCCTTAATTAAGTTAAGAGGGTAATTTGGAAATACATTTACAATTACCCCAATTAAGCCTTAAGTAAATCCCAATAAAATTAGGAGAGACAGAGGTCATCCCCTAAAATATACTTGAGAAGTTTGGGATTAATTAGAGGATTAATTATAAAGTAATTAGGAAAGTAAAATTTACATTTAAAATCCATTAAAATCAATTTTAGAATATTCTAAATTGAATTATCTTTCCATAGAAATTTACTTCATATTTTTTTAAATTTTTATTTAGGTAGATATGAATTTTTGAACCTTAGAAGAATAATTAAAATTAATTAAATCCCTAACTAATCCCTTTAGCTCACAACGACCGGTGGCGGCATGCACTTTACATGCGTCGCGGAGGGCAATACTTAACATCACATCGTAGGCGACGATCGATCTTTGATCCACCATTCGATCAAGGATCGAGCGGGAGAATCTGCCGGTTTTAAAGAGATAAATCAATTCTAAAATGTGTGGTTAATCTTGGTCGTCCATCCAAATTGTGCGGATGGATGGCTAGGATCACCCCAGTTCTTCCCTGAGGATTAGAGACCGTCCATGATCTAAGGGAAGATTCAAGCTCGATTGAGCTCAGATTGGGACAAGAATTTACCTACACCATCTTAAGCTAATGGCAAGCCTATCTGATGATGGAATTCTCATGCCATGACATTTCTTTCACAAAGTACCATCACCTCCTATGTCTAATGGTCAAAAAATTCCATACCTCATCGGAGGTGATCACCGACACTCGAGCTCGATGAGGTATCTTCGTCTAGTGGAGATGAAGCCCTATTGAAAGTTTCAAGCCTTAGGGTTGAGTAGATCTCTCTATGGACCAACACCTCCTCTCCTTGCTTTGCGACTTTGATCCAATTCAACTCCTCCTTGCTTTGGGAACTTGAATGAGAGCTTGGGTGCACTCAACTTGATCCCCTGAGGGAGTGTGCTAAGGTAATTGAAGTGGATTTGAGTATGGAAGAAGTTGAGAATTTAGTGGAGCTCCCCTATTTTTTCTTGAAGAAAATCGAGAAGTGCAAGATTCAAATCCCCCCTAGGAAGCTTAAGAATGCTCTTTGATGGCTCCTAACACTCACTAGGACTCAATCAACAATGAGGGTGATGAATTAAAATTGAATTAGGGGGAGTATATCTCACCCTATGGCAATTGACAGCCTTGATTTGCCATTTTGAGACCATATGAAAGGGTTATTGTTTGTTTAGTTGCACATGGTCATTTGAGCTCGAGTGGGTAACCTCCCATGTGCTTCAAATTGAGTGGAGGGAGGCTTTTGAATTAGCCAATTTGAGCTAAGGGGTTGGGTTTGGCCTTTGGTCCATTTGAGCTGACCCAAACCCACTCCATTAGACCCACTTGACCTATTAGTAAGGTATCAAGTTGATATGAAGAGGGCTTGACTAAATTACCCATGGATTAGCTAATAATTTCTTCTATAGCCTAGGGGTAGAATGGTCATTTGGTTGATTTTTGGATTTGAATATGTTGGGTATGTGGATAAATTATGTTTGGCCAAGTTTCATTGGATTTGGAGTTCATTTGATATGGTTTGGCTCAAGTTGACCCATTTAGGTCAAAATGGGTCAACTTCAAGTTAATTGGTCAAATTGTCAAACCAAGGGTTGGGTAAGTTCATATATGACCATTTGAAATGTTTTGGTGCTTTGGTTTGATTCAATTTTTTAGTTTTGAATTTGGCTCATATGACTTCATTTAGGTCAAATGGGTCAAGTTGACCAATTTGACCCATTTGACCTATTTGAGGTCATGGGTAGGTTTAGGTTTGGTTAGTCATATGGAGAGGATTGGTATCTTTTCAATCAATTTTGGTTAAGTTTGAATTTGGCTCAACATGACCCTTTAGGTCAAGTTGGGTTCATCAATCAAGCTAGTTATGTCTAGTTGGCCAATTGAGGCTTTGTCAAGTTCAACAAGTGATTTGGAATGAACTTGACCCATTGGTTTCAATCAATTTGGCTTAGATCAAGTTTTGACACATTTTGACTTTTAGGTCAAGTTGGGTCAACTTGGGTCAAGTCCAATTGGGCTAGGAAATGTTGACTTGGTCAAGTTCAAACATAGGTCATGAATGAATCAATGGTTTCAATCAATTTGGCCTATGGTGAATTTTGGCTATGTTAGGTTTCATTTTGGGTTAAGTGTTGACTTGGTCAACCTTAGGTTTGACTTGGTTTGACCCAATTTGATTGATTGATCATCCCATGATGATTGTTGATCATGATGAGGCGATGAGTTTGCTTCAATCCAATTTGGTTAGGATTATAATTTGGCTCATAAGGGTACTTTAGGTCACTTTGGGTCAAGTGAGCCTAAGTAAAATGGCTTGGTCAAAGCTTGATTTGAGTTTGATTGAACTTGTATATGGACTTATGATTGAAATATAAATCCATTTGCAAGTGGTTTGAAGTTAAATGGGTTTTTGATTCATTTGACAATTTCATATTCAAAGGAAGAATATGAATGAATTTGGGCTTTGATATTTGAATTGGATTTTTATTTGGTGATTGATGTTTGTATTTATATTTGGATTCATGATTGTAGGGTTGATTGAATCATGAAGAAAAATCAAGAGTTTGGCTTGATTTGAAGTTGATTTGGCTAAGTTCAAGATTTTGACTTGAAAGGCTTAGATTTTGTTGGATTTGAGTTTGATTTTGGAATTGGTTTTGATTGTTTAAATTTATATTTCATTTATATATATGTGAATATAAATGAGAATATAAATTGATCATGAGAAAATTTCAAGGATTTGAAGTGATTTGATCATGAAGGCTAAGTCCATTGGACTTAAAGGACTTAAAATTTTGGAGTTTGGAGTTTGAATTTTTGAATTTTTTGATTGATTTGAATTTATATTTCATTTATATATGTGAATATAAATGAGAATATAAATGAGTTGAGAAAATCCATGAATTTGAATTGATTTGATCATGATTTTGATAAGTCCAAGAAAATTTAAAGGACTTAAAAAAATTTTAAGATTTTAATTTTGAATTTTTGGATTTAGATTTGATTGATTTATATTTATATTTCATTTATATATGTGAATATAAATGATAATATAAATGAGTTATGAGAAAATCCCATGAATTTGAATTGATTTGATCATGATTTTGGCTAAGTCCATGAAGGAAGACTTAAAGGACTTAGGAAAAATTCATGAATTGATTTTAAATTTTGAATTTAGTTTGATTGGTTTGAATTTATATTTCATTTATATATGTGAATATAAATGAGAATAAAAATGAATATGAGAAAATCTCAAAGATTTGATTTGATTTGATCATGATTTTGGCTAAGTCTTAAGGGAAATTAAGGACTTGGAAAAAATTTGGACTAAGAATTATTCATGGATTTCATTTCAATCATGGATTTCAATTTCAATCATGGATTTGATTTGAGTTTGGAGAAAATCAAATAAGATTGATTTGGAGTTTGACTTGAAGGAAGGTGAGGATTGGTTCAAGCTAAGGGTAGGCAAATTTTCCTACAAGGCATGACCTATTCTATCTAACTCTTCTAAGTCTCTGGCTAGTGAGTGTCCACCTAATCATAGATGTGTCTTAAGACTAAGGAACTCTTAAAGTCTAAGAGAAGTCCTATGTCAAGATGGAGGGGTTGAGAGCTCATTCTAAAAAATGAGGTCAACAAACCAATAGGTGTGGTGACTAAGGAACACCGCATATTGGTGTTGACCAAAATGATCAACAATGAAAGATCACAAGCACTAACAAAAAACACCCCTTAACCCAATGTAGAAAGAAGAGCTTAGTGCTCTACTTATGTCTAGATAAGGAGGAAGAATCCACTAAGGGATAGATAGGCTTCCACAAGAAGTTCAAGTCATCCTCAAAGGGATGAGGGGTTTGATTTGAGTCTCAGGAGAGAAATTTCCACTGGAAGGGTTGAATTTGTTTCACTTTTGTTAGATTTTGAGATGAACCTTGTTGGTTTTAATGCCTAGGAGCCATGGAGGCCAAGACTAACTCAGATTTACCAATCCAAAGGGTAGTCTACTAAACACATAGTAGAAATAGCCAAGCAAAGGGATGCCTTTTGGTATACAATAATTGTACTTAGGAAGAAAGTATAGTAGACTTACATCATCTATAGTAGAGACTAGTTGCTGGGCTAATCTATTGGCAAGAAATAGATAAAGTCCTAGGGCTAATTATTAAGTGAATACCACTAGGGGACTTAGATCAGCTCAAGGATAGTCAAGATTAATTTTGTTATTATTATTTTTATATTTATTTATTTTGATTATGATGGATCCCATAGGTTTGCATGATCACATTAAGAAGGGGCCATGGAGGCCTAGACCTAACTCAGATTTACTCAACCAAAGGGAGTAGGTCTACCAACCATAAGGTAGGACTATCCAACCAAAGGGGTGCCTTTTAGTTTGTATCAAGAAGAAAGCGGGACTCACATCTTCTAGAAACAAGGAACCACCGGGTGATGGTTGCTTTGGGCAACAATCAACCCGACCTAGTGACTATTGAGTGAATGCCTGGGACTTAAATTAGCTCAAGATAGTCAAGATTAATTAAATTTTAGATTTATTTTATTTTGATGGATTCTATTTGTGATGGATCATACGAGAAGAGCTTATATCGCCTAGACCAATCTGATGATCAAGGGAGTAGCTTCTCCGATGGGAGAACTATGACCAAAGGAGTGCCTTTTGGTTTGCAATGATCAATGAAGGGAAGAAAGCTCTGGGACTCACATCTTCCACTATAAAAAGACCACCGGGTGATTAATTTTGGGCAACAAATCAACGACCTGGGTCGCCATCATGATAATCATGCTAGAAAGAATGCATCATATTTACATCTTTCAAAGGAATGATTGTGGGTAACCGCTTATGGAAAAATAGATTGAACTTGATATGACAACTACAGTGAGTAACTGGGACTCTCAACTGTAGTCGCAATTCCTAAGGAGTTATCGACACGCCCTAAAGATAGATGCCCGCAGAAAAAGGGGCCCTTTGGGGGCTTGAATTCCTAATCTACAAGCGAATTAATTAATTTATTTGTTTAATTTAGTTTGTTTTATTTTATCATGGACCTTGTTAGTTTGTGGGATCAAATTGAGAAGGAGCTTATATCAGCCATCTTAGATTTACTAAACCAAGGGAGAATCTGTGCATCCGTTGAACATATTTTCTAACCACAGGGTCGGCTACTAGGAAAGGGGAATCCAATCCAAAAGTAACCTGGTAGTGTCTAAATGCAAAGGACTTGATCCAAATAGAGTGCCCGAGGGGATGGCTAAAGGCTTAATCCAAACACCGGAGAAGATGACATGGCTAGTCATATATCCAAGTATTCGGTCCAACTCAAGGAGAAAGCGGGACTCATCTGCCAAGAGTGGTGTATCACCGGTGAGTCATCGATATAACATCAACCAACCTAAGGTGCCCATCGCCAACATCAACCTAGAAGAAAGCTCGGGACTCACATCCTCCCATAACAAAATTGTTGGATAGTCTCTTCGAGTGTTATCCGACCTGGGTGGCTACTTGAGTGAATGCATTGGGGACTTATATCAGCTCAAATGTAGTCAAGAGGAAAGGAGCCTCTAGGGTATTTATCCTCAACTATAAATATACTCGACCTAGTTAAAGTATGATGGCTAGTTCAAGAAGAAAGCACGAGGACTCACATCTTCTTAAGCAAAGTCACCATGAGGTAGGTTATTATGGGGTGAAGACTACCAAACTAACAAGGTGCTTTTTGGTTTGTAATGGTCAAGTTTGGAAGAAAGCACCCTGACTCACATCTTCGAAACAAATGACCATACATATACTAAAGGTAGCAAGACCGACCTAGCAAATGAGTGAGTGTGTGGGCTTGCTCCCACATCAAAATAGCTTGAGATAAGATTTGTGTTTGTGTTTTTTGCATGTGCTAAAAAGAATAAGATGCCTCTGGTGGACTCTTACACCTACCTTAAACACAGGGTTTTGATGAAATGATGCCATGGATGGCAAAAGGATTCCCACCAAGAAAGGATGTCTGTTCTCTTACACACCTAGTTAGCTAATCAGGATGCCTCTTCTCTTACACCTATTCTAATAGCATTGGGAGATGTTTATGTTGTGAAAGAGGGATAGATGCACTGGGGACTCTACACCTACCCTAGACACATCATGGTGGATTCGTAAGACAAGCAAACAATGCTTTGAAAGAAGAGAAGATTTGATGAATGGAATCAAATTTTTTCTTTTATTAATGATTATTTTCAAACATGATTTGTTTATGGGTAATATTTCTTTAGATAGAGCCCATTAATTGGAAGCATCGGTGTTTCCTTACAATCAATAAGTCGATAAGATCCTCCTTGGTAGGCCTTCTATGACATGTGGGCCTTCCCAAGTGGGTTCAAACTTGCCTCCCATCTTTGACAACAATAATGGTCTCCTTAGACTAACACAAGTTCTCCTACTTGGAAAAGACCTAGGGACGCCTTGTTGTGAGCTTGAATCATTTTGGCTTTGTACAACTCAAGGTCGCATGCCAGCACTCTCCTCCAAACCTTCGAGCTCTTCTAACCGCAACTTTGCATTCTGCTCTGAAGTGATCTTGTTACCCAATGCTATCCTTAGTGATGGGAGTTGAACTTCTAAAGGTAGAATGGCTTTAGACCCATACACTAAGGAAAATGGGGTAGATTGAGTTGGAGTTCTGTATGTGGTGCGGTAGGCCCACAAGGCTTCAAACTAACCGCTCATTCCATTCCACTATTTATTGTCATCAAGAGTCTTCTTTAGTATCTGGATGAGAGTTTTGTTGAATGCTACTAAGCCATTTGCTCGGGTAGTAGATGGTGGAGTCTCCACCCATACCTATTCTTCTGGAAGCTTGATCTTCATGCTTTTGAATGCGTACATTATCGATATAATTCATCGAGGCACCAACCTATATATATGATATGGTTCCTAAAAAAAAGCACATGTAAGCTATGACTCTCGAGTGGGATGGCTTCTACCACTTGGAAAAGTAGGTGGCCTAAGATGAATGATGCCCTTGGAAGAAGGAGGATCAATCGACCTACAATGTACCCCAACACTCAAATGGCCATGAAGAAATGTAGGGTGTAGAATGTTGGGTGGTTGGTGGAGGACCAGTACCGAATCGATGGCATCTCCTAGCTACATCATGCTGTAATCATCAAGGCCAGTATCCAAGTCTGATCTTCATCTTCATCTTCGACTTGATGTCTCATGACTGAATGTACCGCCATAATGCCATGCTTCATGTTTGTCCAAATAACATAACCACATTTGGTCAAAGGACAAGTGGTACAAGGTTCCATCAACAAGAGTGTAGGAGAGAGCTCTTTGTTTCACCTGATGGGCTTATGATTTTTCTTGAGGTAGTTTGCCGGTGTTCAAGTAATCTATGAACGATTGCCTCCAATAGAGCTCCTTGTCCATTTTGGCAATGCCTCTCAATGAGTTCAACATCAATAAGGGATAAGACTTTTTTATTTTGGACCCTTATTGAAATGGACTCATCTTCACATGCCAACTTTGGCAAGTTTGGCCAAAGCATTGCTACTACGTTCTCTCGGGAACCTTGTAGATGGTGACTTTGGGGAATTAAATAATAGCTTCATGGTATACTCATAGTAATGATGAAGCTTGGGTTTGAGAACCTTGTAGGACCCGACAATCTGATTGATGACCAATTGAGAATCCCCAAAGATGTTGATGCTCTTGACACTGATAGTGATGGCTAACTCTAGACCGACAATCAAAGCCTCATACTTGGCTTCATTGTTGGTGCAGGTTGGAAAGATAGTATGAGAATCTCATCACATCAAGTTTAGAGTTAGAAGAACTATTCCTACCCGCCTTTTCTGGGAGAATAGATCATGGTGCTTCACCTTTAAGAAAAGAAGCACATCAAAATACATCTCCCATCGGTTGCCGCCTCCCTAAGTTCATGATTTGTTCATCGGGAGATCATCACTAAGCAGAGAATCAAGAAAGGGTGTGTGCTAAGAAATTTGCTAGTGCATCCTTTACCACAGGTACAATGTGATATCAAACTGAGAGAATCATGGACCATGAGCCAAACATCCGGGATAGTGGCCATGTCATGAGGTATATAGATTGGTTCGAGATCAAGTTCACCTTATGAGAAAGCATATGCCATAACTTTGGGAAGCAAAGATCAAAGCTAGGCAATGTTTCAATAGGTGGATAGTGCTTCAGGGAATTAAATGATGAGGTAGTAGAGCACTCTCCTTTCCTTCATCATTGGCTTGGGCCAACAGAGCATCGAGAGAGTCATCCAATGCAGCAGTGTAGAGGATGAGTGGCCCTCGATCTGGGGGATGCTAGAATTGGTGGCTTCACCATGCTTGATGTCTTCAAGGCATGCACACTTGTCATCCCACTTGAACTTGGCATCCTTTTTGACAAGTGCTAAAAATGGCTTGCATCTCCCCGATAAGTTGGAGATAAAGCATCTTAGATATGCCAGCCATCCTTGAAAGGATATGACTTGAGTTAAACTCTTAGGAGGTGGCATTTCTAAGATAGGTTTAATCTTTTTAGAATCTATTTCTATTCCTCGGTGTCAAACAACAAACCCAAGGAATTTCCTGAAGCTACTCTGAATGCGCAGTTTAGGGGGTTCACTTTGAGGTTATATTATCTTAACCATTCAAAAACTACTCTCAAGGCAAAGAGATGGTCTTATTTTCTCTTTGACTACTAGATCATCAACATAGCACTCAACGATGATGGATGAGTTCATTGAAGATCAAGTCATGGCCCATTGGTATGCACCAACATTTTAAGGCCAAAAGGCATGACCCTATAATAGAAGATTCTCGGGTTGAAAAGTAGTTTCTTTCATCTTCGTGAGACATCTTGATTTGGTTATAGGATGACCCATCCATGAAAGAGAAAAACTGCATGAGATGAGGCAATGTCCACCATTAATTCGGAAGAGAAACTCATCCTTAGACATGCCTTATTTAAGTCCCTAAAATTGATCATATGAATTTCATTCTTCTTCTTAAGGGATGACACTAGCTAACTAGAAGATATTTTTCTTCCGATGAAACCAACATCGATCAATTTTGACTTGAAATGACCTATTGTTCAATTTCTAATCGCATGTGTCTAGGAGCTTGCTTAATAGGGTAGCATTAGATCTATTGCTAGCTTGTGGACTAATGTCGAGATAATCAGCATTTCTTCATAACTCCATGTGAAGTCTTTAAACTCACCAATAACTAAGTCATTGGTTTTTTCTTCATTCAATGAACTGATGTATGTAGCGTGGATTTTCTTAAGCTTTTATCAATTGTTGAATGAATCTCTTCAAACTCGTCTTTGATTTGGAGATTTTGATCATCAAGATTTCTAAACACACATTCTCATAAGAGTTGGGGTTGTGTGAGAAGAACTATCATATTCCAAATGATTGGTAACAACTAAGATCATCATTGACCCACTATCAATCCTAGTCTTACTCTTGATTGTGCTTCCCTGCTTATATTGTTCCATAGCTTTTCAAAATACTCTAACCTATGCTTGGACCATGTATGAGGAACTAAACCTTTCTGTATAAGATTATGAACACAAGGTGAGTAAAAGTCAAATGGTAATTCCATTAATTCTTTAAAGTATCCTCCTCAAGTTCTACATCAACTTCGACTTGAGGATGATGATCCCAAAAGAACCTCTTACATGTCACCGAAGACTTAGGACTTCCTTAACTATCAAACCTTCAACTTTTGAGATGTAAGTGAGGTGAGCTAAGGTTCCCAACTACTACCTAATAGTTTCACATAAACTATTTGAATACTTTGCTTTGCTGGAGGCTTGGCCTTCATCTATCTCGATAAAGTCACCTCCAATGGAACCCGAGGGGTTGGATGGTATACTAATCACATTAGACTCATCCTCCGCTGGATTCCAAGTCTGTGAATAGTAGGGTACTCCTATGAACTGAACATGACCTATTGGCGATGGCCAACTAGGGGTCTCCCACCTCTAGAACCCTCTATTTCTCTTCCCTCCTTGGTGGAGGTTGAGCCATCCTACCCACATGTCCATATGATGGAATGAACTGGGTGGAATGTGATATGCGATCTATTTTCTTCAATTCCCTTTCTTGTTCACTTGGACTTTCATTTTCTTTTCATTTTCTTTTATCTTTTCTTTTCTTCATTTTCTTTTCTTTGTTTTGCATTTGAATTTTGTCCAAGTTCCATGAGAAAGGGTGTTTTGAGGAAGATAGTAGGTCATCCTCATAAATCTCAACCTCTCTAAAAAATGGCTTTTCATCTCCATTGACATGGTATTCAATCCCATCTTTTAACTTGATGCAATCGATGAAGGGAGGATGGAATGATCTTGTTCTGATGTATCCAAGGCCTACCAAGCAAAGCAGTGAATGAAGTATTTGAATCAATGATGTAAAACTTGGCTTCAATCTTCCAATCACCTATCTCCAAAGGTAACACTATAGAACCTAAATCCCGCTCACCTTGGTCATTGAATCCTCTCAACATCATCCATCTCTCCTGAGTAGAGATGTGGATTCTCAAATAGGCAAGGGTCTTTAAACTCATAATGTTCACCGATGCACCTGAATCCATGAGAACTCTGGCAAGTCTAACTCCCATGTCACATGATGAGGGGTTGTGCTCCAAGTCCCCTAAGAAGGTCTTCATCTATGAAGGTGATCCTTTGAGCTTCTTTATATGATGTGCTTCCTCACCTATACAAGCTAGCATATTTTAAGATCAAGGAGAGCCTTGATTAGTGATTCCCTCATCTCTTTGGATAAGACAAGGGCATCATATATGCTTAGCTTAGATGGCAACTTTCTTAGATGAGAAAGGACATTGTAGTCCACCTTGGGCTGGTCATCCATAAGCATATCAAGGGTGGAGCATCTGTGGAAGGGCTTCTCATCTTCCGTACCAATGACTTATTTCCTATATCTTGATTTGCCTAGGAGGTAGAACCTTGCCACCATGGGACTTTCTTGATCTCTTGTGGTAGGGTAATGGAAGGTTCTACCCGCACATCGCTCACCTATAGCTTCTCCTATGGGACCCCGAATGATGATTCCAAGTCTATCTCAAGAGGTGAACTCAGGTGTTGAGAAAGTCCAACTCAATTAAAAGAGGAAGATCAATTATTATAGTTATTTTGACTTGAAGAGTTATCATTAGGAATAAAAGAAGACAACCCATCAGAAGTGACATAGATGTAATTCAAACTAGCTTTATTCTTCAATTTCTTGGAATTATTTGGAGGTACAAAGTAGAAATCAAGTAAAGTGAGGGTAAGGATTTGATGCCCTTATCCATACAAGAGTTCTACTAGTGGAAGAAGTAGAGCTAGCTAAGTGGAAGAAGTCGCAGTGGAAGCGCAACTATAGGGAGGTGGATCGGTGGTTGCTAATGGCTATCCCGACATCACTATTATGTCCGCTGAGCTCCCCCTTTCCTAGAGTTGGCACTGACAACTTGCAAACCTTCCTTGATAGGGAAATATACAAGGAAAGCTTCTTGATCTTCTGGATGATCTTCTTAGATATTTTGGATAAGAAAATATCCTAACCTTCTTTAGTTTTGGTAGGATCACATGTATCCCCAAGGATTATCCTGATGGAACTAGATGGTTGTTCCATAAGGTATTCCTTTGGGATAACTACAACACTGATCTTGAACGTGTTCAAGCAGTCCTTGAATGTGAAGCAATCCTCCAAAACATCCTAGCATATGGTAGGGCAAAAGTTTGATCATGACTTTGCCTACTTCCTCCGATCTCCCAGTTTAGAGGTGAAAATTAGGTTTCTTTAAGAGATTCTTAAAGATTTTCTGATTACCTCCCTCTTAAAAGAATAAGGTTTGTTTAACTTATCTAAAAGAGTAGGTGGACCATAGCTACTACGGGTATGGCCGCCGGTGGTAGGTGGTGGTTGGTGGCCGTGGAGGCTACTATGGAGGCGGTAGGCTACCTGGTGGTGGCAAAGGAGGTGGAGGCTACGAGGTCATGGTCTCGACGATCTCTAGTTCGCTTCCTTATCTACCATTGTATCTCCGGCTTCTTTTCATAGACCTTTATGGCTTTGCTTTAGGCAACCGATCTTGAAAAGGCAACTATTTGGCCTCCTTGTAGACTAGTCACCTTGTTGATTAGCTTCAAATGTCTTGATAGTGAAGCCCTTAAGCATGAAGCCCATGGATATTCTTCAAAGAATCTCAATGGCATGTTGTTCAAATGATTACACTTCATACTCAAGTGCCATCGAGAATATAATCAACAAGGACTCACTTGTTGTGCTATAATAAGATCACCTACAATAACCCTTTCGAGCTCCAAAGAAACCTCTTGATGAAGAGTTGCTCTAACTCAGTGTGTCTTTACTGAACCATTGGCTTCAGCATACCAATCAAAGTAATACCTACTAGCTAACGAAGGTAAAAAAATAAAGCACATTACACACGTAATAAATGCTCAAAATGCTATGTGCTAGGTTTCACCGCCATCAAAGCTTTTGAAGGAAGTTGACATGAAACCCTTGGGATATTGGATAGCATCAAATTCCTCTAGGTAGGGTCTACCCTTTGGAACCGATGATCCTCTCCGGGCTTGAGCCAACGCTTCCTTCACTTGCTGCTCAACCATGGATTTTATGTCTTTTTCTTATATGGAGGTACTTTCCACCACCTTCCTATACATGCTAATGCTACCTTGCTCAACGGGAGGTAAAGTCTTGACTGAGTCCAAGACATGCACTAACTCAAGCTGACTGATGTCGACTATAGTAGGATGAACTAATGTGGCTTGTTTATGAAGCACTAAAACTGTTACTAACAAGTCCTCTAACTATCATGCCATCCTATCTATTTGCTCATCTTCTACCTCAACTGATGTTAGGTGTCTGGGCCGCGGGTGTCTTCTGATCAACCTCATCACCTTCCATGGCCTATTGTTCCAGAAGAGATCCTAGTGTACCATGCACTACCGAAGTCTCCCAACAAGTCATCTTTTGGGATCGTCGACTTTCTTCATCTCGACCAATCCCCAAAATCTCCTTCTTTCATTAAATAATGTGCCACTATCTCATCTAAAGAATGATCAATCGTACAAATAATCTAGGTTGACCGATGTGGATCACCGTCAGAGGCACCACCTCCTACCGGAGAGTCAATCCTATGTGGGACTATCACTAGATGAGTGACACTACAACTAGCTATGAGAGGGTGACATCCTAATGTTCCACTATCCTGTATTGGACTATCATCTACAATCTCTGAAATAACTGTCACCATCTCCACATCCTGTTGAACTAGCGATGTTGGTGAAGGGACAACCACGATGCTTCGGGGTTGCCACTCCTTCTGCACCACCACCAGAGTAGAAGGTCAAGCAGAGCCGCCATAATAGGGTGGATGGGGTAGATCCCTACCCTAGCCGGATCACCAATGGGGTGCGCTTCTCTGATGGCCTTCATGGCCATGGAACTAGAGATGATGACCGGTGATGGTGAAGGTGAGCAATGGGGTGGAGACACCACCACTCTCTATGCAGTGAACTATCCTCTGATGACTAGTCCCAAAGTAGGATATGGTATGGTCGGCGGCGAAGGAAAATCAATCTGAAAAAAATGATTGAACCTCGCCTCCCCTAAATGTGAGTTTGTATGGGCCTCTAGCCCTCTCGATGGATATGCTTCCACTATGGGGATAGATCCAGATCAAATTGAGGTGACTAATGTCCGTAAGCTCGCTACTTGGCAAGAAGAAGGTCGGCATGACCTCCGCTCCCTAAATAACTAATGTGCACCATTGGAGGTGATGTGAATCCTCCTAACATCCTCTATCCACTGAGAGAGATGAAACTAGTTTGCTTTAACAAGGTGAAGTGATAATAACTCTCATGTGTGCCTATTTCCTAGCTATCCTAGTGTGGTACCCGCTTGATCATGTGGTTCTTGTTCTATGTGTCAGTAGGATGGGAGGAGTGAGAGCTAGACCCATACTCAAAAGTAGGTGGCAACTGAGATGGGAGCCTTACCTTAGAGGGTCATGAGAGGGTGCTAACCCTCACTAGAATGAAAAATGGGGCATACAAAACTAGGGCTAACATTGCGGTACTCATTACAAAGCCTATGGATCCTTACTTTCCTCTTCAATGAGGAGATCATAATCGTGAGGTAGATCAATCCGATGATGATTTGCCCGATCACCATGGTCCTACTGACTATCGTGAGGGGAGTGATCTCACATGTAATCCTCGCTCCCTCAAATCCTCTATTGAAATGGATAATATGTGTATGGTCCAGTCGGGAGAAGTTGGCTTGGTCCAAAGCCAAATTCATACCATGAGGGAAAGTGAAAATGAACAACCGACCATCAAATAACTTGTAAAGATTGAAAAATTGTAAATTCAATCAGTAAGAATCAATAAAATGAGTTTATGATTTATCTTTATAGATTTTTGAATTTGAATTGAAAATTTGAACCCACATCCAACAACTTGAAAGTGTTAAGTGGGTTCAAATGGATTAAAGAAGATTTAGAAATTTGATTGAAAAGAGAATTTGAATATGAATCCCACTTCAACAAATTTGGGTTGTTGAAAGATGGATTCAAATATTTTGAGAAGGATGCTTCCATAGGATCATGTTTGTTTGAATTTAGATTTTCTTTTTAAGGACCCTTTCCTTTAACAAATTTGGGTATGTTAAAGTAAGAATCAATTGATTTTATTTTTGATTCATGATTTTGGAATTTTACTTACTCAGCAAATTTGGGTATGCTAAGTGAAGTGTTTGAAAATGATTGTTTCCTTTTTGGTGAATTGTTGTTTTGATTTTTGAAAATTGGAATTCTTACATAGCAAATTTAGGTATGCTAAGTGAAGAACCCAAGTGTGTTTTGTTTGATTTTTGAAAATAGGATTCTTAGCAAATTTGGGTATGCTAAGAAAATACTAAGTGTTTCATTTATTTTTGGATGGCTTGATTTTTAAAAAAGTATGATCCTTAGCAAATTTGAGTATGCTAAGAAAATCCTAATGTGTTTCATTTTTGTTTTGATTTGATTGAAAGTGGAGACTTTACTTTAGCAAATTTGGTATGCTAAGGATGAAGTCCCACTTAGTTTTGTGAAATGAAATTTCACTTAGCAAATTTGAGTATGCTAAATGAAATTCCAAAATATGTGTTCAAAATTTTATTTGTGTTTTGGTTTTGAAAATGGAAACTTCTCCTTAGAAAATTTGGTATGCTAAGAATGAAGTTCCAAAGGTGCTTGAAATTTTTTGGTTTTGACTTTGGAGACTTCACTTAGCAAATTTGAATATGCTAAATGAGATTCCAAAAGTTGTTTGAAAATTTTTTATTTTGGGTTTGGAGACTTCACTTAGAAAATTTGAGTATGCTAAATAAAGTTTCAAATTTGTTTGAAAATTTTGATTTTGATTTGGAGACTTCACTTAGCAAATTTGAGTATGCTAAATGAAGTTCCAAAAATGTGTTTGAAAATTTTGGATTTTGGATTTGGAGACTACACTTAGCAAATTTGAGTATGCTAAATGAAGTTCCAAATGTGTTTTGAAATTTTTGATTTTGGATTTGGAAACTTCACTTAGCAAATTTGAGTATGCTAAATGAAGTTTCAAAATGTGTTTAATTTTTTTTTAAAATATGATTGTTGATTTTTTTTATTTTTGAATTTGGAGACTTAACTTAGCAAATTTGGTTATGCCAAATGAAGTTCCAAATATGAAAAATTTTTGATTTTGGATTTGGAGACTTCACTTAGCAAATTTGAGTATGCTAAATGAAGTTCCAAATATGTTTGAAATTTTATGATTTTGGATTTGGAGACTTCACTTAGAAAATTTGAATATGCTAAATGAAGTACCAAATGTGTTTGAATTTTTTTTTAAATATGATTGTTAATTTTAATTTTGGAAAAGAGGATTTCCATTCAACAAATTTGGGTATGTAGGAATGGAGATCAATCTTATTTTTGAAATGTAAAAATTTTGTTTTTTGTGTGATTATCACTTTTTGAAAGAGAGAATTCCAACTTAATCATATGTGAGATATGTTTAAGTGGTATTTTCAAATCATGTTATTTTTTTAGTTGGGAATGAAATCTTCATTAAATAGATTAAATGAAGATGTACATATGTGCTTTTGAAAATTTAATTTTATTTGAAAATGAAACTTTCATTCAATAGGTGTGAGTGTATTAAATGGAAAGGTTCATGTGTTTTTTTTTTGAAAACTTTATTTTTTTTTATTTTGATTTTGATTTTGGAAATATGATTGTTCATTTTATTTTGAAAATAAAAATCTTCATGAAAATGAATTGAAGGAAGATATTCATTTGTGCTTTTGGAAAATTTTGTTAATTTTATTTTTGAAAATTCCTATATGTAACAATTATGAGAATTATTAACTGAGGGTGATAAAATTTTGTGGAAAATATTTTATTAAGTGCATTTTTGAAAGAGTGCTTTTTGAAAAACAAAGTTCTTATGGAAAATTTTTTTTGTCTTTATTATTTTAGAATGTACCTTCCTTATCATGAAAATGATAAGGAGGAAGTCTTTAAATGTTTTTTTTCCTTTTTATTTAGATCTTTTTATTTTTACCCATTGGAGAAATAGCGGAGTTTTAAGAAACACGGAGAGATCTAAAACCCAAAAGATGTTGGCTAACTAACGGATGAAATAAGGTAAGTCAAATGGAAAGAAAGATAGTCTCAAATTCATACCAAAGTACAAATACTATCATATAAATAGGGTTTATTTTAAAATAATTTGTTAAGTTCCCTAGAGCAAGCCCCATAGTTAATTACATCCTAAGGACTATGATCCTTAGAATACTTGATTAAGGTAAATGATCATTGTCTTCAAAGATTTCAATAGAAAAGGACTATCAATCAAATTAGTTCATTTTGAAGATCAAATGGGATTGATCAAAGAGAGAGTTATTATCAAAGCCAAAAGAAAGATAAGTAGATACTCATGATGCTAGGAAACCTAGTGAGCATCTCAAACTATCCTATGGTTGGGCTTTACATTTTTGAAATTAATTTAATTTGTTTGAGTTATATTTTTCATTAGAAATTTAAGACTTATGATTCCATAACACAAGATTATGGAAATGCCTAAGAGGTGAGGAATTATGCTTATGGCCCACAAAGGGGAGAAGCAATCTAGAACCTAAATCTAGGAGCTTGGGGGCCAAAGCACAACCTAAATCTAAGACAAAAATGGGTAATTGGTTTGCCTCAAAGAGAGGACAAACCACCCAACTTATCACTGGGGTGGCACCAACTAACTCCTCCTACAATTTTAAATACATGTAGGCAAGTCTTATGCTTATGCAAGATAGCTAGGCAATTATTTATTTAGATAGAGACTAAGTCCTTAAACTCACTCATTAAAGAGACTAGATCATGTGGGGACATGCTTCAAATGACCTAAATCTAATGCAATTCAGATTTTATTTTTATTTTTATTTTTTGAAAATTATTTTGACTCAGGTTAATAGGATTCATATGCCTAATGCATGAGAAATAAAGTTATTGGCCAAAATCGGAAGAGAGGAGTGTTTCCACCATGGCTCTCAAAGGTCAAGCCAAGTTTCTCAAAAGGTGGAAGCCCTCCAATCAAGAGTGAAATAAGATGCATTTGTGCATGATGTTATAAAGAAATACTCATCTAGTGGGTTGTTAATTCTTTTATCTTGATTTAAACCTAAGCTTTTGTGAGGTTATGAGTTCTTTTTTTTTTTAATTTTGAGTTGAGATTTGGTAAAAGATTTATTTTTCTAAGAGCCTAATCCACATCCATGCAATACATAAAGCAAGGAAGAAACTAGGAAAATGATGCCACTTAATGCAAAAGCTAAACAAATCATCAATCAATTTATAAAGCTAATCACAAAAAGAATAAATGGCCGTTGTGGTCGAGCACCATCGCACAAACCCAAAAATAAATTGGGCAGCTAAGCTCTACTCTTATACAACCCAGATTACAAATGAATTAAATTACAATTAAGAAAGGAATTCATTGTTATGGGAGTCTTCAAGCTTCATTTATTCATTCTTATTTTCTTCTTTCTTCTTCTTTCCTTCTTTCTTCTTTGGTTCCTTCTTCTGGATGGTTGAAAGGTGGATACTCCAAGGCTTCATATGGTGTATAAGATAAGATCATATGACCAATGCTCATTCTAATCCCCATTACAATCATTCCAAAATCCTAATTGCACAAATTTGCATGAAAAGGAAAATGAATAGAAATATAACTAACACTTGCAAAACAGAGATTATCCAAAACAAACCACACAAATCCCATGCATGTATATTAGACTAATCATCCCACAAATAGGTGACTAAGTCCACCTAGCCTATTGGATTATGCTTAGGGGTATAAGCACCTACAAGCAAAAGCATCTATATTTTTATTTATAGCGCTCCTTAAGCACAATCCCCTGTAGATAATAATGGTTAGACTAAGATCATCCTACCATTCATTCTACGAGCATACATCCTAACATTCAGTCTAAAACATATATCATAAACAAAAGCAAGCATCAAACCATGCACCGCCCTAACCTAAAGCTAGAAGTAGTAACTTAGTCTAATGTGTGTACTTTGAAGGTTTGTGTGGTATGCTTAACTATGGCTTTAAGTTTGGATTTTCTAAGTGTGAAGCATGTTAAACTTAGAGGAGGGTTTCATTTAAGTGATTTAATTATTTTGGATTGATTTTATTTCATTCTTTGATTATGTTCAAATGAATCCTACAATTAATAACTAAGTTATAAAGAGGGAGAAAGAGAAGAGAACTTCTCTTTCCTTCCCTAACCTAAGTAATTTATAAAGTAGATTCAAATTTTAGTTTTATTTAGTGAATGTTTTAATTAATCCTAAGTTTAGATGAACCCTAAACAAACCCATTCGAAAAGAAAGGAATTTTAAGATTAAATAAAATGAACCAAATTCACAAAATATACATCACTTCATTTCTTTCCCAACATGTATAACATGCATATGAAATCCTAAGCATATCTATACATACAAATGAGAATGTTTAACACACTTTATGATGCATGCTAAGTAATTCATTTAAGGAAATTTGAAGTTTATGATGCATGATTTTCATTAAGTAGAAAAGGGATTTCTTATCCAATTTTCACATGCACATGAAAGTAAGAAGAAAGACATAAGTGAGTATACCATTGTTAACCGGAGGTGTAAGATACAAGACCTACTTAGGGATACTTAAAGCCTCACAACCTCAAGGTTGTCTAGACTAATATACCACTTTCCTTAAATACAAACATGTGTACAAAAGAAATGAATGGAAAAGAAAGAATGTAAATATTTGTATTAATTGATTTGTTTTGTTTATGCAATTCATATGTGCAAATATAGGTATCCTTCTTAAGTGATAGTATAAGAATGAATAGGATATATAATTAGGCAAGTGTTAGGTTCTTTTCAAATGAACCATAAATCTTACCAAATCCTATTCAAAACTATACTAAAAGAAAAGAGAAAAAAAAACCTATACTAAGCACATCCTTATATCATACTCACATGCAAGGTTATAATTAAAATATAAGTAGCACACTTGCAGTTTTAGGCATTTGGTTTATATGTTTTAAAACATAATTTGAATTTAATAGTGATAATAGCCACTCATATACTTTAGCCAACACATGCAATTTGACATAAAGTAAACATTTTTCATTTTAAATTTGAATTTGAAAATATGATGCACCACATGACATACAAATTTAACATGTTGGGGAAAGAACTAGAGTAATGAAAGCATGTAAATGCATTCACTTTATTTAAATCCTAAAGTCAATCTTATGAAATAAGAAAGCTTAAAATAAATCAAGGTTTATTCAATGTGATTTTTGTTTGGTTTAGAATTTGATTTAATTTTAAAAATGTGGATTGAGTTTGTTGTTCCTAACTCATTCTCACATGTGTTTGATATTTTTTTTTAATTTTTAGATGATTGGATTCAATTTATATTTTAATTAGGTTAAGGTATGAATTAAACAAGTTAATTAACCCTTACCTATACCACCTTAGCATAGTTAACCAAGTAATTATGAGCCAATGATATGACATAAAAAACTCACAAGGAATTTAAACTTGCAATGCACCTTGGAAGAAAAGGGCCTAATGCAATTTGGCTCATGATTGATGGTTAATTAAGCTAAGATGTTTAACTTAAGTAATTTCAAAACACCACTCACACATGTGAGTTGGGTTTTGATTTTCTTAATTGAACTTAGGTTCTTGAACACCAAAGTATCTACCCAAAGTAGATTAATTAAGTTATGGAGGTTTTTAGAATTTTTAGAAATTAATTAAGAGAGTAATTAATTAATTAACCTTTAATTAAGAGAGGATTAAGGAAAGAAAAGGGGTTTAGGAATAGCTTGGGAAAATACCCCAAAATTATTCTTAAGCCTCCTATTCACTGGATCAACCTTAATCAACTCATAGATTAAACACTAATCAAACTTAATTATCCTTAATTAAGTTAAGAGAGTAATTAGGAAATACATTTGCAATTCTCCTAATTAAGCCTTAAATAAATCCCAAGAAAACTAGGGGATGTTGAGGTCATCCCCTAAAACATACCCAAGAAGTTTGGGATTAATCAGAGAATTAATTAAGAAGTAATTTTCAAAATAAGATTTCCATTAAAACCCAAAATCAAATAAAAATATAAATCAAAATCCATTAAAATTAATTTTAAAATATTCTAGATCGAATTATCTTTTCGTAGAAATTTACCTCATATTTTTTAAATTTATATTATATGAATTTTTAAAAGCATGGGATTAATTAAAATTAATTAAATAACTAATCCCTTTAGCTCAACACAAGATGCATGGTATCAACACGCTTTACATGTGTCATGCTTTGAGGGGATTACTTAAATATCACATCATAGAGGCGGCGTAGCGGTGGGACGCGGTGTGATCCCTGCCGTTTGATCAAGGATCAAATGGCCAAGGATAATCCTGTGGTTTTAAAAGGGATAAATCAATTCTAAAATGTGCAGTTAATCTTGGTCGTCCATCCAAAATGCATGCATGGATGGCCAGAATCACCCGAGTTCTTCCCTGAGGATCGATGGAGATCATCCATGATCTAAGGGAAGATCCAAGCTCGATTAAGCTCGGATTGGGATAAGACATTACCCACACCAACTTAAGCTAATGACAAGCCTATCCAATGGTGGAATTCTCATGCCATGAACATTTCTTTCAGAAAGACCAACACCTCCTATGTCTAATGGTCAAAAAATTCCATACCTCACCGGGTGAAGCTCGATGAGGAGCTTCCTAGTGGAGATGAAGCTGAAAGTTCAAGCCTTGGGGTTGAGTAGATCTCTATGGACCAACACCTCCTCCTCTTGCGCTTTGATCCAATTCAACTCTTCATTGCTTTGGGAACTTGAATGAGAGCTTGGGTGCACTGGACTTGATCCCCTGAGGGAGTGTGCAAAGGGAATTGAAGTGGATTTGAGTATGGAAGAAGTTGGGAATTGAGTGGAGCTCCCCTATTTTATTTTGAAGAAAATTGAAAGTGTAAGATTCAAAACCCTCTTACAAAGCTTAGAATGCTCGATGGCTCAACACTCATTAGGACTAATGAATGAGGGTGATGAATTCAAATTGAATTAGGGGTAGTATATCTCCCCCTATAACAATCAGATGGTCGAATCTTGGGTTACCGTTTTGATCCAATTGACCATATATAAAGGGTTATTTAGGCTGTTTGAAGTTGGCACATGGTCAGTTTGAGCTCTTGAGTGGATTGGTAACCTCCCATGTGCTTCAAATTGAGTGGAGGGAGGTTTTTGAGTTAGCCAATTTGAGCTAGGGGGTCGAGTCTGGCCTTGGGTCCATTTGGACCCAAACCCATTGGGTTGGGTGCACCACTCTCCATGGGTCCACTTGACCTTAGAAGGTATCAAGTTGATATGAAGAGGGCTTGACCAAATTACCCATGGATTAGCCATAATTTTTCTATGGCCTAGGGGTAGAATGCTCATTTGGTTGATTTTTGAATTTGAATATGTTGGGTATGTGGAGAAAATAAGTTTGGCCAAGTTTCATTGGATTTGGAGTTCATTTGATATGGTTTGGCTCATGTTGACCCATTTAGGTCAAAATGGGTCAACTTGGGTCAAGTTGACCAATTGGTCAAATCAAACCAAGGGTTGGGTCAAGTTCATATGACCATTTGAAATGTTTTGGTGCTTTGGTTTGATTCAATTTGGTTTAGTTTTGAATTTGGCTCATATGACTTCATTTTTAGGTCAAATGGGTCAAGTTGAATTTGACCCATTTGACCTATTTGAGCTAAGTCATGGGTAGGTTTAGGTTTGGTTAGTCATATGGAGTGGATTGGTATCTTTGTTCCCAATCAATTGACTAGTTAGTCTCCAATTGAGTTTGGTCAAGTTCAACAAGTGATTTGGAATGAACTTGACCCATTGGTTTCAATCAATTTGGCTTAGATCAAGTTTTGACATTTTGACTTTTAGGTCAAGTCAACTTGGGTCAAGTGGCCAATTGGGCTAGGTTAGGCTCAAATGTTGACTTGGTTAAGTTCAAACATCGGTCATGAATGAACTTAGATCAATGGATTCAATCAATTTGGCCTATATTGGATTTTGGCTATGTTAGGTTTCATTTTGGGCTAAGTGTTGACTTTGTCAACCCTTAGGTTTGACTTGGTTTGACCCAATTTGATTGATTGATCATCCCATGATGATTGTTGATCATGATGAGAGGCATAGGTGAGTTTGGTTCAATCCAATTTGGTTAGGATTAGAATTTGGCTCATAAGGGTACTTTAGGTCAAGTGAGGCTAAGTGGTTCAAATGGCTTGGTTAGAGCTTGATTTGAGTTTGACTGAACTTGTATATGGACTTATGATTGAAATATAAATCCATTTGCAAGTGGTTTGAAGTCAAATGGGCTTTTGATTCATTTGATAATTTCATATTCAAAGGAAGAATATGAATGGATTTGATTTTTTGAATTGGATTTTGATTTGGTGATTGAAGTTTGTATTTATATTTGGATTCATGATTGTAGGGTTGATTGAAAGAAAATCAAGAGTTTGACTTGATTTGAAGTTGATTTGGCTAAGTTCAAGATTTTGACTTGAAAAGCTTAGGTTGGATTTTGTTAATGGATTTGAGTTTGATTTTTGGAATTGGTTTTGATTGTTTGAATTTATATTTCATTTATATATGTGAATATAAATAAGAATATGAATTGATCATGAGAAAATTTCAAGGGCATGAACTGATTTGATCATGATTTAGGCTAAGTCCATTAAAGGGATTTAAAGGACTTAGGAAATTTTAGAATTGAGTTTGAATTTTGAATTTTTGAATTTGGATTGATTTATTTTATATTTCATTTATATGTGAATAAAAATGAGAATATAAATGAGTTATGAGAAAATCCCATGAATTTGAATTGATTTGATCATGATTTTGGATAAGTCCTTTAAGGAAAATTTAAAGGACTTAGAAAAAATTTATGAATTGATTTTGAATTTACTTTGTGGATTTGATTTGACTGATTTATATTTATATTTCATTTATATATGTGAATATAAATGAGAATATAAATGATTTATGAGAAAATCCCATGAATTTGAATTGATTTAGATTTGATTTTGGCCAAGTCCATGAAGGAAGACTTAAAGGACTTAGAAAAAAAATTCATGGATTGATTATGAATTTTGAGTTTAGTTTGAATTTATATTTCATTTATATATGTGAATATAAATGAGATATAAATGAATTATGAAAATATCTCAAAGATTTGATTTGATTTGATCAGGATTTTGGCTAAGTCCTTAAGGGCAAATTTAAGGACTTAGGAATTTTTTTTTTGACTTAGAATTATTCATGGATTTCAATTATGAAATTAAATCACATGGAGTTGATTTGAGTTTGGAGAAAATAAAATAAGATTGATTTAGAGTTTGACTTGAAGGAAGGAAGGTGAGAAGTGGTTCAAGCTAGAGTAGGCAAATTTTCCTAACACCCCTAAGGCATGACCTATTCCTATGGCTAACTCTTCTAAGTCTTGGGGCTAGTTGAGTGTCCACCTAATCACTAGATGTGTCTTAAGACTAAGAACTCTTAAAGTCTAAGAGAAATCCTATGTCTAAGATGGAGGGGTTAAGAGCTCATTCTAAAAATGAGAAGCATTGAATTCGATTGAGCTCTAGGAATCGAAACCAAGCATCCCTAACCTCCCTAAAGTCATTTCCAAGCTTCCTCAATTTCTCCCTCTCAGTTTTCCTCAAAGCCGAAATAGGGGAGGTGAAGTGAAGATCCAACTTATCCAATTCTCCACCAAACCCAAATTAATCTTGCAAGCACCATCAAGGGACCTTGTCCTCAATCAAGTTATTAAGTCACCAAGCCAGAAGGAGGACTTTGATCATGCCATTAAAGGGGAGCTTGGTCAACCAGATCCACTTCAAATCAAGGCTTGATAGTTAAAGGCTTTGTCTACTAGAAAGCTACCTCCTTAGAAGCATGATAACAAGGTATTGCTCAAAATTGATCTTAGGATACAAATTGCTTGGTTCTCTTTGAAGGAATTTGTAATCCCATTAGATCTTGGCCGTTGGATTCATTGATCGTGCTTCCCCAAAGGTTTGGGGTGAGTTTGAATTCCATCTGAGCTCTGGTGAGCTCAGATTGAGTGACGATGGAAGGCATTGTCTCGCCAAGGAGAAGAGATCACACAACGCATTTAATTGGAACATGAGATTAAATCATGATAGATCTCCCTTTAATTTAAGCCTAAACCAGAGATTAATCAAGTCGATATCGGATGGTCCATAGAAATGATCCATGATTCTCAAGATGTGACAACTTAAATAACCTATCCCATCTTGCCAAATGGAAAGTGTAGCCACGTCCATTTTGATTATAGGGTTTAATTAGCCTAATTAATTCAATTTTAATCATGGAACTTTCAAAATTTATAACTAATTGTAAAAAAATCAAAAAAAATAGAAACTCATTTCATTTTAAAGATAATTCAAAAGAAATTAATATAAAATTAAAATCAATTAATTTTGAACTACGACTTTCATTCAATATGGGTTTTATTATAAATATAATTATCTAATTACTTACTGATTAATTCCAAACTTCCTAGGGTTAATTAGTGGGATCCTCATCTCACCATTTTCTTGGAATTTTATTATTAATTAGAATTGCTCATTTCATCCTTAATCCCTCTCTTAACTAAATAAATGATTAATTAACCTATTAAATGGTGATAAATTCATTAATTAAGCTTGTTAATCATTTGAAACAATGAATGGACTTAGGGAATGAGATTATAATTTCTTTTTCCAATCTTTTCCCCTAAGTTTATTTTATTTGGATAAAGACTTAATTAATTTGCAAATTTATTAATGATTTAATCACTTCATTAAATGGCTTAATTAGCCAAACTCAAAATCAAATCACTCTAGAACTTAATCACTTAAATTCTTGGGTAGATTCTTAGGTGTTCAATAACTTAAGAGAACTTAAAAAGAAATTATGATCAAACTACATGTGTAGGATGGTTATGAAAGTACTTAATTCAACCCTTTAGCTTAATTAATCAATAATTATGTGCCAATTGCATTAGGCCCCTTTAATTCTTAGGTGCATTGTTGATTTAAATTTCATGTGGTTGAATATCATATGTTGGCTCATAATTACTTGTTTAATTATGTTAAAGTGATGTAGGTAAGGGATAATTAATAGATTTATTTCACACCTTAACCTAAACAAAACATAAGATTGACCTAATTATTCTAAAATTAAACTAAACTAATTCATGGGAAATGGTTAGGACCAAAAACTCTTTTCACATTTCCTAAGTTAAATAAATTCAAAAATAAAAAATCTCTTTAAAGAAGTTTCATTCATTTTAAATGATCTTATTCTATGGATTGTCCTTAAGAAGTAATTAGGGTGAATGAAGTCATATCCTTACATTCCTTTATTTTTTTTCCAAGCATGCTAAATATTGTTTGTGATATAAAATCATGCATTCATTTCTTTTGAAAAATCAATTAAATAAAATGTTTCCTTAATGTCAAATTGCATGTTTTGGCTAAAGTAAGAATATGAGTGGCTATTATCACTATTAAACCAAAAATTATTTTCAAAACCTATAAAGTAAAGATTATGAATGAAGTTATGCTGCTTATAAATACTTATAAGCTTGCATGTGATTATATCAAAAGATGTGTTTTGTATTATTTTCTTCTCTTTTCTTAACATGGATTTGAGTAAGATTTGCAAAGTATATAGTCAATTGAAAAGAACCAACACTTTTTAAATCTATTCTATGCATTTCATTGACTAAGAAGGATCCTCACATTTATTCAATAAATTATATTACCAAATCAAAATAAAGATCTTTTGATATTCTTTCTTCATCATCTTTTTACATTTATTAGTATTGAAGAAAAGTGGTATATTAGTCTAGATTCAACATTTTAAGTATTAATAGTCAGAAATCTTGCCCTAGAAAATAAGGGTATACTCTTTATCTTTATACATATCACATTATGTTAAAGGATAAAGAATCCTCTTTCACATATCAAAAAAAAAAACCCTCTAGAATATCCAAATTTTGAAATCATATCTCTTAACATTAATCATCAAGGTGCTCTAATTTGCATGCATGAAGTATGATTATTTATTAGGAAAGAAAAAAGGGTTGTGTATGTGATAACAATTCACCTTAATCAAGATGCCTTTCTTAGAATAGGGCTTTAAAGAAAATCTAAACTTAGGTTAAGAAAACATTATCAAAGCATCCAAAGAAAATCATTAATGAATCTACCTTAGAAATTACTATGTAGATAAGAGAAGTTCTCTTTTCTTTCTTTCTTCATTTTTAATTTAGTAACTAAGTGGTTCATTCAAACCAAATCAAATCACCAACTAAAGTTGAAAAAAAAATCACTTAAAATGAAACCACCCCCAAATTAAATTCTTTTACATTAGAAGATTTAATTAAAGTCTAAACATGCCACACAAGCATTAAATGGCACACACATTATGAGTCACTATTTCTTCTTTGTATTAGATAGTTTGATTTTTATTTTGTGATGTAATATTTTAGACTAGAATATTTGGTAGTCTAGCAATATGGCGATCTTAGCCAAATAACTATTTGTGTTTAAGGCACATATTAAAATATAAATTTCTATGATGTTGTTTATACTAAGCTTAACCCAAATTAGGAAAATGGACTTCTACCCATGTGTGGGTGCTAAGTCCAAAATTATTCATATAACTGCTGGGTTGTGTGATATATTTTTTAATCTCTATTTTATGTTTAGTTAAATTTATCTTCATTTGAAAATTTTGTAATTTATTTAATGAATGTTATGAGATTAGGATGAACATTGGTTATAAGACATGTCTAATGTACCATGTGAAGCTTTGTAGCAAGTACATCTAAAATAAGAAAGGAAGAAAGAAAAGAAAGAAATAAGACTTTCAACATGAATTTTATTGTAATTATTCAAAGATGTTATAAAGATAGAGTCGGTTGTCCACATCTCTTTAGGGTAAAAATAAATTTTTTTGATCTTTTGCTAATTTTATAAATTGATTGGTGTTTTATTTATGATCGTACAGATAAGTGATCTCCTAGTTAATTGTTTGATGGTTGTTGAATGGTTTCACTCTTAAAATAAATTTTCTATCCAATTAATCAACTCAAAATTTTTCTAATATCATGAGCATCCCTTACTCATCTCCCTTTGGTTTCAATAAAAACTCTCTCCTTCTGATCAATCCCACTTGATTTTCAAAAAAGAACTAATTTGTTGATAGTCCTATCTTTGAAATGTTTGGAGACAATGATCATTTACCTTAATCGAGAGTATTCTTAAGAAATCTAGAATGATAACTATCTTAAGAGCTTAACAAACTCTAAAATAAAGCTTTACTTTTCCATGTAAAGTAGAGAGATCTCGTACATTCAAGAGCCATTGTCTTAGGAGTCCTTATTAGATGATTAGTCTATCATAAGATGGTAACTTGCTCTCGAGATAGTATCATTCCTCAATGTCACTTTGGATCACCCTAATGAGTATGGGATCATGATATCCCAACTATAAATTTCAGCATTCCCAAATGTTGAAAATAAACAACATATATTTTTTTGGCGACTCCACTAGGGAGGGTTTTCTCTCCATTTTTGGTAAATGAACATTGTCTCCAAGTATCGATAGTGGATTTGTATCTCATATGACTCCGAGACTATCCTTCTTTTCGTTGGCACTTAGCTCATTTTGTTCTTAAGCTAAGAGATCCTTTAGGTTTTAGGACATGTAGATCTTAAAACCCTATTTCCCAATAGGTGAAAACAAAATTTAAACAAAAAAATGACTAAAAATTTTGTTGGACTTCCCTTACCATTTCTATGGTAAGAGAAGGTTCATTCTACAAATAAGAAACATAAATCTTTCATAAAAGTTTTACTTTTCAAAAGCACTTTCCAAAAAGTTCAATACTTGCACAAAAATTTTCATAGCTCAACCCATCTAACAATCTTCAAGATTGTTATATGTTGGATCATTCAAAAATCAAAAGTTAAGAATCATCTTTCAAAAAGTACAAATGAACATCCTCATTCAATATACCCAAATTTATTGAATAAATATTTTATTTCCAAATAAAATCAAAATCATCTTTCAAACGCACTAATGAACATCCTCATTCAATATACCCAAATTTATTGAATGAAGATTTCATTTCCAAACAAAATCAAAATCATCTTTCAAAAAGTACAAATGAACATCCTCATTTAATATACCAAAATTTATTGAATGAAGATTTCATTTCCAAATAAAATCAAAATCATCATTCAAAAGCACCAATGAACATCCTCATTCAATATACCCAAATTTATTGAATGAAGATTTCATTTCCAAACAAAATCAAAATCATCTTTTAAAAAGAACATATGAATATCCTTATTCAATTTACCCAAATTTATTGAATGAAGATTTCATTTCAAAAATAAAATCAAAAACATCTTTCAAAAAGTGCATATTTGTAAATGAACATTCTCATTCAATATACCTAAATTTATTGAATGAAGATTTCATTTCGAAATAAAATCAAAATCATTTTTCAAAAAGCGTATATTTGAAAATGAACATTTTTATTCAATATACCAAGATTTATTAAATGAAGATTTCATTTCCAAATAAAATCATATCATAAAATTGAAATTCCATTTCAATATATCTCACATATGTTGAAGTTGGAGTTTCTTTTTTCAAAAGTTACAAATAAGATAAAATCTTCATTCATAAAATTTGTTGAATGGAGGTGTTGACCTCATTTTTAGGATGAGCTCTCAACCCCTCCATCTTAGACGTAGGACTTCTGTTAAACATTAAGAGTTCCTTAGTCTTAAGACACATCTAGTGGCTAGGTGAACACTCAACCTAACCTTAGAGACTTAGAAGAGTTAGCCATAGGAATAGGTCATGCCTTAGGGGTGTTAGGAAAACTTACCTGCCCTATAGCTTGAACTAACTCCTTGCTTCCTTCCTTCAAGTAAAATTCCAAATCAAGTCTAAACTAACTCTAAACTCCAAATCAAATTAACTTCAAACTCAAATTAATTCTAACTTGATGGATTTTCAAAACTCAAATCAATTCCAAATGATTCATTATGATTGAAATCCAAATCCTAAAAGTCTTTCCTAAGTCACTTTGATTCTCTTATGGACTTAGCTAAATAAATCAAATCAAATTCAAATAAATTTTCTCATAACCAATTATTTTCTCATTTATATTCAAAAATATAAATGAATATAAATTTAAATATCAAACCAAATTCAAAAAATCAAATTCCAAATTCAACCTAAATTTTCAAGTCAAATTCTTGAACTTAGCCAAATCAAATTCAAATCAAGCCAAACCTTGATTTTTTTCATGATTCAATCAATTTCAATCATGAATCTAAATATAAACAAACTTCAATCATCAACCCAAAATTAAATTCAAACCCAATCCAAAAAATTCAACTCTTTCCTTTAACTTGAAATTAGCCAAATCAAACCATTTGACAAATTGTAAATTTATTTATATTTCAATTCATAATCCATATGAATCCAAATATAAATCAAACTCAATCATTAAAAATCAATTCAAAATCAAACAAATCAAACTAAAGTACCTTTTGAGCCAAATTCTAATCCTACCCAAATTGGATTGAACTAAGCCCATTCCTCACATTGTGAGAAACAATCATCATGAGATGACCAATCACTCAAATTGGGTCAAACCAAGTCAAACTTAAGGGTTGACCAAGTCAACACTTAGCCAAAATGAAACTAAACTAGCCAAAATCCACCATAGGCCAAATTGATTGAAACCATTGATCAAAATTCATTCATGATCAATGTTTGAACTTGACCAAGTCATCATTTGAGCCTAACCTAGCCCAATTGGCCACTTGACCCAAGTTGACCCAACTTGACCTAAAAATTCAAAATGTGTCAAAACTTGATCTAAGCCAAATTAAGTGAAATTGATTGGAAACAAAGATACCAATATATTTCATATGACCAATGAAACTTGAACCAACCCATGACCTAACCCAAATAGGTCAAATGGGTCAAATTGGTCAACTTGACCCATTTGAACTAAGTGAAATCAAATGAACCATATCCAAATAGAAATCAAATTGAACCAAATAAAAGATGCCAAAATATTTCAAATTGTCATATGAACTTGTCCCAACCCTTAGTTTGACCCAATTTGAATAATTGGTCAACTTGACCCAAGTTGACCCATTTGACCTAAATGGGTCAACATGAGCCAAATCACATCAAATCAATTCCAAATTCATTGAAACTTGGCCCAACCCATTTTTCAATCATACCAAGCATATTAAAACTAAAATGCAAGCCAAATGACCATTTTACCCTAGGTCAAAGGTAATGTTTGACCAAATTCACTTAGAATTTTGTCAAATCCTCTTCATGGCCACTTGACACTCTCTTAGTGGAATAAGTGGACACTAGTGAGCATGGTACACCTGACCCAATTGGTTTGGGTTAGCCAAACCCAACCCAATGGCTAAATTGACCACTCCCTTCATTTCAAGCACATGGGAATCCCTCCTCCACCCAAAATCAGCACATGGCACTCCTCCACTACCTCCCTCTGGCCAAACTGAACCATGTGCAAGTTCAAATGGCCTAACAACCCCATTGCATAGGATGAATTTGATCAAAATAGAAGGAGAGCTTGCGGCCATCCGATCCTTCAAGGGGGAGATATACTCCCCCTAATTTCATTTGAATCCAAGACACTCACACTCGATTGACAAAGTGGGACCTAAGGCAAGCTCCTAAGCTCCGTCAAGCAATCCCCAAGCATTTGGCATTCTCCAATTTTAGATTTCTTCAAAGCAAAAATAGAGGAGGCTAAGGCAATTTCCAACTCATCCAATACACAATATCAATCTAATTCCTCTTGCAAGCACTCTGAGGGAACCTAATCGAACTCATCCATAGCTTCACTCTAAGTTCTCAAGGTAAGAGAGGTGGTGTCTAGATCGAGGATGCACACTTAGGAGGAGCACCTTGGTCAATAGAAGGATCTAACCAATACCAAAGCCTCAAATCTTTAGGCTTCATCTACTGAATAAGCTTCCCTGACATGGAGCGAGGTGATAGCCTCTGGTGAGGTATGCCTTCAAAATGAGCCTAGAATAGGGAGTGTGTGGTCCTTTGATGAAGAGATATTTTCATCTCAAGTAAAATTGGTCGTTAGATGTCTCCCCCCTTGCATGATGATGGTGTGGGTTGAGTTTGAGTTCAATCCGAGCTCAATCGAGCTCGGATCTTTCCCTAAAGATTGGACGGATGTCCTCTTTTGTAGGTAAACTCAATGATGGATCATGGACCGTCCATCCATGCATTTTGGATGGAGGGTCATGATCAAGCCGCGTAGGATCTATGATTTATCCCTTTAAAAACTACTGGCTTGATCTCAACCATCCAATCTTTGATCGGATGATCTAAAGAGAAAGCACGTAGCGCCACCACTAACACGGCTTTGGATGTGACAACTTAAATAATCAATCCCATTGCACCACGTGGAAAGCACATGCCACATAAGCAGTCCATGTGGTGCTAACGAGATTAATTATATAATTAGGGTTTTAATTAATTACTTAATCATTGAATCTTCAGATATTCATAACTAAATGTAGAAAAATAAAAAAAAACAAAATAAAAAAGCATTGTGAAGATAATTCAAAGGGGAATAATATAAAATTAATTTCAATTGATTTTAAATAGTGATAATTTCTAAATTTAGGTTTTATTAAGAATTTGATTAAGTTAATTACTCTTTAATTATCCCATTGGTTAATTCTAAACTTCTCATGTGCATTTAGTGGGATGATTTATACCTCCCCTAATTTTCTTGGAATTTATTAATAGTTTAAGTAGGGGAATTGCTTGAGTCATTCCTAATTACCCTCTTAATCAATTAAATAATTAATTAACCTTTTAAATAGTGGTAAACTAATTAATTAAGTTTGCTAATTTCCTTAAAATAGTGAATGGACTTAGGGAATGAGATTACGAATTCTTTCCCAAATCTTTTCCCCTAAGTTTATTTCATTTGGATAATAATCCAACCAACATGTGTGGGGAGGGTTATGAAAGTATTTAAATTAAACCCTTTAGCTTAATTTATTACTAATTGTGAGACAATTGCATTAGGCCCCTTTCTTTCCTAGGTGCATTGCTATCTTAAATTCCTTATGTGGTTTTATGTCATACATTGGCTCATAATTATTTGATTAAATATGTTAAAGTGGTAAAGGTAAGGGGTAATTAATGAACTTAATGTACACCTTAACCTAAACAAAATATAAAATCATCTAATGGTTCTAAAAATTAAACTAAAATAATTTACACATATGGAAAATAGGATAGGACCAGAAAACCTCTTCACATTTCTTTAATTCAAATCAAACTCAAACCAAAATAAGAATCTCTTTAAAATAAATTTAGTGTACTTTAAATAATCCTATTTCATAAGATTGTCTTTAAGAATTATGGTGAATGAATTTATATGCTTTCATCACTTTATATCTTTTATAATATGCTAAATGTGTATGTCATATGAAAATCATGCATTCATGCCTTTTGAAAAATTTAATTAAAAATGAAATGTTTCCTTTATGTCAAATTGCATGTTTTGGCTAAAGTAAGAATATGAATGACTATTATGACTATTAAATCCAAAATTATTTTCAAAACTTATAAATCAAATATCATAATTGAAAGGTATGCTACTTATAATTATTTATAAGCTTTCATGTGAGTATAAATATAAAAATGTGTATTGTGTGGCTTTCCTTCTCTTCTCTTTTAACACAAATTTGGATGGATTAGCAAGTGTATAGTTCTTTTAAAAGAACATAACACTTGCTTATATCCTTTATTATTCACTTCCATGTTATGAATTAAGAAGGATTATCACATTTACACATGTAAAGTAAACAACAAATAAATTAACCAAACAAACATCAACTTTTGCATGATTCTCTTTCCATGCATTTCTTTTTTGTACATGCACATGTATTTAAGAAAAGTGGTATATTAGTTTGGACAACCTCGGGGTTGTGAGGCTTTAAGTATCCTTAAGTACATCTTGTACCTTACACTACTAGTTCTAATAATGGCGTCATACTCACTTATGTCTTTTATACTTGTAGATGTGCATACAAAAAAATGGATAAAAGAATCACCCTTTTCTACTTAACAAAATTATGCATCATGAAATATCCAAATTTTGTTAAATAACATCTCTTAGCATTCATCATGAAGGTGTGCTAAACATTTCCATTTGCATGTATAGATATGCTTAGGTTCCATCCATATGCATGTTACACATGTTCGGAAAGAACTAAAATGCTGTGTGTTTTATGATAGTAATTCACTTTACTTAATCTTAAAATCCCCTTTTTTTTTGAATAGGTTTGTTTAGGGAAAATCTAAACTTAGGATTAATCAAAACACATAATAAAACATCCACTAAACAAAAATCAAATATGAATCTACCTTAGGAATTATTTAAGGTTGGGAGGAAAGAGAAGTTTTCTTCTCTCTTCCTCTCTTTACAACCTAGTAATTATTTATAAGATTCATTCAAATCAAATCAAAATACAAAATAAAATCAACCAAAGTAACTAAATCACTTAAATGAAACCACCCTCTAAGTTGAACATCTTCATACTTAGAAAACTTCAACCTTAAAAAACCTAAATAAGCATACCACACCAAATACCACACACATTAGGCAGTCACCTTCTAGTCCTATATTAGGGGTGCATGGTTTGATGTTTGCTTTGTTTTGTGATATTTTATTTTAGTCACGGATGTTAGGGTGTATGTCGTGATGATTGGTAGGGTGATCTAGTCTATTGTGTCTTAGGGATTATGCTTAAGGCGTTGTAATAAAATATAAAATGCTTGTCTTGTGCCCCAGCATAATCCAAAATAGGCCAGGTGGACTTGGTTACCCATGTGTGGGGTGCTAAGTCCAATTTATATATATACATGCTTGGGATTGTATGCTTTGTATGGCTAATCTTTATTTTATAGGTTTTAGTTAGATTTCCTTTTTCCCATCTTCATGTAATTTTGCAATTAGGATTTTGGAATGATTGTTATGGGGTATTAGGATGAACATTGGTCATAAGATTATGTCTTATGTACCATGTGATGCCTTTAGAGCAACCACATTTCAACCAACCAAAATAAGGAAGAAGAAAGAAGAAAGAAGAAAGGAGAAAGAAGAAAGAAGAAAGAAGAAATAAAGAATAAAGAACCCCATAACAATGAATTCCTTTTTTGTTGTAATTTATTCATTTGTAATCCGAGTTGTATAAGGGTAGAGCTTGGCTAGTCAATTTGTTTTCGGGTTTGTGCAGTGGAGCCCGCCACAAATGGCCTCTTATTCTTTCATGCTAGCTTTATAAATTTATTGATGTTTGTTTAGCTTGTGCATTAAGATAACATCTTTTCCTAGTCTATTCCTTGCTTTGATGAATGGCCTAGATGACGATTAGGCTCTTAAGAAAATAAATTTTGTATCCAATCAAAATAACTCAAACTAAAAATAAAGTAACTCATAACCTCACCTAAAGCCTAGGTTATCAATCAAGATAAAAGAATTAACAACCCTTTAACTGGATGTTGTATTACTTTTCTCACATCATGCATAAAAAGAATCTTATTTCACTCTTGATTTGGAGGGATTCCACCTTTGCCAAAGAACTTGGCTTGACCTTTAAGAGCCATGGTGGAAATACAACTCTTTATCTTGCTAATTTTGGTTGATAATCTAATTTTTCATGCATTAGGCATGTGAATCCTAAAGCCTGTGTCAAATTGATTATCCAAAAAATAAAAAAAATATATAAACAAAAATTTGCATTATATTTAAGTCATTAATCATACCCTATATGATCTAGTCTCTTAGGGAGTGTATTTAAGGACTTAGTATCTTTCTAAATAAATAGCAACCTAGTTATCTTACAAAAGCATTTGACTTTCCTACATGTTTTAAAATCATAGGAGGAGTTAGTTGGTGGCCACCCCAGGCGGTTATAAGTCCAACGGTCGAGTGGTTTATCCTTTCTCATGGAGGTAAACCAAATACCTATATTTTCCTTAGATTTAGATCGTGCTTTTGGTCCTCCCCAAAGCTCCCTAGATTTATGTTCAGAGGTTGCTACTTTCCTTTGCGGGCAATGAGCATAAATCCTCACCTCTTAGACATTTCATGACTTTGTATGATGGAATTGTAAGCCCTAGATTTCTAATAAAATTTTAACTCAATTAAATCAATCAATTTCAAAAATGTAAAGCCCAATCATAGGATAGTTTGGGGTGCTTACTAGGCTTCCTAGTATCCTAAGCATCCCCTACTTATCTTCATTTGGCTTTGATAAGAACTTGCTCCTCTTGATCGATCTCACTTGATTTTCTAAAATAAACCAATCGATTGTAGTCCTACCTTTCAAAATCTTTGGAGACAATGATCATTTACCTTAATCGAGAGTATTACTAAGGAATCATGTTCCTTAGGATGTAATTAACTATGGGGGCTTGCCCCTGTAGGGAACTTAATGAACCCGATTTTAAAATAAACCCTGCTTTACTTTTCCATGTAAAGTATGGGAAGAATCTCTAGTAATTCTGAAGACCCATAGTCCTTAGGAGTCCTTATTAAAATAATTAGGTCCATTGTAGTGTGGTGACTTCTTTCTCTTGTGATAGTACACCTTTCCTCAATGTCATACCCAATCACCCTAATAAGAACATCTGCGATCTATGTGGTGTCCCAACAAGGCATTATATATTTTTCTATTTCCTTTATCTTCTTTCCAAAAGGGGATAGATGAAGGCGAAGATATATTTTTCACCATAGGAGGTTTCATTTCCAAAACAAAATCACACTATTTGAAATTCTACTCAACACATTACCCATGTGCTAAGTTGGAATTCCTTTTTTTCAAAAAAAAAAAAAATGCAATAATCACCACAAAAATTTCATCTTTCAAAAATAAAACATGATTGACACCCATTTGACATACCCAAATTTGTTAAATGAGAGTTTCATTTTTTAAAATAAACTTAGATCTTTTATTTAGCATACCCAAATTTACTAAGCAAAGATTACTCTTCTCAAAATCAAAACATCAAAAATCAAACCCATTTGAACCTCATTTGATATACATAAAGTTCTCTTTTTCAAAAATCAAAACATCAAAACTAAAAACACATTTGGACTTTATTTAACATACCCAAAATTTCTAAGTAAAGATCCCTCTTTTCAAAATCAAAACATCAAAATCCAACACATTTGAACTTTATTTAGCATACACAAATATGCTAAGTAAAGTTCTTATTTTCAAAAAATCAAAAAAAAATCAATCACATTTGGATTCTTTATTTAGCATACCCAAATTTGCTAAGTAAAGATCCTCTTTCCAAAATCACAAAAATCAAACACGTTTGGATTCTTTACTTAGCATTCCCAAATTTGCTAAGTAAAGGTTTTATTTTTCAAAAATCAATAATCAAACACATTTGGCCTTTATTTAGCATATCAAAATTTGCTAAGTAAAGACCTCATTTAAAAAAAGAATCAAATATATTTAGACTTTATTTAGCATACACAAATTTTCTAAGTAAAGATTCCATATCCAAATTCATACATGATTCACATCATGTGCAAACAAGCAAAAGAAGAAATTGTTTTCAAACAACTCATTTAGCATACCCAATTTTGCTAAATGAGAAATTCCAAACAAAATCAATTGACCCTCTATTTAACATACTCAAATTTGTTAAATTAAGGGTCTAAATATAAAAATAACATTCAAATATGAACTAATGGAAACATCAAAAATCTCTTCAAAATATTTGAACCAATTTTCAACATACACAAATTTATTGAAAATAGATTCTAAACTCAAAATCTCTTCTCCAATTCATTCAAAATCTCTCTTCTAAATCCAAAGAACCCCATTTAACATATTCAAATTGTTGAGTGTGGGTTCAAATTCTAAATTAAATCCAAAAAGTCAACAGAATATCAAAAACAAAAATATCTAATTTGAGTTTATTTCCAATAATTGCAGAGTTCCAATCTTAGCTTTTCTCAAGATAATGGATGCTCAAGTATGTGTTTACTTTCCCCTTTGGGATGTATTTGGCCTTGGATCGGGCTAGCCTCTCACAGACTAATTTTGCTCATCTGATACACTTTAGCTAAGAATTCGAAGGGGCTAGGATCACTTGTGAGGGGGCAACCCTCACCACCGTTAGAGAATGTGGTGACCAAGCGGTCATCCATGTTGAGATGCCTTCAGACTCTAAATTTCCCTCATTTTAAGAGGAAGATAATGGAGGTTCCCACAACAACCAGCCCAGTGCTGCTGGTTATTCCCATTCACAAGGGCTAATACCCACTCACTGGCTTTCTCCAAGGGGAAGGCTACCCTAGCTTCAGGGATAGTCTCCCCTACCTTTGAGATAGGGTCTACTCCACCCAAAGAACCCACATTAAGAGTTGTAAGATCAAGCGATAATGTGCATTGAGATGGAGGAGTTGTAGTTGAGGAGTGACCAGTAGTTTCTCCGACACGTAAGTTCTATCCTCTTTCCGGATCTGATGGAGAGGAAAATGTTAGGAGGTTTATAGTGTCACCTCCACAGCTTCAAGATGAGGCTGGGGAGATAGGTGGAGGTCGATGCTAGCCTCAGCTAGCAAGGGTGAGGCTGAGGCGAGTTTGCCCAGTGATCTACGCTTATCCCTCGAGTGTGGATGAGCATATCTAAGAGAGGTGATAGCTGTTCATGTTACTAAGAGGTATGCGGCGGCACCTCTTATAGATTTCTCTGATCGACGCTCTACCCATGTTGATCACACTGACAGTATTCTATTGACTGGTACCACACATCACAAGAAGAGATCTCCCATACAGAGAGAGTCGATGTTGTCTCCATCACACCGCTCCACTCCACGTCCGCCATCGCCAGTGCATGTTCCATCTTTCACAGTTCCATCTAAAGCCATGAAGGCATAATCAGGGGAAAAGAAAGCCCCACTAGTGATCCAACTACGGCCAAGAGATCCCATTTCATCTACATCGAAGGTGAGGAACTCGCCGACCTCCTACTTCGCCAGGTGAAAGAGGAGTGGCGACCTTGTAGTATCGTAGTGATTCCATCACCATCACCACCTCAGCAGATCATGGATGTAGCAGCATCAGAGGGAGAAGGAGATAGTTTCATTATCCCTATGGTGATAGATCCTCCCAAGAGTAGCACTCCACTCATGGCAGTTGATAGCCATGAGCATGTATCCTCTAGTGAGCATAGCCCTCACAAGATCAGTATCCCGGTAGCATGGGAGGTCAAATGTAGCTCTATTCTTGAACATGATCCCACCACCGGTCAGCCATGAGCATTTATGCCTGCATAGTTAGAATGCTTCTTAGATGACATCATAGCATAGTATCTCATTGAGAAGAAGGAAATCCTAGGGTATGACTGGTTTGACCTCAAGGAAGAGATGGTTAGCTTTGATCCCAATGAAGATGATTTATTGGAAGATTCAACAGAGGTGCATATGGTAATACTAGGGTTCCCTCCTTTGGGATAACCAGAGTTTGGAAGGTGTTACAATCGAATAGGATGATACAGCCAATTGACCCAACACCTCATTCAATAACTCAAACAAAAGGATGAGCAGATTGATAATACGGGAAAGATGCTTGAATATTTGCTAGTAGTAGTTCAAGCACTTCAGAATCCAACCCCAACAGCACATCCTACTATTGTGGAGACTATCTAACCTAAGTTACTGCATGTCCTAGATCAACCTAAGAGTTCACCTTCTGCAGTAGAAAGCGGAAAAGAGAAGCTCATGGTTGAGAAAGTAAGGTGGTTCATCAATTAGACCCTACAGAATTTGATGATATCCGATCCTAAGGGTTTTGTGCCTCCTTCTTTCCAGCTTTGGCGCGAAACCCACGCCAAAGATAAGCACTTCGCAATTGCAATAATGCATAGTAGTGATGCACTATTGTTCTCGCTTTGTCGAGCCTAGCGGGTATAGCCTTTGATTGTTGTAACTCCCAATGATTTGAAGATTTTTGTTGAGTTGGAGCAACTTTTAAGAGGTTTGAAGCTCAAAGAAAGGGTAACTGGTGATCTATGGCTCAAAAACAACCTGGTGGGTCCCTTATTAATTATATTCTTAGATGGTATAATTTAAGCATGAAATGTGAACCACAACTGTTTGAATATCATGCTATTGAAATTATGCTAAAAATATTCCTAGCTTGATTGCCTTCATGCTTAAAGGTTTTACCATCAGGACATTTGAGAAGCTAATCAACAAGGTGGCTAGCCTACAAGGAGAGGCCAAATAGTTGCCTTTTCAAGACCAGTCATCAAATCCAAAGTCAGTAATGAAAAGATGAAAAGAAAGAGCATCATTGGACAAGGGGAAGAAACTGGCCAGGGATCAGCATGAGAGAACTCGAGCTCCATAGCCATCGCTTTCACCTCCTCTACCACCACCTAGGCCATCTTATCGGCCTCCACAGTAGCCTCCATGGCCTTCGTCGCCTCCTCCTCAGCCATACTCACAGCAGCGATACACATACCCCCAGGTAACAACTATCCACCTACTCTTTTGGATAAACTAAACAAGCCTTATTCATTTAAAAGGGAGGGAGTCAGAAAAATCTTTAAGAACCTCTTAAAGAAACCTAATTTTTAGCTACTCGAGCCTAGTAAGCCAGAGGAAGTCAGCAGGAGCAATGATCCTAACTTTTTCCCCTACCACCGCATGCTAGGCCATGTTTTGAAGGATGTCTTTACATTTAAGAACTAGCTTAAGCATAGCTACAAGTTAGGCGCTATAGTCATCCCTAAGGAATATCTAGTGGAACAACCATCCAGTTCTGTTAGGATAATCCTTGGAGATACATGTGATCCTCTGAAAATAAAAGAAGGTTGGGATATCTCTTTATCCCGAACCTCTAAAAAGATTATTTCAAATCAAGAAACTTTCTGTGCTTGAGGCCAACCTCCAACATCAAGGAAGGTTCATAAGTTGCTAAAGACAACTTGGGGAAAGTGGGAGGCCAGCAGTAGCAGTAGCTCATACTTATCCGAGATAGCCAAGTAGTGCAACCACCAACCGAGCCTAGCCTCCATTCCACTATTGCAGCTACTACTTCAGCCAACACTTCTACTTCAGCTAGCCCTTCTTCTAGTAGATATCTTATATCGGTGGATGAGGGCATCAAATCCCCCAACCCCACTTACTTTACTAGATTTCTACTATGTACCTCCTTTTAAATCTAAGAAATCGAGAAATAAAGCTAGTTTAATTTACATTTGTGTCACTTCTGATGAGTTATCTGATTCTACTTTGTTAGAAAACTCTTCAAGTTTAAATAATTATAACAACTCTGATCGCCCTCTTTCTGATTCAGAAATGGACTTTTCTTTTTTGAATACCATGGATTCATCTCTTGAGATAGACTTAGAATCATCTTATTTCGAGGTTCCTATAGGAGAAGCTGTAGGTATGCCTAACGAGCAGGTAAAATCTTCCACAAATCTCCTAGAAGAGATCTTCGAAGTTAACCTCCGTAGTGGCAAGGTTCTACCTCCTAGGGCAACACCTCAAGATAAGGGTAAACAAGTCTTTAGTAAATGATCAAGAAGCCCCTCCATAGGATATTCCACTTATGGATATGCTTATGAAGGATCAACCCAGAGTTGATTACAATGTCCTCTCACCTAAGAAAGTTGCCAACTAAATTAAGCATATATGATGCCCTTGTCTTATCAAAAGAGATGAGGGAATCATTAATCAAGATCACTTCTTGACCAGAGATATGCTTAGCTCAACTAACCACTATTGGAGAGAGGCACATTATTCAAGAGAAGCCCAAAGAGACACATTCATCGATGAAGACCTTCTTCTAAGAGATATAGAGCATAACCGTCCCCTCAACATCATAGTCGATATGGGCAGATTCAAACTTTCTAGGGTTTGGTTGATCCAGTGCGGAATATTATGAGCAAAAACTTTGCCTACTTGAGGATTGACATCTCTAAGTTCCGAGGAGATCAGATGATGTTGAGAGGATTCAATGAACAAGGAGAGAGGACTTTAGGCTCCATAATATTACCTTTGAAAATAAGTGACTGGAAGACTGAGGCCAAGTTCTATATAATTGATTTGAATACATCATTCACTGCTTTGCTCGGTTGGCCTTGGATACATCAGAACAAGATGGTTCCATTCTCCTTCCATCAGTGCATCAAGTTTCGAAGAGATGGAATCGAATACTGCGTCAAAGGAGATGAAAAGCCATTTTCAATTAGAGAGGTCGAGATATATGAGGATGCAACCTACTATATTCCTTAAAATTTAAAAACCATTTCTCATGAATTTGGCCAAAATTCAAATACAAAAGAAAAAGAAAAAGAAGAAAAAGAAATAGAAAGAGAAAAAAATATAAAAGAAAAGCAGAAAGAAAGTACAAATGAGCGAGAAAGGGACACCAAGGAAGAGTAGAGACGCATGTTACATTCCACCCATAGTTCATTCCACCATACATATGGGTTTGATGACTCAACTACCGTGCAAAGAAAGATCTGAGGCGCTTCTAGAGGTGGAAGACTGGTTGTCTTACCAACAATGTTCACCATAAGAGTCTACTATTCACATAGACTTAGAATCCAACTTAGATGATGAGTCTCATGTGATTAGCACACCAGCCAACCCCTCTCAGTGAATTTCATTGGATGTGCCACTCGAGCCAGACAGTAATGAAGACCAAGCCTCCAAGAAAAACACAAATGTATTCGACTCAAAATTATGTAAAATTATTAGGCAGTAGTTGAGAAGATTAGATCTAACCTCACTTTCTTCTCAAAAAGTTGAAGGTTTAATAGTTAAGAAATCCTAGGTCTTCCATGATGTAAAGCCAAAGAGATTCCTATTGGGATCATCATCCTCAAGTCCGAAGCTGATAGAACTTTAGGATAATTCATATAAAGACTTAATGAAATTACCTTTTGATTGGTACTCGCCTTATGTTCATAATCTTGCAAAGAAAGGTTTGATTCCTTACACATGGTCCAGACAGAGGTCAGAGTATTTTGAGAAGCCGTGGAACAATAAAGGTAGGGATGCACAATCGAGATCAGGAATAGGATTTGGTATAGTCCAAAATGATGATGAACGCTAGTTTCACCAATCATCTGAGTTCTCAAAAACCACACTAACTCTTATGAAGATGTGTGCTTAGAAACTTCAGATGATTCAGATGATCTTCAAATCAAAGTTGCACCTTCAGAATTTGAAGAAGAAATCCATTCAACTATTGATAAACTCAAAGAAATCAACCTCGGGATAGAAGAAAATCCACACCCCACATACATCAATTCTCTGCTAAATGAAGAAGAAACCAATGACTTAGTTAGGTTATTGATTGAGTTTAAGAACTGCTTTGCATGGAGATATGAAGAGCTGCCTGGATTATCTCCTGATGTAGTAGTCCACAAACTAGCAATAAATCCTAACGCTAACCCTATCAAGCAAGCTCCTAGACGCATGCGATTAGAAATTGAACAACAGATCATTTCTAAAGTCAAGAAACTAATCGATGTTGGTTTCATTAAGAAAGAAAAATACCCTACTTGGTTAGCCAGTGTCGTGCCAATTAAGAAAAAGAATGGCCAAATTCACATATGTGTTGATTTCAAGGACTTAAATAAGACATTTCCTAAGGATGAATTTTTGTTTCCTATACCAGAATTAATGGTGGACATTGCCTCATCTCATGCAATTTTCTCTTTTATGGATGGGTCATCTAGCTACAACTAAATCAAGATGGCCCCCAAAGAAGAAACATCGAACCTCGATCAAAATCTATTGTTATAAGGTCATGCCTTTTGGCCTTAAAAATGATAGTGCTGCATACTAGCGGGCCATGATTCAGATCTACAACGAACTCATTCATCATCAAGTTGAATGCTATGTTGATGATCTAGTAGTTAAAAGCAAAGAAAAGGAAGACCATATCTTTGACTTGAGAGTAGTTTTTGAATGGTTAATACAATACAACCATAAAATGAACCCCCTGATGTGTACATTCAGAGTAGCTTCAAGATAGTTCCATAGGTTTGTTATCTGACATCGAGGAATAGAGATAGATCTAGAAACAATCAAAGCCATCTTAGAAATGACACCCCCTAAAAGTTTAACTCAACTCACATCATTCTAAGGGTGGTTGGCATATCTAAGATGCTTTATCTCTAATCTATCGGGGAGATGCAAGCTATTTTCAGCACTTGTCAAAAAGGATGCTAAGTTCAAGTGAGATGATAAGTGCTAACATTCTTTTGAAGACATCAAATAATATTTGGTGAAGCCGCCAGCTCTAGCAGCCCCTATCCCTGGAAAGCCACTTATCCTTTACACTGTCATATTAAATAACTCCCTTAGCACTTTATTGGCTCAAACCAATGACGAAGGAAAGAAAAATGCTCTCTACTACCTCAACCATCGATTGATCCCTGCTGAAGAAAACTACCCACCTATTGAGAAATATTGCATAGCTTTAATCTTTGCATCCCAAAAGCTACGACACTCTATGCTGTCTCATATGGTGAACTTGATTTCAAGAATGAATCCACTACAGTATCTCTTGACATGGCCGACATTATCCGGACGGTTAGCATGTTGGTCCATAATTCTCTCACAGTTTGATATTATATTTGTACCCCCTCCGTACAGTGAAAGGACAGACACTAGCAGATTTCCTAACAGCACACCTACTTCCTACTGATTCTCCGCTTAGTGATGATCTCCCCAATGAACAAATCATGAACTTAGGGGATGCTAGCATTCACCATTATGAGATATATTTTGATGGAATGGCTTCATTTTAAAAGGAGAAGAACCACGATCTACTCTTCCGTGAAAAGGTGAGTAGAATCATCCTCTTAACTATCGGATGTGATGAGATTCTCATACTATCTCCAATCCATGCACCAACAATGAAGTCAATATGAGGCTCTTACCCAGTGAGGTCATTACACTATGTGTCAAAAGCATTCAGATCTACGGGGATTCTCATCTAGCCATCAACCAGATTGTTGGGTCCTATAATATTCTAAAACCTAAGCTTCGTCACTACCATGAGTACACAATGAAGTTGTTGGCCCAAATCTCTGAGGTTACCATCTATAACATTCCTCGAGGAGAGATGCAATAGTAAATTCTTTGGCAAAACTCACTAAGGAATTGGCATGTACAGAAGATGAGTCTATTCCAATAAGGGTCCAAAATAGATCCTTATTGATGTTGAACTCATCGAGAGACTTTCTCTTGAAGGGGAGGTTGTCGTTTCCAATAAAGACAAGAACCTGGATTGGAGGCAACCATTCATAGATTATTTGAACACAGGAAAACTACCTCAAAAGAGAAATTACAAGCTCATCAGATGAAGCAGAGAGCTCTCTCCTATGCTCTCGTGGATGGCACCTTGTACTGATGATCTTTTGATCAAATGTTGTTACGCTATTTAGACAAAGACGAAGCCCGTAAGATTATGATAGAGGTACATTCAGGTCTATGTGAAGCGCATCAATCTGGTCCAAAGATGAAAGAAAAGATCAATAGACTAGGATACTATTGGTCTTTGATGATTACAAGCTACATGGATGTAGCTACCAGATGCCACCAATGTCAAGTACACGGTGTGGTCCTACATCAACCACCCAATATTCTACATCCTACATTGGCCTCATGTCCATTTAAGTATTGGGGTACCGACATAGTGGGTCCTATCGATATTACTTCTTCTAAGAGTCATCAGTTCATCTTAGCTGCCATCAACTACTTTCCAAGTGGGCAGAGGCAATCCCACTTAGAGAGGTCACAGCTCAGCATGTGCTCCAATTTTTCAGGAAGCATGTCGTATATAGGTTCAGGGTACCTTGACGAATTATATCTGATAATGGTACTACATTCAAGAGAACCTAGATCAATAGCTTCACCGGGAGACATAGTATAGATTGGAGATACTCCACCATCTACTATCCCAAGGAAAAAGGCCTAGCTGAAGCATTCGACAAAACTCTCATCCAGATACTAAAGAAGATACTCGATGACAACAAGCAATAGTAGCATGAGCAGCTAATTGAAGCTTTGTGGGCATACCGCACCACATACAGAACTCCAACTCAATCTACCCCATTCTGCTTAGTGTATGGATCTGAAGTCTTTCTACTCTTAAAAGTTCAACTCCCATCACTAAGGATAACAATGGGTAGTAAAATCACTACGGAGCAGAACACCAAGTTATGGTTAGAAGAGCTCGAAGGTTTTGAGGAGAGACGCCTACGGGCATGCTAAAACCTTGAGTTGTACAAAGCCTTAAAATGATTTAGGCTCAAAATAAGCTATTCTGCCCTAGAGCTTTTCAAGTAGGAGAGCTTATTTTAGTTTTAAGAAGACTAATTGTTGCTCATCAAAAGATGGGAGGCAAGTTTGAACCCACTTTGGAAGCTTTTATCATAGAGAATGCCTACCAAGGAGGATCCTATCAACTTATTGATTGTAAAGGAAAATACCTGATGTTTCCAATTAATGGGCTATATTTGGAAATAATATTGCCCATTGAATCATGTTTGAAAATAATTATCATCAAAATTCTATTCTAATTCATCAAAATATTCTTTTCATTCGAAGTGTTGTTTGCTTGTCTGCGAACCTGCCATGACGTGTTTAGGGTAGGTGTAAATGAACCCAAGAGGCATCATATCCCTCTTTCACAACACAAATACAAATTAAACACAATTCTCCAACGCTACTAGAGTAGGTGTAAGAAAACCCGAGAGACATCCTATTTCGACTAGCACGACTAAGTGAGGTGTAAGAGAGCCCAAGAGGCATCTTATCCCTCTTTCACAACATGAACAAAAATTAAACACAATTCCCCAACGCTTTTAGAGTAAGTGTAAGAGAACCTGAGAGGCATCCTATTTCTACTAGCACGACTATATTAGGTGTAAGAGAACCCAAGCGGCATCCTTTCTTAGTGGAATCGCAACTGTAATTCATGGTGCCATTTCATCAACTTTTAAACATGTTTTAGGATAGGTGTGAGATAACCCAAGCGACATCTTGTCCTCTTCAAACACAAACATGAACATAAACATAAACATAAAAATATATCTTTTATCTTGGGCTATTTTGATGTGGGAGTAAGCCCCCTATGGCACTCACTCATTAGCTGCTCTAGGTCGGGCTGACATGCTACTTTGCTAGTGTGTCACCTCAATGGTCACCTGTTTGGAAGATGTGAGTCCACGTGCTTTCTTCCTTACTCGACCATTGCAAACCAATGAGTGTCTTCTTAGTTTGGTAGGCATCACTGCCCATTAAGCTACCTCATGTCAACTTTGTTTAAGAAGATGTAAGTTTATTCACTTTCTTCTTGGACTAGCCATCATGCACTGATTAGGTCAAGTATATTTGAGGTTTAGGATAAGTCCCCCAGTAGCTCCTTTCCTCTTGACTACTTTGAGTTGATACAAGTCCTCCAGTGACATTCACTCAGTAGCTGTCCTAGGTCGAATAACACTTGTCGAGTCGAAGGCTGACTATCCTAACAATCTGTTCTGCTATAGGAGGAAGTGAGTCCCCGATGCTTTCTTTCTATACTGATTATGGAAAATTGATGGGCACCTTAGGTTGGTTGATGTTCCGTATGCTAACAGCAACTCATTCAGTGAACACACCACTCTTGGCAGATGTGAGTCCTTGCGCTTTCTCCTTGAGTTGGCCACTAAATTCCTATAAACATTATCTTCTCCAGGGTTTTGGATAAAGCCATTAGTGGCATCTTGCCTGTAGGCACTCTACTTGGATCACGTACTTTGCAACCCCATTTAGACACTACCCGGGTTACTCTTGGATTTGATAGTTCCCCTTTCCTAGTAGCCACCCCTGTGGTTGAAGAAATTTTTCATCAGATGCACAGATTCTCCCTTGGTTCAGTAAATCTGAATAAGTATAGGCTGATATAAGATCCTTTTTAGTATGATCCATCACAAACCAATAGGGTCTATGATAAATAAACAAATAAATAAGCAAGTAAATTTATTTTCTTGTGGATTTGGAATTCAAGCCCTCAACGGACCCTTTCCCAAGCAAGCATCCTATCTTTAAGGTAGAGTCAACAGAACTCTCTATAGGAATTTCCTGACTATGCTTGAGTTGAGATAAGTCCCCGAATCGGTACTCTCTCCGTAGTCTCCCTTAGGTTGAGTTTAATCTCTTTTGCCACAGACAGGTTACCCTGGCAGTCATTTTGCTCTGAAAGATGTAAGTCTACTACATATTCTTTCTAGCATGATTGTCGTAAACCAACGGACAACATTGCATCAGATTGATATGTTACCTCAATAATATATCTCCCCAATGGTCTTTTGTTCAAGAAAGATATGAGTCCCTGTGCTTTCTTCCCTGAACTAGCCACTGCAAACCGAAAGGCACCCCGTTGGTTGGATAGTTCTCCTATCTGCCGGGAAGCTACTCCCTTTAGATTGGTAAATCTAAAGTAGATCAAGGTTGATATGACCCCTACTTAGTATAGTCCATCAAAAATTGATGGAACCCATCAAATATAATTAATAATGAAATTAATTTTGACTATCTTTGAGCTGATTTAAGTCCCCAAGTGGCATTCACTCAGTAGTTAGCTAAGGTTGGGTTCAATCTGTTGCTTCGTGAATAGATTACCCCAGCTACTGATGCCTACTTTGGAGGATGTAAGTCTACTACACTTTCTCTACAATAGTACAGAAGGCACCCCTTTGGTTGGATAGTCCTACCATATGGTTGGTAGACTACTCCTTTGGATTGGTAAAATTGAAGTAGGTTGACATGGTCTCTACTTAGTGCGGTCCATTGCAAACCAATAGGGTCCATTTCAATATTCAAAACTTAAAATCTAAAATAAAATCAACCAACCTCCCCCAGTGGAGTCAAATCAAACAAATAAAATCAATTAGCCTCTTCTCAGTGGAGTCAAGTCAATCTAACCCGAACTTACTCCCTTAGTGGAAGGTTCACATCTTTTATCCCCAGTGGATTCCAAATTTTAATCCATCAGTGAATTTCACAACCTCTCATCCCCCAATGGATGACTTAAGCCTTTTCCCCTAGTGGAAAACTCACATACTCAATCCATAGTGGATTACTCCTCTGCTCTCTTATGTTTTGGACATAAGTAGAGCCACATTGCACTAAGATTTTGATTCCTTTTGCACCTCAAGTTTAGGATTAGATCATTTTGTTGTGTGATCGCTTTTGTTGATCATCTGGTCACACAATACATGTAGTGTGTCTTGTCAGTCACACCACACCTATTAGGCGACCTTTGTTAAACTCACTTTCAGTGAGCTTTCAACTTCTTCATCTTAGACATAGGACTCCTCTATCCACTAAGAGTTTCTTAGTCTTAAGACACTTCTAGGTGAATGAACACTCTTAATCTAGAGACTTAGAAGAGTTAGCCATAGAATAGGTTATGCCTTAGGGGTCTTAGGAAGACTTACTGCCTATAGCTTGAACCCAATCCTTGCTTCCTTCTTTCAAACCAAACTTCAAACTCAAATCTTAAATCAATTCCAACGCAATTGATTTTCTCAAATCATAAATCAATTCCAAAACTCAAATCATATCAATTCTAAATAATTGAAACCCATAATCATTTCCAAATCCAAAATCTTTCTTAAGCCCTTTTGATTTCATCTTATGGACTTGGCTCAAATAAAATCCAATTCACTCCAAACTCAAAATTTTTTCTCATAACCCATTTATATTCTCATTTATATTCACAAATATAAATGAAATATAAATTTAAATAGCCAAAACTAAATTCAAAACTCAAATCCAAATCCAACTTAAATCCAACTAATACTCTTTCAAGTCAAATCCTTGAATTTAAATCATTCAAATCAATCCAAACCTTTGGATTTTCTCTTCAAACAATCACTTCTTCAATCACACACCCAAATATAAACATAAACTTCAATCATCAAACCAAAATAAAACTAACCCATCGAACCAAAGTTCATCTTTTGAACTTGAAATTATTAAATGAATCAAAACCCATTTGACTCCAAATCACTTGCAATAGGATTTATATTTCAATCATAAGTCCATATGTGAGTTCAACCAAAGTTGAATCAAGCTTTGATCAAGCCAATGGACCCACTCAGGCTCACTTGATCGAAAGAAACCTAAAGCACCTTTTTGAGCCAAGTTCTAATCCAACCCAAATTGGATTGAACTAAGCCCATCTAAGCCTCACATTATGAGAAACAATCATCCTAGAATGATCAATCACACAAATTAGGTCAAACCAAGTAAAGCCTAGCCTTTGACCAAGTCAACACTTACCAAATAAACTAGCCAAATCCACCATATGCTAAATTGAAACCATTGATCTAAACAATTCATAACCAATGATTGAACTTGACCAAACTTGAGTCAAACCAAGCCCAATTGACTTGACCTAAGTTGACCCAAGTTGACCTAAAAAAGTCAAAATGGGTCAAATCTTGATCTAAGTGACTACAACAAATGGGTCAAATTCATTCTAAATTTGTTAAACTTGACAAAAGCTTGGCCAACTGTCTAGCCCAATTGACCATGAACCCAACTTCACCTAAAAAGTTAAATCAACATGAAATCAAATCAAACCAAAATTGATTGAAACCAAAGCTTGGAATACATTTCAAATGCTCAACCAAGCCTAAACCAACCCTTGACCTAACTCGTCAAATTGGTCAACTTGACCTATTTGACAAAAATGAACCTAAATGAACCAAAACCAAATATAAACCAAATTGAACCAAACCAATGATACCCATAGGCTCCAAATGATCATTTGAATTTGACCTAACTCATGGTTTGACCCAATTTGACCAATTGGTCAACCTAACCCAATTTGACCCAATTTGACCTAAATGGGTCAAATTGAACCAATTCAAACCAAATTAACTCCAAATCACTTGAAATTTGTCCTAACCCATTTTGAATCATTTCAAATCTACCCAAATCAAAATCAAGGCCAAATGACCATTTTACTCTTAGGTCAAAGGGTATCCTATGACCAAATTCACTTGGAATTTGGCCATTTCATTCTCAAGGCCACTTAGCATCCTCCTAGTGGTCCACATGGGCACCAACAGAGATGGTGAACATGTCCCAATGATCTTGGGTCATCCATGACCCAACCCAAGGCCAAATTGATCCCTCCCATGGGAATTGAGAATTTGGAATCACCAATGCACTCAGCTAGCACATGGGCACTCACTCTCCTTCCCTCCACTACTTAAAATGATTCACATGGAGTGTCTAATAGCCCAAACTGATCAATCAATCTTAGCAGTTGAGCTAAATGGCATTTTTAGTCTTCACCATCCGATCTAAGGAGGGGTAGATATACTCTCCCTCATTCCCACTCAAATGAGAAGCACTGAATTTGATCAAGCTCTAGGAATCAAAACCAAGCATCCCTAAGGTCCCCAAAGCCATTTACTAGCTTCCTCAATTTCTCCCTCTCTATTTTCCTCAAAGTTAAAATAGGGGAGGTGAAGTGAAGATCCAACTCTTCCAATTCTCCACCAAACCCAAATTAATCTTGCAAGGACCATCAAGGGACCTCTTGAGCTCAATCAAGTTGTTCCCTAAGTCACCAAGCCACGAGAAGGAGGACTTGATCAAAGATGATTGCCATTGAAGGGGAGCTTGGTCAACCAATCCATCCACTTCAAATCAAGGCTTGATACCTTCAACAGGGCTTCGTCTCTACTAGAAGAAGGTACCTACTCTAGCGAGGTATTGCTAAAAATTAATCTTTGGATAAAAATTGCTTGGTCCTTTTTGAAGAGAATTGTAATCTCATTAGATATTGGCCATTGGATTCATTGCTTGTGCTTCCTTGAAGGTGTGGGGTGAGTTTGAACTCCATCTGAGCTTGAGTGAGCTCGGATCGAGCGACGATCGAAAGACGACATCCGTCTCTCGCCACTCAGGATGAGACAAATCACACACCATCTATTTCACATGATTGGAATCAATGGTTGTGATTAAATCACGATAGATCTCTCTCTAATTTAAGCCTAAATTATGGGATTAATTGTGGCCGTCCGATCTTAGATTAGATGGCCCATGTGTCCAGCTGGCACTTCGACCGGATGTGATAACTTAAATAATATATCCCATCCGCCGTGGAAAGTGCCGCATTAGCCTACTTGGCCGGCAGATTAGGGGTTTAATTAGCTTAATTAATTTTAGTTTAATCATGGAACTTCTAAAATTCATAATTAATTATAGAAAAATCCAAAAAAAATACAAACTTAAGATCATGTTAAAGATAATTTAAAGAAGATTAATATGAAATAAAATTATAATTGTTAATTAGGCTAATATAAACTCAAGTACTTTCATTCAATGTGGGATTTATTAGAAATATAATTAGGCTAATTACTCCTTAATTACTTCATCAATTAATTTCAAACTTCCTAGGGTTAATTAATTGGATGACCTCTATCTCCCATGATTTTTGTTGGAATTTATTGGATTAATTAGGGATTCATTTCATCCTAATCACTCTCTTAACTAAATAAATGATTAATTAACCTATTAAATGGTGATAAATTCATTAATTAAGCTTGTTAATCATCTTAAAATAGTGAATGAACTTAGGGAATGAGATTAGGATTTCTTTTTCCAATCTTTTCCCCTAGGTTTATTTTGTTTGAATGAAGACTTAATTAATTTACAAATTGATTAATGATTTAATTACTTCATTAAATGGCTTAATTAACTAAACTCAAAATCAAATCAGTCCAGAACTTAATCACTTAATTCTTGGGTAGATTCTTAGGTGTTCAATAACCTAAGAGAACTTAAAGGAAATTATCAAACTACATGTGTAGGATGGTTATGAAAGTACTATATTAAATCCATTAGCTTAATTAATTAATAATTATGAGCAAATTGCATTAGCCCACTTTATTTCTTAGGTGCATTACTGATTTAAACTCCATGTGGTTTGCATATCATATGTTGGCTCATAATTACTTGTTTAATGTTGTTAAAGTGATGTAGGTAAATGGTAATTAATGGATTTATTTCACGCCTTAACCTATGCAAAACATAAAATCAACCTAATTTTTCTAAAATTAAACTAAACTAATTTCACATGGGAAAATGGGTTTAGGAAAACCTTTTCACATTTTCTAAGTCAAATCAAATTCAAAAATAAAAATCTCTTTAAAGAATTTTGATTCATTTTAAATGATCTTATTTTAGGATTGTCTTTAGAAGTAATTAGGGTGAATGAAGTCATATGCTTACATCCTTTATTTCTTTCAAGCATGCTAAATATTGTTTGTCATATGAAATCATGCATTCATTTCTTTCAAAAAATTAATTATATAAAATGTTTCCTTTATGTCAAATTGCATATTTTGGCTAAAGTAAGAATATGAGTGGCTATTATCACTATTAAACCAAAAATTATTTTCAAAACCTATAAAGCAAAGATTATCAATGAAGTGATGATGCTTATAAATACATAAGCTTGCATGCAATTATAGCATAAGATGTGTTTAATATTATCTTCTTCTGTTCTCTTAACATGGATTTGAGTAGGATTTGCAAAGTGTATAGTTCAATTGAAAAGAACACAACACTTGCTTAAATCTATTCCTATGCATTTCTATGTTATGACTTAAGAAGGATCCTCACATTTACACATGTAAATTATACAACCAAATCAAATAAAGATCTTTTGCATGATTCTTCATTCATTTGTTTCTTTTTGTACATCTACATGTATTTAAGAAAAGTGGTATATTAGTCTGGACATCCTGAGACTACGAAGCCTTAAGTAGCCCTAAGTAGGTCTTGTACATTACGCCCCTAGTGTAGAAAATAATGGCACTATTCTCACTTATGTCTTTTATACATATTGATGTGCACTATGTTAAAGGATGAAGAATCCCTCTTTTTTACATAATAAAAGCATGCATTCATAGAATATCCAAAATTTCAAATTATATCTCTTAGCATTCATAATCAAGGTGTGCTAAAATTTACATTGCATGTATAGTTATGCTCAGGATTATTCATATGCATGGTATAAATGGTGGAAAGAAAAAAAGGATTGTGTGTTAAGTGAATGTAATTCACCTTAATCCTAAGATGTCTTTCTGATTGAATAGGGCTATTTAGAGCAAATATAAACTTAGGGTTAATTAAAACACATAATAAAGCATTCACTAAAGAAAAATCTTTAATGAATCTCCCTTAAAAATTACATAAGGTAGGGATGAAAGAGAAGTTCTCTTCTCTTTTCTTCTCTTCAAAACATTTAACTAAGTGTAGGTTCATTCAAACCAAATCAAATCACCAACTAAAATTGATAAATCAACTAAATCACTTAAAATGAAACCACCCTCCAAATTGAATATTTCACACTCAGAAGACTTGAACCTTAAAGCCTAGCTAAGACATGCCACATAAACCTTAAATGGCGCACACATTAGGCTAAGTCACCATTTCTAGTTCTATGTTAGGGGAGGCATGGTTTGATGCCTAATTTTTTTGTGATGTAATATTTTTAGATGGATGTTAGGGTGCATGTAATGTAATCAGATGATAGGGCATCTTAGCCTAATCATATTTTCTAGGATTGGGGGGTGTAATAAAAATATAAATGTTTTTGTGTTGCTTATACCCAAGCATAACCCAAATTAGATAGGTGGACTTGTTACCCATGTGTGGGTGCTAAGTCCAAATTATTCATATACTGTTGTGTGGTATGTTTATCTAATCCATGTTTTGCAAGTTTAGTTAGATTTATCTTTCCCATTTCGATGTAAATGTTATAATTAAGATTTGTAATGAATGTTATGGGGGATTATGATGAACATTAGTTATAAGACCATGTCTTATGTACCATGTGAAGCTTTGGAGCAAAATACATCTCAAGTCAAATGAAGAAAGGAAGAAAGGAAGAAATTAAGAAATGAAGAATGAAGACCCCCATAACATGAATTCTCTTTTGATTGTAATTATTCATTTGTAATCCGGGTTGTATAAGGATAGAGTGTGGCTATCCATATTTCTTTTTGGGTTGTACGATAGTACCCGACCACACTAGCCTTTGACCCTTTTACGTTAATATTATAAATTGATTGGTATTTTTTTATGATTACGTAATTAGGATGTTATTATTTTCCTAGTTTCTTAATTGATTGATGGTTGTTGAATGGCCTGGATTCAATTAGACTCTTAGGGAAAAATAAATTTTCTATCCAATTAATCAACTCAAAATTAAATTAAACAACTCATAACTTCACTTAAAGCCTAGGACATAAATCAAGATAATAAAAGATTTAGAAACTCTTTAGTTGGATGTTGTATGTCTCTCATCATGCATAAAAACATATTGCTTCACTCTTGCTAATGGAGGGTTTCCATCTTTGTCAGAGAAAATGGCTTGACCTTTAAGATCCATGGTGGGAACACACCTCCTTCTTTCTGATTTTAGCCCATAACCAATCTTCTCATGCATTAGGCATATAAAATCTAGCCTGTCAAATAAAGTCCAAAATCAAAATAAAACTTAACAAAATATTAGATTAAGTCATATTCATGCCCTTCAAGATCTAGTCTCTTTGGGAGTGTGTTTAAGTACTTAGTCTCCTTTCTAAACAAATAACAGCTTAGCCATCTTGTAAAGCATAAGACTTGCCTACATGTATTTAAAATCATAAGAGTTAGTTGGCGGCCACCCCTAGGCGATTGTAATTCCAACAGACGGGTGGTTTATGCTCTCTAGTGAAGGTAAATCATATACCCATTTTTGCCTTAGATTTAGGTCATGCCTAGGCCCTCACCAAAGGTCCCTAGATTTAGGTTCTGAGGCTACTATTTCTCTTTACGGGCTACAAGCATAAATCCTCACCTCTTAGGCATTTTCATGATCTTGTGTTGTGGAATTATAAGCCTTAGGTTTCTAATAAAAATTCAACTCAAATAATTAACTCTCCTTAAATTTCAAAAATATAAAATCCAACCATTAGATAGTTTGGGATGCTCATTAGGTCTCCTAGTATCATGAGCATCCTCTGCTCAGCTCCCTTTAGTTTCGATAATAACTCCATCCTTTTGATCAATCCCACTTGATTTTAAAAATATAAGCAATTTATTGATAGTCCTATCTTTGAAATCTTTGGAGATAATAATCATTTACCTTAATTGAGAGTATTATTAAGGAATCTCATTTCTTAGGATGTAATTAACTATGAGGGCTTGCCTCCATTGGGAACTTAATGAACCTGGTTTAAAATAAATCATGTTTTACTTTTCCATGTAAAGTAAGGGAAAGATCTCTGGTACATTCGAAGAACCATTGTCCTTAGGAGTCCTTATTAGGTGATTAGGTCCATTGTATGATGGTGACTTCTGTCTCTCAAGATAGTACATCATTTCTCAATGTCGCACCCAATCTCCCTAATGAGTACATCTGTGGATCAACGTGGTGTCCCAACTATAATTTTCAGCATTCCCAAATGTTGAAAATAAAAAAATAATAAACACCACAATCATATAATCAAATCAAATATGACTTCTTGCATGACTTCTCATTCTTGTGGTCCTTTTTATACATTCATATCTATATAATAAATGTAGTATATTATCTAGACATCCCGAGGCTGTGAGGCTTTAAGTAGCCCCAAGTAGGTCTTGTACCTTACGCCCCTAGTGTAGAACAATGGCATTGTACCTACTTAAAACTCTTATACTTATGTATTTATGATATGACCAATGAATAAGAATCATAAATTAAATAAATTAAATATAACTTTTACATGGGTTTTCCTATTCTTATAGTTGCTTATACATCCATATGTTATATTAATCTGACATTTAGGTGTGAGGCTTTCAAGTAGGTCTTGTACCATACCCCTTAGAACAGATGCACTCACTTAAAACTTTTATACATGTGAATGTGTACTTAGCTAATGAATGATAACCCTCTTTTTCTATTAAAAAGACATGCATTCATACTTTATTTATTTGGTTGAGTTGATTAGTCATTTGATTTAAGGTTCTTTCCTTATGCTTTTGCATAAGAATTTAGACAGAGCTTTAAATTATTTTGACAAAATCATTCAATCAAATGAAGCATTAATTCCAAGCACATTTACTCATATTCATCATTTAAGTGTGCTAAGATACAAATTGCATGTATAGTTATGCTCAGGATTTAATCATATGCATGATGTACATGAAGGAAACAAAAGAATAAACATGTGTTATGTGATAGTAATTCATTCTAATTAATCTTAAGATATATTTCTTATTGAATAAGGTCATTTAGAGTGAACCTAAACTTAGGGTTGATTAAAATATGCAATTAGCCATTCACTAAAGAGAATCAAGCTAATTAATTTACTATATAAGTGACTTAAGATAAGGATGAAAGAGAGGTCCCCTCTTCTTCTTCTCTTTATAATACTTAGTTGTTAAGTGTAAGCCATATGAAATAAAAGAAAATGTTAAGTAAAATTTTCAAATCAATTAAATTACTTAAAGAGAAATCAACCCTTTATAATTTAAATCATTCACACTTAGTAAAATTATAACTCTAAAGCCTAGTTTGGACATACCACACAAGCCTTAATGCACACACCTTAGATTAAGTCACCACTTCTAGCTTTATGTTAGGGCGGTGCATGGTTTCAAGTATTCTTATTTTATGATGTACTATTGTAGATTGGATGTTAGGGTGTATGTGCATAGTCTGGATGTTAGGCCAATATTATCCTAATCATATTTTCTTCAAGGGGTTGTGCTTAACGGGTCATTGTAATAAAAATAAAATGCTTTGTCGGTTGCTTATACCCTAAGTATAACCCAAATTAGACAGGTATTTAGTTACCCATGCTAAGTGCTAAGTTTATTCATATAACTACTTGGATTGTATGGTGTGTTTAGCTAACAGAGCAAATTTACTCTCCTTATTTTAATGTAATGCATTATTAGATAAGTGTGGGGATTAGATGAGCATTGGTTACAAGACCAAGTCTTATGTATCATGTGAAGCCTTTGTAGGAAGCACACCTAAATCATGCCAAAAGGAAGAAAGAAATGGAGCAAATTAAATGAAGAAATGAAGAATGAAGAATGAAGACCCCTATAACATTCATCATTTTTAATTATAATAATTCTCTTATAATTCAGGTCGTATAAGGGTAGAGCTCAGCTACCCACATTTTTTTTGTATGCAAACCACAATGGCCTCTTATTCTTTTGCAATAGCTTTATAAAATTATTTGATGTTTTGTTTAACTTGTGCATTAGAAAAAAATATGCATTTTCATTTATGATTGGTGATTGTTGTATGGCCTAGATGTTATTAGGCTCCTGGGATATAAAAATTAATTTTTCTACCTGAACTAACAACTTATAACTAAATTTCCTTAAATAACTCATAACCTCACATAAAAGCCTAGGTATTAAATCAAGATAATAAAATATTTAGCAGCCCCTTAGCTGGAAGATTGTATGTTCAATATCATGCATATCATGTTAGGGCTTCCATCTTTGCCAGATAGTAAGGGCTTAACCTTTGAGAGCCTATGATGGAAGAACACCTCTTTCTCTTTTGATTTATCCCATAATCAATTTCATCACACATTTATGCATATAAAATCTTATAGCCTGTGTCAAAATAGAGAGTCCAAAATAAAATAAAATATGATAAGATTTGCATTTGATTAAGCCATTTTTCATACCACTCATACTCTAGTCTCTTAGGGAGTCGGTTTAAGTTCTTAGTTTCTTTTCTAAATATAACAACATAATCATCTTATAAAGCATAAGACTTTCCTACATGGACTTAATGTGTAGGAGGAATTAGTTGGCTGCCACTTTAGGTAATAATAAGTCTAGCAGCGAGGTGATTTACTCTCTCTTATGGAGGTAAATAATATACCCATTTTTCACCTTAGATTTAGGTTGTGCTTTGGCCCTCACCAAATCTCCCTGAGATTTAGGATCTAAGGTCATTATTTCCCTTTGAGCTACTAGCATAAATCCTCACCTCTTAAGCATCCTAATAATCTTGTGTTGTTAGAGTATAATTCCTAGCTTTCAAATGAAATGTTAAGTCAAAACATATAAAATCTATTCAATTTCAAAAATATAAAGCCCAATCATAGGATAGATTGAAATGTTCACTAGGCTTCCTAGTATCGTGACCATTCCCTACTTATCTCTTTTAGCTTTGATAATTGCTCTCTCTTTTTGATCCATTTTCATTGATAAACAATTTAACTCCTATCTAAATTCTTCCTTTGAGAGTAATCTTTCTATAATCAAGAATTTTGTGAGCATGAGCTTTGCTTTAAATAAATCCTACTTTATTCAAGAGGAAAAATCTTTAGTATTCCATCAAGGAGTCCTTATGATTAGGTCCACTGTAGGGTAGTGACTTCTATCTTTCGAGATAGTACACTATTCCTCAATGTCATACCCGATCACTTCAAAAAGTACATCCTCAGATCTGCTTGGTGTCCCCCCATACACACACACACACTCACTCATAAATAATAACAAAAAAAACACTACATAGCTCATTCTAGCCATTGGATCCTTGTGGATCACTCGCATGAAGGTGTGGGTTGATTTTTAGAATGAATCTAAGCTCGAGTGAGCTCGGATCGAACAATCTATGTTGGATGGGCTCCGTCATTCATCACTCACAGGAAGGAGGATCACGAGTCGTCCATTCTGCGTGTTTGGAATGGATGGCTTTGATCAGATCATGCAAGATCTGTCTATTTTCTCCCTTTACGCCATAGGATTGATCTACACCGTCTGATCTAAGATCGGATGGCAGAGATCAATACTTCATCTGCTACTAGTTGACTCAACGCATGGATGTGACTACTTAAATAGCCAATCCCACGATGCCACATGGAAAGCATATTGCGTAAGCGCACCACGTGGAGCCGACGGGATTAGGCTTTCATTAGGCTAATTAAATGGTTTTAAAGGCTAAAACTTCCATAATTCATAACTAATTGTACAAATATCCAATAATATAAATAATGGCTCATTTTAATGGTATTTCAAACGGAAATTCATTGAAATTACCATTAATTAATTTTGAATAATAATTTAGGCTTAATTAGGGTTTAATTAAAAATTTAATTAGCCTAATTACTCCCTAATTAATTAACTAATTAATTTTAAACTTTTTGAGAATATTTAGAGGGATGACCTCTGCCTCCCCTATTTTTCTTGAAATTTATTGGTTGATTAATTGGGAGGATTGATTATTTAATCCCTAATTATCTTTTTAACTTTATTAAGTGATAATTAAGCATGTTAATAATAATTAATCAATAAATTTGACCCCTTAATCACTGTTGAATACTAGGGAGATTTAGGGAATTGTATTGGAGCCTCCCTCTTAATCTTTCTCTTAAGTTTCCTTCTCTTTTTCAACAAAAATGCTAATTAAGGATTAATTAACTAATTAATGACTTAATTAGTTAAATTGAAACTCAAATCATGCCAAATCATATTTTATTGAATGATATGGCTTATGGAATTTGGTTGGGACTTCTTTCCCAACCTTTTCCCCCTTAAGCCCATTTCATTTCAAGGGATAACACTTAAATTTGGTAATTAAGAATAGAGGAATGGATTGATAGATCAATGACTTGATTAACCTAATTAGAAGGGTAATTGCATCTAATTTTCCTTAATTGATCCATGGGTAGTGCTTTATGTGTTTAATAACTGAAAAAGAGCTAATGAAATTATGGTTAGCTCACTTGTGTGAGAAAACCATGAAAGTAATTAATTTAGTTCCATAAGAATAGTTAATTAGTGATTGTGAGCTACCCTTTTATTTCATAGAAGCATTGCTATTTACTTTTCAATTCATTTGCATATTACATTGGCTCATAATCATTTAATTAATTATCTTAAGGTAACATAGATAAGGGTTTAATTAATTGATTTAATTCACACTTTAACCTAATTAATCCATAAAAATAATCTAATTGCTTCTCATTAAATCAAATTAACTCACACATGGGGAATGGGATTAGGATCAGCAAACCTTCTCCTCTCACATTTCTTAAATCAAATCAAACATGAAATTAAAAATGATATTAAGAAATTTTGGTTTATTTTAAGTGAGTTTATTTAATATGATTGTCCTTAAGAGTTAATTGGATTGAATGAATCATGTACTTATATCTCTTTATTTCTTTCCAATCATATTAAATATTGTATGTCACTTGATTCATGCATTCATCTCTTAAAAAATTAAGTAAATCAAATGATTTCCTTAATGTTAAGCTTGCATGTGTTGGTTTAAATTAATATGTGTGTGGCTATTATCATTATGAAATCCAAGTCTATTCCAAAACTTATAAATGAATGATTATATATGCAATGAATGCTTGTTATAAATACATAAGAGATGTATGTGTTTATAGCTTAAGTGTATGAAGTGAAGTTTCTTTCCTTTCATTCATGTATTGATTTATGTAAGTAAGAATGTCAATGGGTATATAGCTTGGACATCCCAAAAATACAAGGCTTTAGTTATCCCCAAGGAGGTCATTTGATTATCTCACTTTCCTAGTTTAACAATGGCACGTACTACATTTGATTTCATTCTTACATACTTCAATACTAAAATTTAGATAAGACTTTATGCCATACGCATAGATATTTCAAAAATATAACTTTAGCATGATTCTTCCATTCTTGTAGCTGTTTGTACATTCATGTGTATCTATGAATAATGGGTATATCTAGTCTAGACATTCCAGGGATGCATGGCTTGAAGTAGCCCCAAGCAGGTCTTTACCTCTCTCCCTTAGTTAACAATGGCAAAGTACTTGCTTATAACTTTTATACACTTGTGTGTGCATTTGGATAATGAATGAAAGTCTTCCCTTTTCAACTTTATTCCATATGCATAAATATTTCAAAAATGCAACTTTAGCATGATTTTACACTCTTGTAGTTGTTTGTTCATCCATATGTATTTAAGAATAGCAGGTATATCTAGTATGGACATTCCGAGGATACACAACTTTAAGTAGCCCCAAGGAGGTCTTTACCTCACTCCCTTAGCTCACAATGGCAAAGTACTTGCTTAAAACTTTTAAACATTTGAATGTGTATTTAGCTAATGAGTGAAAATACCTTTTTTCTACAAAATTCATTTATGCATCTTTCATTTAAGTATGCCAAAAACATATTGCATGGGTAGGTATATTTAGGATTTAATCATATGCATACTGCATATGATGGAAATAAAAGAATGCACATGTGTCATGTGATAGTAATTAACTCCTATTAATCTAAAGATGCCTTTCTTATTGAATGAGATCATTTAAAGTGAACTTAAACTTAGGATTAATTAAAACATATAATAAGTCATTCACTAAAGAGAACTTTCTAATTAATATGCTTTAGAAGTGACTTAAGGTAGGGATAAAAGAGCACAATCCTCTATTTTCTTCTCTTTACAACACTTAGTTGTTAGGTGTAAGTCAAATAGAATAAAAGAAAATACTAAGTAAAAAAATTCTCAAATCAATTAAATCACTTAAAATTAAATCAACCTCCTATAATTAAACCCTTTTACATAACAATGCTTAGTTAAAGCATACCACACAAGCTTTAATACACACACTTTAGAATTAAGTCACCATTTCTAGCTTTATGTTAGGGTGGTACATGGAGTGATGTATGTTTGGTTTTATGATGTATTATTTTAGACTGGATGTTAGGGTGTATGCTTCGTAGACTGGATGGTAAGCTGTGATTAGCCTAATCATGTTTTCTATAGGATATTGTGCTTAATGAGTGCTTAAAATAAATAAAAATGCTCTTTTTTGTATGTTGTTTAACCCTAAGCATAATCTAAATTAGGACAGGTGAGCTTGGTTGCCCATTTGCAGAGTCTAAGTCTAAATTATTCATATAACTGCTTGGGTTGTATAGTGTGTTTAGCTAACATTTAATTTGCAGGTGTAATTAAATTTATTTTTTCTACTTTTAATGTAATTTTGTATTATGAATTAGGATTAGTATTATAGAGAATTAGGATAAGCAGCAGCTAGAAGGCTTTGTCCCAGGAGGCCCTGTGATGCTTTGAAAGTAAGCGCATCCAAATGAAGAAATGAAGGAGGTATGAAGAATGAAGATAAGAAGACCCCAATAACATTTATTCATTTGTAAATTATAATTATTCTTTCATATTCTGAGTTGTATAAGGGTAGAGCTCGGCTACCCAATTTCTCTTTTCGGGTTGTATGCTGGTACCCATCCGCACCTGCCTCTTATTCTTTTGCATTAGATTGATAAAATGCTTGATATTATGTTTAAATTGCGCAATAAAAATGGCATGCCTTTTCATAGTTTCTTTATGAATGATGATTTAAAGCATGGCATGGATCTGATTAGGCTCTTAGGGAAAAATTAAGTCTTTTACCCTAATTATAACTCATAACTAAATTTTCTAAATAACTCATAACATCACATAAAGCCTAGGCATTAAATCAAGTTAATTAAAATATTTAACAACCCTTTAGCTGAATATTGACTGTTTAATATCATGCATCCATAATGCTTCACTCTTGCAAAGAGATGGGTTCCATCCTTACACGATAGGGGAAGACTTGACCTTTGAGAGTCTCCTTTGTGGTGGAAAATATCTCCTTCTCTCTAATTTAGCCGATAACTCATTTCAACATGTATTTATACATATGAAAATCCCATGGCCTTTGTGAAAATGAAGAGTCCAAAATCAAATAAAATTTGAAAATATTTACATTAGATTAAGTCATTGCTCATACCACTCATGCTCTAGTCTCTTAGGGAGTGGGTTTAAGGCTTTGGTTTCTTTCTAAATAATTACAACCCAACTATCTTATAAAATCATATGACTTGCCTACATGATTTTAAAGCGTAAGAAGAGTTAGCTGGCTACCACTCCAGGAAGTTATAAGTCCAGCAGTCAGATGGTTTACCCTCTTTCGTGGAGGTAAATCTTATGCTCATTTTTGCTTAGATTTAGGACATTCTTTAGCCCTTGCTAAAGCTCCCTAGATTTAGGATCTAATATGATTATTTCCTTCAGACTATAAGAATAAATCCTCACCTCTTAGGCATTTCCACAATCTTGTATTGTGGGATTATAAGCCCTAACAATATAATAAAATTCCAACTCAAATAAATAGTTCTCCTCAAAATATAAATCCAAACCATAGGATAAACTGGAATGCTCTCTAGGTTTCCTAGTATCATGAGCATTGCCTACTCATCTCCTTTAGCTTCAATAATAAATCTCTCCTTTTGATCTATCCCATTTGATTTTCAAATATAATCAATTTAGTGATAGTTTTATTTTTAAAATCTTTGGAGACAATAATTGCCTGCTTTAATCGAGAGTATTCCTAAAAAATTTACTTTCCTTAGGATATAATTAACTATGGGGGCTTGGCACATAGGGAATTTTAGAACCCTGTTTAATATAAACCCTACTTTATTTATCCATATAAATTAATTGAACCAAAACCAAATATGAACCAAATTGAATCAAACCAAATCCACCAAAATATTTCAATTGTTCATATGAACTTGACCCAACCCTTGGTTTGACCCTATTTGACTAATTGGTCAACTTGACCCAAGTTGACCCATTTTGACCTAAATGGGTCAACATGAGCCAAATCACATCAAACTAACTCCAAATTCAATGAAACTTGGCCAAACCTATTTTCTCATCATATCAAATATGTACAAACTAAAATCAAGCTCAAATGACCATTTTACCCGTAGGTTATAGGGTAAAGTTTTGGCAAAATCTACTTGGAATTTGGTCAAATCCTCTCCATAACCACTTGGCACCCTCTTAGTGGATCAAGTGAACACTAGGGAGTGTGGTGCACCCAACCCAATTGGTTTGGGTCAGCTCAACCTAGCCCAATGGCCAAACTGACCACATGCCTTGAAATGGAGCACATGGAATCCTCCTTCCACTAAATTCAAGCACATGGAAAGTTCACCATTCGACTCCCTGGCCAAAACTAAATTCAAGGACATCCTAAACAGCCTAATAAACCCACTCTTTGTGGTCAATTGGATTAAAATGGCAAGGCATTGCTCGATTGTCCGATTTCCAAAGGGGAGATATACTCCCCCTAATTTGAATTGAATTCATCATTCCTTAATTCAATTGAACCTAAGGAAGTCAAAGAAGCCATTCCTCAGCCTCCCCAAGCTTTGTAGAGTGAAATCAAATTCCCATTTCTCTTTTTTAGAGATTGAAAATAGGGGAGCTCCACCTAAAACCCAACTTGCTCTACACTTCAATTCAACCCATTTCCCTTTATAAGCTCCATCAAGGAGCTCAATTGAGCTTGCCAAAAGCTTCATACAAGCTCTTAAAGCAAGGGAAGAGTGTCATAGACCAAAGCCGAGCTCAAGATAAGGGGAGTTGGTCTCTAGAAGCATCTACTCAATTTCAAAGCCTCCAAACTTCAACAAAGCTTCTCCAAGAAAATCGAGCATTGGTGATCACCTCCGTGGGGTATGCCATTAAACCGAGCTTAAGTTCAATGTATGTTGGTCCTTTATGAAGTTGATTTCAATCTTATATTGATCTAGCCATTAGATGTGCTTTTCCTCATGCTTAGATGGTGTGGGTTGATTTTCAATCTAATCCGAGCTCAATCGAGCTCGGATCATCTCCTTAAAGATGGACGGTCTCCATCTTACATAGGGAATTACAAGGATGAGTCTCTGGTCATCCATCTATGCATTTTGGATGGACGGTCAAGATTAAAACACCTAGCATCCCACATTTCACCCTTTAGAACTTTGGCTTTAATCTCAGTCATCTGAACCTTGATCAGACTACAGAGGAGAAAGTGCATAGTGCCATCGCTGACACAGTGCTATAATGTGATAAGTTAAGTACCCAATCCTATCGCACCACGGGGAATGTGTATGTTGCATCAGTGGCCCAGAGGGCACCGATAGGATTAAATACTTAATTAAGCTATTTAAATATTCTAATTAATTATGAGAACTTCTAACATTCATATCTAAGCCTAGAAAAATAAAAGAAATATAAAATAAGCTGCATTGGATAGATAATTGAACACATAATATTCTAAAATTAATTTCAATTGATTTTAAATAGTATTTTTCTCTAAATTTAGGTTTTATTGAAAAATTATTTTTCTGATTACCCCTAATTACTCCACTAATTAATCCTAAACTTTTTGTGCTTAATTAGTGGGATGACTCCTATCTCCCTTAATTTTCTTGGGATTTATTGGTAGCTTAATTAGGAGAATTACTAGTTCATTCTTTAATCACTCCCTTAATATAATTAGGCTTAATTAAGGGAATAATTAGTGATTTAACCCTTTGATTGTGCCAATTAAGTTTGGAGTAAGTGAATGTAAGGTTTAGGGAATAATTTTGGGATGCTTTCCTTAAGATATTCCCTAAACCCCTTTTTCTTCCTTAATCCATCTTTAATGAAGGGTTAATTCACTAATTACTCTCTTAATTAATTTCATAAAATTCTAAAACTTTTTAGAACTCAATTAATCTATCTTGGATAGATTCTTAGGTGTTCAAGAGCCTAAGTACATTGAGGAAATCAAATCCAACTCACATGTGTGAGGGGTTATGAAATTTCTTAAGTTAAAATCCCTTAGTTTAATTAATCATTAATCATTAGACAAATGCATTAAGCCCTTTTCTTTCTAAGTGCATTGCTGGTTTAAATTTCTTATGTGATTTTATGTCATATCATTGGCTCATAATTATTTGATTAGCTATGCTAAGGCGGTATAGGTAAGGGGTAATTAACATGCTTAAGTCATACCTTAACCTAAGTAACATATAAAAGTCATCTAATCACCTAAAAATTAAACTAAAACAACCAACATATGTGGGAATGGGTTAGGAACAGTAAACTCACCTCACATTTCTCAAATTAAATCAAACTCAAAACAAAATCAAACCTTCTTTTAAAATAATTTGATTTACTTTAAGCTTTCATATTTCATAAGACTGTCTTTAAGAATTAATTTGGGTGAATGTGTTTACATGCTTTCATCTCTTTAGTTCTTTCCTAGCATGCTAAATGTGTATGTCATATGAATTCCATACATTCATTCTTTTCAAAAATAAAATTCAAAAAAATGAAATGTTTTCTTTATGAAAAATTGCATATTTTAGTTAAAGTAATATATGAATGGCTATTATCACTATTAAATTCAAAACTATTTTTAAAATCTATTAAACAAATATACAAAACTTAAAGTGTGATACTTATAGTTTATTTATAAGCTTGCATGTGAATATAAAAATTTGTTTTGTGTTTGCTTCCTTTCTTTCCTCTTAATATTGATTTGAATAAGATTTGCAAAGTGTATACTTCTTTTAAAGGAACATAACACTTGCTTAAATCTATTCTTATCATCTTCCATATTATGACTTAAGAAAGATCCTTACACTTACACATATAAATTGCATAACCAAGTCGAAACATAAGTACAAATGTTTTAATCTTTCTTTCCCTTCATTTCTTTTGTACATATACTTGTATTTAAGGAAAGTGATATATTAATCTGAACAACCCCGAGGTTGCGAGACTTTAAGTAGCCCTAAGTAGGTCTTGTACCTTACACCCCTAGTTAACACTGGCATCGTGCTCACTTATGCCTTTCATACTTATATGTGTGCATGTGAAAAAGTGGATAAGAAAACCTCTTTTCTACTTAAAGAAAATCATGCATCATAAAACACTCAAACCTTCTTAAGTAACTCACTTAGCATTCATCATAAAGTGTGCCAAATAATTCTCATTTGTATGTATAGATATGCTTAGGATACATCAATATGCATGTTATACATGTTGGGAAAGAAATGAAGTGATGTGTGTGTTGTGAATTTAGTTCACTTTATTTAATCTTAAAATGCCTTTTTTTCAATAGGTTTGTTTAGAATTAACCTAAACTTAGGATTAATTAAAATTCATAATAAAACATTCACTAAATAAAACTAAATATGAATCCACTTTATAAATTACTTAAGGTAGGGAAGGAAAGAGAAGTTCTCTTCTCTTTTCCCTCTCTAAAACTTAGTAATTAATTATAGGATTCACTCAAACCTAAACAAAGCATCAAATAAAATCAACCCAAATCAACTAAACACTTAAATGAAACCATTCATCTAAGTTGAACATCTTCACACCTAGAAAATTCAAACCTTAAAACCATAGCTAAGCATACCACACAAACCTTCTAAAGCACACACATTAGGCTAAGTCACCACTTCTAGCTTTAGGTTAGGGCAGTGCATGGCTTAATGTTTGATTTTATTTTGTGATGTATTATTTCTAGTCTGGATGTTAGGGTGAATATGCATAGAATGAATGATAGGACAATTTAGTATAATCATTATTTTCTACATGGCATTGTGCTTAAGGTGCGTTGTAATAAAAATATAACTATTTTTATTGTGCAAATACTCATACCTCTAAGCATAATCGAATAGACTAGGTGGACTTGGTTACCCATGTGTGGGGTGCTTAGTCCAATATACATTCTTGGGAATTGTATGGTTTGTTTAGCTAATCTCTATTTTGAAGGTGTTAGTTAGAATTACTTTTCTTTTTCATGTAATTTTTGTAATTAGGATTTTTGAATGATTGTTATGGGGGATTATGATGAGCATTGGTCATAAGATTACATCTTATGTACCATGTGAAGCCTTTGTAGCAACCACCTTCCAACCATCCAAAAGAAGGAACCAAAAGAAGAAAGAAAAGAAGAAAGAAGACCCCCATAACATGAATTTCCTCACTTGATTATAATTAATTCATTTGTAATCTGGGTTGTATAAGGGTAGAGCTCGGCTACCCAATTTTTTTTTGGGTTTGTGTTGTGGTGCCCGACTATAAATAGCCTTTTATTCTTTTGCGTTAGCTTTATAAAATGTGTGATGTTTTGTTTAGCTTGTGCATTAAGATGGCATATTTTACTAGTTTCTTTCTTGCTTGATGTATGACATGGATGACGATTAGGCTCTTAGGGAAAAATAAATCTTTTACCAAATTAATCAACGCAAAATTAAAAATAAATAACTCATAACCTCATTTAAAGCTTAAGTTAAAATCAAGATAAAAGAATTATCAACCCCTTAGCTGGATGAGTATTTCTTTCATAACATCATCCACAAAAGCATCTTGTTTCACACTTGATTGGAGGGCTTCCACCTTTGCCAGAGAAACTTGGCTTGACCTTTGAGAGCCATGGTGGAAATACACCTCCTCTCTTCTCGCTGATTTTGGCCAATAATCTCACTTCTCATGCATTAGGCATATGAACCCTATAAGCCTAAGTCAAATGATTGTACAAAAAATAAAAATAACATGTAATATATTTTGTATTAGATTTAGGTCATTTCAAGCATACCCTTAAATGATCTAGTCTCTTAGGGAGTGAGTTTAAGGACTTAGTCTCTTTCTAAATAAATAATAGCCTAGTTATCTTATATAAAGTATATGACTTGCCTACATGAATTTAAAATCGTAGGAGGAGTCAGTTGGAAATCACCCTCAGGCAGTTGTAAGTCCAAGCAATAGGGTGGTTTATCCTCTCTTGTGGAGGCAAACCAAATACTCATTTTCTCCTTAGATTTAGGTCATGCTTTTGGCCCTCACCAAAGCTCCCAAGATTTAGGTTCTGGGGTTGCTTCTCCCTTCTATGGGTCATAAGCATAAATCCTCACCTCTTAGGCATTTCCATGATCATGTGTTGTGGAATCACAAGCCCTAAATTTCTAATGAAAAATTCAACTCAAATAAATTAAATCAATTTCAAAAATATAAAGCCCAACCATAAGATTGTTTGAGATGCTCGCTAGGTTTCCTAGCATCGTGAGCATCTCCTACTTATCTTTCTTTAGCTTTGGTAATAACTCTCTCTCTTTGATAAATCCTATTTGATCTTTCAAAATAAACTAATCAATTGATAGTCCTACCTATTAAAATCTTTGGAGATAACGATCATTTACCTTAATCAAGAGTATTCCTAAGGGATCTCATTCCTTAAGATGTAATTAATTATGGGGGCTTACCCCTGTAGGGAACTTAACAAACCCAATTTAAAATAAACCCTACTTTACTTTGTCATGTTAAGTAGGAGAAGAATTTTTGGTACACATGCAGACCTATTGTCCTTAAGAGTCCTTATTGAGGTGATTAGGTTCATTGTAGGGAGGTGACTTTTATCTTTCGAGATAGTACACCCCTCCACAATATCATACCCGATCACCCTCAATAAAAATATCTACGGATCTACGTGGTTTCAAAAATGCATAAAAAGAAGAGACATGTATTTCTATCTTCATTTTAACCCGCATAGAGTGAAGATGGAAGTACATATTTATTCTTTAGAAATCATAAAATATCATCATAGATTTTTCTGGCGACTCCATTGGGGATGGTTCCTCTCTCCATCTTTGGTAAATGATCATTGTCTTCAAGTATCGATAATGGGTTTGTACTTCAGAATGAATCCAAGACTACCTTTCATTCTGTTGGCACTTAGCTTATTTCATCTTTATGTTAAGCTATCCAACATCTTTAGGTTTTAGGACTTCACCTCATGTTGGTCTTAAAACCGCCGTTGGGTTCCCTAAGGGGGTAATAATAATAAAAATTTAAACAAAGAGAATTAAGTAAAGACTTCCTCCTTACCATTTTCATGTTAAGGAAAGGTTCATTCTAAAATAATAAAGACAAAATAAATCCTTCATAAAACTCTTTCTTTTCAAAAAGCACTCTTTCAAAATGCACATAATAAAATATTGTTTGCACAAAAGTTTTCCTAAATCGCCTTCATCTAACAATCGTCATGATTGTTATATTGAGGATCATCTTTACAAAAATAAAATTCCAACAATTACATTTTCTAAAAATTCAAATGAGTTTCTTCACTCAATTCATTTTTAGCGAAGACCTCATTTTCAAAAATAAAAATTCCAACAATCATATTTTTAAAAGCATAAAATTTGAAAATGGGTCTTTCCATTCAATACATCCAAAGGTGTTGAATGGATATTACCTCTTCAAGCAAAATCATAACTTTGAAATTCTACTTAGCACATTCCACATGTGTTAGGTTGGACTTTCATATTTTTTTTTAAAAGAGCACATATGAAACATCTCTATTCCCACACTTATTGGGTGGAGGTCTCATTTTTAAACAAAATCAAAAAATAAATTTTCAAAAAGCACGTATGAATATCCACATTCAATATACCCAAATTTATTAAATGGAAATTTAATTTTTAAATAAAATAACATTATTTTGAAATGCCACTTAACATATTTTATATATGATTATGTTGGGATTTCCCCTTTCAAAAAGAAATAATCACACATAATATATACACCTTTGAAAAATGAAACATAATCGATTTCCATTTTACATACCCAAATTTGTTAAACAGAAATGTCTCTTTTCAAAAATCAACAAGAACAAAATTTTCAAAACATATTTGGATCTTCAATTTAGCATGCCCCATTTGCTAAAATGAAATCTCCCATTTTCAAAGTCCAAAACAAAATTTTGAAACACCCTTTTGGAAATTCATTTAGCATACTCAAATTTGCTAAGGAAATTTTCATTTCATTCAAAACACTTTTGAACTTCATTCTTTAGCATACCACATTTGCTAAAGTGAAGTCTCCATTTTCAAAATAAAATCAAAACATAACAATTTTGAACACATCTTTTGAAATTCCATTTTAGTATACTCAAATTTGCTAAATAAAATTTCTATTTCACAAAATTAAATGAAACTTCACTTTAGAATACCATATTTGCTAAAGTGAAGTCTCCACTTTCAACCAAAATTCAAATCAAAATTAAAAGAGAAGAACATTAGGATTCCCTTAGCATACTTAAATTTGCAGGATCTACTTTTCAAAATAAATCAAAATAAAAACCACACATTAGGATTTCCTTAACATAAATTTGCTAAGGATCTTTTAAAAAATCAAAATATCCAAAATGAAACACTTAGAATTTTCTTAGCCTCAAATTTACTAAGAATCCTATTTTCAAACAATTTCCAAAAAAAAAAAATAATAATAAGACACACTTGGGTTCTTCACTTAGCATACCTAAATTTGCTAATGGGAATTCCAATTTTCAAAATCACCAATAATTCACAAGATAAAGTAACCAAAGAAAAAGAAACAATTATTTTCAAACACCTCACTTATCATACCCAAATTTGCAAAGTGAGTGAATTCTGAAATATCAAATCAAAAATAAAACCAATTGACCCTTACTTTAACATACTCAAATTTGTTAAAAGAAAGAGTCCTCAAATCAAAATCTAATTTTAAAACATGAACCTATGGAAATATCTTTCTAAAAATATTTGAACCCATTTTCAACATACCCAAATTTGTTGAAAATGGATTCCATATTCAAAATTTCTCTTTCTAATCAAATCTCCAAATCTTCTCTAAATCCATTTGAACCCCACTTAACACTTCCAAAGATGTTGGATGTGGGTTCAAATTTTAAATTCAAATTCAAAAGTAAAAAAAAAACAAAATTTTGATCCAAGTTTATTTCCAACATTACAGATTCTCAACATCAGTCTTAGTTTCAGCTATAGTTTAGTTTTCAATTTTCAGTTGACTATAATGGCAGCTTCATAGAAGTATGTGTTTACTTCCCCTACGGCATGGACTTGGCCTTAGATCAGTCCAATCTCTCCTGAGCGGATTACACCCATCTCATCCATTTCAGTAGAGGTTTCGAGGGGGCGAGGATTACCTGTGAGGGCACTCCCCTCACAACTTTCGGGGCTGGCCGGGCGAAATTGATCATCATTGATTTTTTCATCGACTCGATATCCCCTCGAAGAGGAAAGCAATGCGGTTCTATAGCATAGTGCAGTACCGGCATTCCGGTCGGTGTATCTTATGGTTTCCCATGCTACCTAGTAAGGGCTAGCACACACTCATTAGCACCCTCGAAGGGTAAGGCTCCTCTGATCCCAAAGATTGCCTCCCTAGATTTTGAGGTTGGGTCTAGTTCTTACTCCACTCACCCTACCAGGACTCAAAGGAGGAACAAAAAATGCATGATTAAGCGGTACCATACATTGGAGATGGAGGCCTACATGGTCGGGAGGAGTTTCCCACTCAGATTTTCCCACTGGTTATAGCAAACCCATTTCATCCTCTCTCTAGGTCTGACATAGAGGATGCTAGGAGGTTCCATACTTCACCTCCACCAGCGGTTTAGTACCAGCCCCAAGTTAGCCAGAGGAGGTCGTATGTCAACCTCCGTTCAGTTCTATGCCAGGTTGGTGGAGCTTACGGATGTTCTGAGTCTAGAGCTCAATTTGACTTGAGATCTGTCATCCTCCCACAGCATGGGAAAACATCTATGGTAGGAGAGGGCCAGGGAGGCCCGTACTACAATTCAGATCACTAGCCAAGAGAGACAAAGGTTTGGTTGCTCGTGCACTCATTGATTTTCGTCGTCTACCCGTGTCAATCACATAGAGTATTCTACTTACTGGGATGGCACATCATTGGAGGAAGGTCCCTGTTTTGAGTGAGTCGGTGGTGTCTCCACCACACCGCTCTACTCCCCATCCACCATCGTCCGTTCATTTAACAGCATCTTCAGTTCTGCCCAAGGCCATGAAGGCCACATCCAGGGAGAAGAGGACCATGTTGATGATCCGGCTATGGCCAAAGGATCCCATTCCATCTGCACCACATACTGTGGTGAGGCTGAGCTATCCTACTTGACCTTCTGCCCCAATTATGGTGCTGAAGGAATTGCAACCCCGAAGCATAGTGGTCGTCCTTTCACCAACACCACCAGTTTAGCAGGACATAAAGATCATTGTAACAGTTGTAAAGGGAGGAAATGACAGCCCAGTTGCACCCATGATAATAGAGCCTCCTAAGAGTGTCACCCATTTCAGAGTCAGTGACAGTGAGGAGTGCATTTATTCTAGCGAGTACAGTCCTCACAGGATTGATTCTCCAGTAGCAAGGGAGGTCCAATGCTTCACAGTTCATGATATGGATCCCATCAACAGTCAGCTGAATGCATTTATGCCAGTTCCAATAAATTGATCTTTAGATGACATAGTAGCTCAGTATTTCATGGAAAAGAAGGAGATCCTAGGTTTTGACTAGCCTGCTAAGGAGAAGATCAGCTTTAATCCCAATGAAGATGATTTATTGGCAGACGTAGCTAGGGTTTGCATGATAGATACCAGGGGATCCCTCCTCAAAGAGCAGCAGGATATGAAAGGTGATGAGGTTGAGCAGGAAGATATAGCCCAATCAGCCCAACACCTCCGATATTAATTAAAATAAAAAGATGAACAAATAGATAGGATGGTGAGGTAGCTTGAGGACTTGTTAGCAATAGTTTTAGTACTTCAGAAATAAACCCCAGCAATTCATCCTACTACAGTTGAGACTAATCTTTTAGAGTTGGTGCATGTCTTGGACTCAGCCAAGACTTTACCTCCATAAGAGCTAGGTAGCACTAGCATGTATAGGAAGGTAGTGGAAAGTACCTCCATATAGGAGAAAGATATTTAGTCTATGGTCGACCAGCAAGTGAGGAAGCATTGGCTCAAGCCCGAGGAGGATCATCAGTTCCAAAGGGTTTCGTGCCACTTTCCTTCAAGAGTTTTGATGGCAGCGGAAACCTGAGGGAACATATTACACACTTCAGGGCCAATTGTTGCAACGCCAGTGGCAGCAATGCTTTGCTATTCTGCCTCTTCGTCAGTAACCTAGCATAGATAGTTCTTGATTGGTACACTGAACTTCCCAACAGTTCAATGAAGTCATTTGTTGAGTTGGAGTAACTTTTTATCAAGAGGTTTGCTAGAGCTTAGCAAAGGGTTGTTGTTGGAGATCTCGTTGTAGCACAACAACATCAAGGTGAGTCCCTTATTGACTACATTCTCAGTGTGTAACCTGAGTATGAAATGCAAGCTACAGCTATCCGAACAACATGCCATTGAGATTCTTCGAAAGAATATCTATGGCCCGATCTCCTTCATGCTTAAGGGTTTCACCATCAAAACCTTTGAGAAGTTAATCAACAAGGTGGCTAGTCTATAAGGAGAGGACAAACAGTTTCCTTTTCAAGACCAGTTGCCCAAAGCAAAGCTGTAGAAGGTCTATGAGAAGAAGTCGGGAACAATGATAGTGGTAGATAAGGGGAAGAAACCAACTAGAGATCAGTCTGAGAGACCACACTGTAAGCTTCCTCCACTACCACCACCAGGCCCCTCTTCCCAGTAGCCCCCCACGACCTCACCTCCTCAGCCATATCATTAGCAACAACAACACACATACCCACCGCCAGGTAGCTATGTTCCACCTACTCTTTTAGATAAACTTAACAAACCTTATTCATTTAAGAGGGAGGTAATCAGGAAGCTTTTTAAGAATCTCTTAAAGAAGCTTGATTTTCAGTTAGCCGAGCCTAGGAGACCGGAGGAAGTGGGCAAAAGCCATTCTCAGTACTTATCTCAGATCATTCCAAGGAGGGTTAGCGTATTTGAGACACTTCATCTCTAACCTATTAGGGAGATGCAAGCCATTCTCAGTACTTATCAAAAAAGATGTCAAGTTCATGTAGGATGATAAGTGTCAGCATGCCTTTAAAGACATCAAGCAGTATTTGATAAAACTTCCAGTTCTAATAGCCTCTATCCTGAGCACTCCACTCATTCGCTACACTACTACATTAGGCAACTCTCTCCTGCTCAATGGCCCAAAATGATGAAGGGAAGGAGAATGCTCTCTACTATCTCAGTCATCATCTTATTCCTCCTGAAGCAAACTATCCACCCATTGAGAAACATTGCCTAGCTTTAATCTTTGCATCTCAGAAGCTATAACACTATATGCTTTCTCATAAGGTGAACTTGATCTCTAGAACCAATCCATTGCAGTACCTCATGACATGGCCAACATTATCTGAATGTTTGGCATGATGGTTCATGATTCTCTCATAGTTTGATATCACATTCGTACCCCTCCATGTAGTAAAAGGATAATCACTAGTAGATTTCTTAGTAGCACATCCACTTCCTACTGATTCTCAGCTTAGTGACAATCTCCCTGATGAACAAATTATGAACTTAGAGGAAGTTGACAACTACCGATGGGAGATGTGCTTTGATGGTGTAGCTTCTTTTCATAAAGGGGAAGCACCCCGTTGTACTTTTCCAGGAAAGGCAGGGATAGGAATAGTTCTCCTAACTCCAGACCACGATGTGATGAGATTCTCATACTATCTTTCCAACCCCTGCACCAACAATGAATCTGAGTATAAGGCTTTGATTGCCGGTTTGGAGTTAGCCATCACTATCAGTGTCAAGAGCATCAACATCTTTGGGGATTCCAAGTTGGTCATCAACAGATTATCGAGTCCTACAAGGTTCTCAAACACAAGCTTCGTCATTACCATGAGTATACCATGAAGTTGTTTACCCAAATTCCTGAAGTCATCATCATAAGGTTCCTTGAGGAGAATGATGTGGCTTTCCAAACTTGCCAAAGAATTGGCATGTCTGGAAGATAAGTCCATTCTAATAAGAGTCCAAAATAGACAAGTCTTATCCCTTATTGATGTTGAACTCTTCGAGAGACTTTTTTTTGAAGGGGAGGTTATCATTGCTATAAGGACAAGAAGCTAGATTAGAGGCAACCATTCATAGACTCTTTGAACACCAACAAACTACCTCAAGAAAAGTCACAAGCCCATCAGGTGAAATAGAGAGCTCTCTCCTATGCTCTTGTTGATGACACCCTGTATAGTCGGTCCTTTGAGTAGATGTGGTTACATTGTTAGATAAACATGAAGCCCATGACATTATACCCGAGGTACATTCAGGTCTATGCGGAGTGCATCAATCTAGCCAAAAGATGAAGACAAAGATCTAGAGACTAGGATACTACTAGCCTTCGATGATTACTGACTGCATGAATGTAGCTAGGAAATGCCATCAGTGTCAGGTACATGGTTTGGTCCTCCACCAACCACCCAACATTCTACACCCTACATTGGCCTCATGGCCATTTGAGTATTGGGGTACTAACATTATAGGTCCAATCGATCCTCCATCTTCCAAGGGTCATCTGTTCATCTTGTTACCACCGACTACTTTTCCAAGTAGGTCGAGGCAATCCCAATTAGAGAGATCACAGCTCAGCAAGTGCTCCAGTTTTTTAGAAATCATATCGTATATGGGTTCAGGGTGCCTTGATGAATTATATTTGATAATGACACTGCATTCAAAAGCACCAAGATCAATAGCTTTTCCATAAGACACAGTATAGATTGGAGATACTCTACCATCTACTACCTAAGAGCAAATGGATTAATGGAAGTATTCAACAAAACTCTCATCCAAATACTAAAGAAGACTCTTGACGATAATAAGTAACAGTGGAATGAGCAATTGGTTGAAGCCTTGTAGGTTTGTCGCACCACATACCAAACTCCAACTCAATCTATCTCATTTTTCTTAGTGTATGGGTTCGAAGCCATTCTACCTTAGAAGTTCAACTCCCATCACTAACGATAGAATTGGGTAGCAAGATCACTATAGAGCAGAATGCAAAGTTGTGATTAGAAGAGCTCGAAGGTTTGGAGGAGAGTTGCCTACGGGTGTGCCAAATCTCAAGTTATACAAGGCCAAAATGATTCAAGCTCAAAACAAGCTAGTCCACCCTAGATTTTTCCGTGTAGGAGAACTTGTGTTAGTCCTAAAGAGACAAATTATTGCCCTTCGAAATATGGGAGGCAAGTTTGAACCCACTTGAGAAGGCCCTTATGTCATAAAGAAGGCCTACTAAGGAAGATCTTATCAGCATATTGATTGTAAAGGGGAACACCTGATGCTTCCAATTAATGGGCTCTATTTAAAGAAATATTACACATAAAAAATCATGTTTGAAAATAATTCTATCAATCAACAAAAATTTGATTCCATTTCATTGAAGTCTTCTCTTCTTTCGAAGTGTTGTTTTCTTGTCTTATGAATTTGCCATAACATATTCAGGGTAGGAGTAAGAGTCCCCTAGTGGCATCCTATTGCACTTTCACAACACAAATGTAATCTCCCAGTGCTATTAGAATTGGTGTGAGAGAACCTATTTTGATTAGCACAACTAAGTTAGGTGTGAGAGGACCCAAGTGGCATCATTTCTTAGTGGTAATCTCGGCTGCCATCCGTGGCACCACTTCATCAAATCCCCAAGAATATTTAAGGTAGGTGTGAGAGAACCCAAGAGGCATCCTATTCCTTTTAACATGAACACAAAAAATATATATCCTTTATCTCGGGCTACTTTGATGTCAGAGCAAGCCCCTTGTGGCACTGATTCATTAGTTGCTCTAGGTTAGGTCTACATGCTACCTCGCTAGTATGTCACCCAATGGTCATTTGTTGGAGGGTGTGAGTCCCCGCACTTTCTTCCTAACTTGATCATTGCAAACCAGCAAGTGCCATGTTAGTTTGATATGCTTAACTGCCCAGCCAGTAAGCTGCCTCATGTTGACTTTGTTTAAGAAGATGTGAGTCCTCGAGCTTTCTTCTTGCACTAGCCATCATGCACTGACTAGGTCGAGCATATTTGAAGTTTAGGATAACTCTCCTAGAGGCTCCTTTCCTCTTGACTGTATTTGAGGCAATATAAGTCCTCCAGTGGCATTCACTCAGTAGTCACTCTAGGTCGGATAGTACTTGTTAAGCCAAAGACAGACTATCCATGTCTTCCATGGGAGGATGTGAGTCCCGAGCTTTCTTCACAGATTGTTGCAAACCGGCAGCACCTTAGGTTGGTTGATGTTTGCCATCAGTGACTCATCCTTGGATACACAGTCTTGCGGATGTGAGTCCCTGGTCTCCTTGAGTTGGCCGAATACCTATTTTATTTATGACTAGCCATGTCATCTTCTCTAGGGTTTTGGATCAAGCCTGTAACATTCCCTCTTTGGGCACTCTATTTGGATCACGTCCTTTGTGACCCCATTTTGACACTACCCGAGTTACTCTTGGATTGGACAGTTCCCTTTTCCTAGTAGCCATCCATATGGTAGGAGAATTTATTCAACAGATGCGCAGATTCTCCCTTGGTTCAGTAAATTTGAGATAGATTTAGGCTAATATATGCTCCTTCTCAGTTCGATCCATCACAAAATAATGGAATCCATCAAAATAAACCAAAAATAAAATTAATCTTTGACTATCGTCAAGCAGATTTAAGTCTCCTAGTGGCATTCACTTAATAGTCATCCCAGGTCGAATCGATTTGACTAAAAGCGGTCACCCATGGTTTCTTGTTTCTAGAAGATGTGAGTCCCCACTTTCTTCTTAAGACTTGACAATTAAAATCGAGCATCTGGTTGGGTAGTCACCTTGTGGTTGGTAGACTACTCCCTTTGCATTGGTAAGTCTGAGTTAAGTCTAGGCCTCCATGGCTCCTTCTCAGTGTGATCCATCCTAAACCAATGGTATCCATCAAAGTAAACTAAAAATAAAATCCATGGCTCCTTCTCAGTGTGATCCATCGCAAACTAACGGTATCCATTAAAGCAAACTAAAAATAATATTAATCTTAACTATCTTTGAGTTGATCTAAGTTCCACAATGGCATTCATTCAATAGTCAGCCCTAGGTTGGGTTCAATCTGTTGCCTTGCCAATAGATTACCCTAGCAACGGGTCCCTACCATGCTTTCTTCTAGATGCAATTTGACCAAAAGGCATCCCTTTGGTTGGCTAGTCTACTATGTGTTTAGTATACCCCATTGGATCGGTAAACTTGAGTGGTCCAGGCCTCCATTCCTCTTGATGATCCATCAAACCAATGGGGTCCATATCAAAATCCAATTCAAAATTTGAAACAAATAAATAAAATAATATGTAAATCAAATCTTTTCCTTCTCTGTGAGATGCAAATCTTTCTAGTTCCCCAGCAGACTTAGAATTCTAATCCCTCAATGAATTTCAGAACCCCTCTTGTGGATGACTTGGACTCACTTCCCGCAGTAGAGAGTTCACTTGTCTATCTCTGATGGAGTCAAGACAAACACAACTAAATAAGCAACAAATTGAAATAAATTCAACCCTCAATCCCAATGGGACTTAATTAATCAAATCAATTTTCTCTCCAGTGAGACTCAAATCAAATCAAACCTCTCATCCCCTTGTGGATGACTTGAACCTGCTTCCCAATTGGAAGGTTCACAAACTCTATCAGTGGATTCCTCCTTCCCTCTCTCTTATGTCCTTGATATAAGTAGATCCACATTGCATTAAGCTCTGGTTCCTTTACCTCAAGTTGTAGATCTACATTGTGCTTGTGATGGTTAGGTTGATCATTTCGGTCAACACCAATACGTGAGGTGTTTTTTGTCAGTCATACCACACCTATTGGGCGCCCTTTGTTGACCTCATTTTTAGGATGAGCTCTCAACCCTTCTATCTTAAGCATAGGACTTCTCTTAGATTTTAAGGGTTCCTTAGTCTTAAGACACATCTAGTGATTAGGTGGACACTCAACTGTCCAGAGACTTAGAAAAGTTAGCCATAGGAATAGGTCATGCCTTAGAGTGTTGAAAATTTGCCATCCTATGCTTGAACAACATTCCTCACTCGCTTCCTTCAAGTCAAACTCCAAACTAAATCAACATCAAACTTAAATCAATTCTAGCTTAATTGATTTACTCCCAAACTCAAATCCAAGTCACATGATTGAAATCCATGATTGAAAATTATCATTGAAGCCCATGATTGAAATTTCAAATCCTTTAATCCCCTCTTAAGGACTTAGCCTAAATCATGTTCAAATCAATTCAAACTCATAAAACTTTCTTATAATTCATTTATATTCTCAATTATATTCACATATATAAATAAAATATGAATCTAAATCAATCAAACTAAATCTAAAATTCAAATCCAAGTTCAAAAATCTTTCTTAAGTCCTTTATTTCCCTTTTAAGGACTTAGCCTAAATTATGTCCAAACCAATTCAAACTCATGGAATTTTCCCATAACACATTTATATTCTCATCTATATTCACATATATAATGGAAATATAAATTCAAACAACCAAAACTACTCCAAAAATTAAACCCAAATTCAATCAAAATCCAACCTAAGCCTTTCAAGCCAAATTATTGAACTTAGCCAAATCAACCTCAAATCAAGCCAAACTCTTGATTTTTTCTTCATGATTCAATCAATCCTTCAATCATCAATCTAAATATAAACACAAACTTCAATCACTTAACCAAAACTCAATTTAAAGATCAAGCCAAAATTCATTTCATGTTCACCTTTTCAACTTGAAATTATCAAATGAGTCAAAACCCATTTGACTTTAAACTACTTGCAAATGAATTTATATTTCAATCATAAGTCCATATGTGAGTTCAATCATAATCAAGCACCAAGCCATTTTGACCTAGGCTCACTTGACCCAAAGTGACCTAAGGTACCCTATGAGCCAAATTTAATCTAACCAAATTGGATGAACTAAACCACTAAGCCTCTCATGATCAACATCATCATGAGATGATCATCACTCAAATTGTCAATCAATTCAAGGGTTGACCAAACACTAGCCAAAATGAAACCCACCATAGTTAAAATCCACCATAGGCCAAATTGATTAAAACCAATGATCTAAGTTTATTCATGATCAATGTTTGAACTTGACCAAGTCAACATTTGAGCCTAAAGAATTATTTGGAGGTTGACCCAATTTGACCTAAAACATCAAAATATGTTAAAAATTGATCTAAGCCAAATTGATTGAAACCAATGGATCAAGTTCATCCTAAAATGATTGTTGAACTTGACCAAAGCCTCAATTGGCAAATTAGATCTAACCTAGCCTAATTGACCTTGAACCCAACTTGACCTAAAGGGTCATAATGAGCCAAATTCCAACTTAACCAAAATTGATTAGAAACAAAGATAACCATCCATTTCATATGACCAACCAAACATGAACCAATCCATGTCCTAACCTAAATAGGTCAAATGGGTCAAATTATTCAACTTGACCCATTTAACATAAATGAACTCAATTGAACCAAAACTAAATATGAACCAAATTGAATCAAACTAAAGCCACCAAAATATTTCAAATGGTCATATGAACTTGACCCAACCCTTGGTTTGAACTAATTTGACCAATTGATCATCTTGACCCAAGTTGACCCATTTTGGCCTAAATGAGTAAACATGAGCCAAATCACATCAAAATAACTCCAAATTCATTGAAGATCAAAATATACTTCTTTTCTTTTTATGCATTTTTGACACTACATAGATCTGTAGATATTCTTATTGAGGGTGATCGGGTATGACATTGAGGAGATGTATACTATCTCTAAAGATAGAAGTCACCGCCCTATAGTGGACCTAATCACCTCAACAAGGACTCCTAAGGATAATGGGTATGCATGTGTACCACAGATTCTTCCCCTACTTTACATAAAAAAGTAAAGTAGGGTTTATTTTAAACCGGGTTTGTTAAATTCCCTACAGGGGTAAGCCCCATAGTTAATTACATCCTAAGGAATGAGATCCCTCAGGAATACTCTTGATTAAGGGAAATGATCATTGTCTCCAAAGATTTCAATAGGTAGGACTATCAATTGATTAGTTTATTTTAGAAGATCAAATGGGATTGACCAAAGAGAGGGAGTTATTATCAAAGCCAAAGGAAGATAAGTAGGAGATGTTCAAGATGCTAGGAAACCTAGCGAGCATCTCAAACTATCATATAGTTGGGTTTTATATTTTTGAAATTGAATTATTCAATTGAGTTAACTTTTTATTAGAAGTTTAGGACTTATGATTCCATAACACAAGATTACAAAAATTCCTAAAAGGTGAGTATTTATGCTTATGGCCCATGGAAGGGAGAAGCAACCTTAGAACCTCAATCATGGGAGCTTTGGTGAGGGCCAAAAACAACCTAAATCTAAGGAAAAATGGGTATTTGGTTTATCTCCACAAGAGAGGACAAACCACCCAACAGCTTGGACTTACAATCACCAAGGGGTGGCCGCCAACTAACTCCTCATATAGTTTTAAATTCATGTAGGCAAGTCATATGCTTTATGCAAGATAGCTAGGCTGTTGTTTATTTAGAAAGAGACTAAATCCTTAAACTCACTCCCTAAAGAGACTAGATCATGTAAGGGCTTGCTTCAAATGACCTAAATCTAATGCAAGTTATATTACATGTTATTTCCATTTTTGTACATTCATTTGACTCAGACTTATAGGATTCATATGCCTAATGCATGAAAATAAGATTATTGGCCAAAATCAGTGAGAAGAGAGAAGGCGTGTTTCCACCTTGGCTCTCAAAGGTCAAACCAAGTTTCTCTGACAAAGGTATAAGCCCTCCAATCAAGAGTGAAAATAATATGCATTTGTGCATGATGTTATAAAAGAAATACTCATCTAACTAATGGGTTTCTAATTTTTTATCTTGATTTTTAGCCTAAGATTTAAATGAGATTATGAATTAGTTATTTTTAATTTTGAATTTGTTAAATTTGGTAGAAGATTTATTTTTCCCTAAGAGCCTAATTATCATCCAGGCCATATATCAAGCAAGGATGAAACTAGAAAAAAGATGTCATCTTAATGCACAAGCTAAACAAATCATTAATCAATTTATAAAGCTAACATAAAAGAATAAGAATTTGTGGTTGGGCACCACACAAACCGAAAACAAATTAGTAGCCAAGCTCTACCCTTATACAACCCAAATTATAAATGAATTAAGTACAATTAAGCAAGGAATTCATTGTTATGGAGGGTCTTCAAGCTTCATTTCTTCATTCTTCTTTTCTTATTTCTTCTTATTTTCTTCTTTCTTTTTGGTTCTTTCTTTTGGATGGTTGGAAGGTGGTTGCTCCAAAGGCTTCACATGGTACATAAGAAGATCTTATGACCAATCATCCTAATCCCCATCATTCCAAAATCTAATTACAAAAATTACATGAAAAGGAAAAGTAAATCTAACTAACACACAAAAAGAGATTAGCTAAACAAATCACACAAATCCCAAGCATATATATTAGACTTATCACCCCACACATGGGTGACTAAGTCCACCTGACCTATTGAATTATGCTTAGGGGTATAAGCACCTACACAATAAAAGCATTTATATTTTTATTTATTACAGTGCCCCTTAAGCATAATCCCCTGTAAAAAACAATGATTATACTAAATCATCCTATCATTCATTCTAGGCACATTCACTAACATCGAATAAAACATATATCATAAAACAAAAAAAGCAAATATAAACATGCGCAACCTAAAGCTAGAAGTGGTGACTTAGTCTAAATGTGGGCTTTAGAAGGTTTGTGTGGTATGCTTAACTATGGCTTTAGGGGATTTTCTATAAATGTGATGTTCAACTTAGAGGATGGTTTCATTTAAGTTATTTTACTATTTGGGTTGATTTTATTTTTTGTATTTTAATTTGGTTTGAATGAATCTACAATTAATTACTAAGTTTTAAAGAGGAAAGAGAGAAGAGAACTTCTCTTTCCTTCCTACCTTAAGTAATTTCTAAAGTGGATTCATGTTTAGTTTCATTTAGTGAATATTTTATTATGTATTTTAATTAATCCAAAGTTTAGATGAACTTTAAACAAACTTATCCAAAAAGAGAGGCATTTTAAGATTAAGTAAAGTGAACTAAGTTCACAAAACACACATCACTTCATTTCTTTCCCAATATGTATAACATGCATATGGATGAATCCTAAGCATATCTATACATGCAAATGAGAATGTTTAGCACACCTTATAATGAATGCTAAGTAGTTTTACTTAAGGAAAATTTGAATGCTTATGATGCATGATTTTCATTAAGTAGAAAAAAGGGTTTCTTATCCAATTTTCATATGCACACATGAATGTATGAAAGGCATAAGTGGTACAACCATTGTTAACGGAGGTATAAGACCTACTTAGGGCTACTTAAATCCTCACAATCAGGTTGTCAGACTAATATACCACTTTCCTTATAAACATATGCACAAATAAATGAATAGAAAAGAATGCAAAAGTTTGTTGGTTGATTATTTTTTGTTTATGCAATTTATAAGTACAAGTGTAGGTATCCTTCTTAAGTAATAGCATAGGAATGAATAGGAATGGAATTAGGCAAGTGTTAGGTTCTTTTCAAATGAACTAAACACTTTGCAAATCTATTCAAAACTATACTAAAAGAGGGAAAGAAAACTACACTAAGGACATCCTTATATCTTACTCACATGCAAACTATAAATAAAATATAACACACTTTTAGTTTTGGTAATTGATTCATATATTTTGAAAATAATTTGAATTTAATAGTGATAATTTCCACTCATATTTCTGTTTTAGTCAAAAACATGCAATTTGACATAAACATTTCACTTTCATTTGATTTTTGAAAAGAATGAATACATGAAATTCATATGACATACACAGTTGGCATGTTGGGAAGGAACTAAAATGATGAAAGCATGTAAAGCATTCACCCTAATTAATTCCTAAATACAATCTTATGAAATAAGAAAGCTTAAATCAAATCAAATTATTTTTAAAGAAGGCTTGGTTTTGTTTTGAGTTTGATTTAATTTGAGAAATGAGAGGTGAGTTTGTTATTCTTAACCCATTCCCACAAGTGTATGATATTTAAGTTCTATTTTTAGATGATTAGATCCATTTTATATTTTGATTAGGTTAAGGTATGAATTAAGTGCATTAATTACCCTTACCTACCACCTTAGCATATTAATCAAATAATTATGAGCCAATGAGATGACATAAAACCTCAAGGAATTTAAATTTATAATGCACCTAGAAAAGGCCTAATATAATTTGGCTCATGATTAATGATTAATTAAACTAAGGGTTTAACTTAAGTAATTTCATAACCCCTCACACATGTGAGTTGGGTTTTGATTTCCTTAATACTTAGGCTCTTGAGCACACTAAGCATCTACCCAAGATAGATTAATTAAGTTCTGGAAAGTTTTACAATTTTATGAAATTAATTAAGGGGATAATTAGTGAATTAACCCTTCATTAAAGATGGATTAAAGAAGAAAAGGGGTTTAGGAATATCTTAAGAAAGCATCCCAAAATTATTCCCTAAACCTCACAGTCACTTAATCAAAACTTAATTGACTCAATCAGAGGGTTAAATCACTAATTATGCCCTAAATTAAGCCTAATTACATTAAAGGAGTGATTAAAAATGAATTAGTAATTTTCTTAATTAAGCCACTAATAAATCCCAAAAAAATTAGGGGAGCGGGAGTCATCCTACTAATTAAGCGCAAAAATTTTGGGATTAATCAGAGGAGTAATTAAAGGGTAATTACCAAATTAACATTCCCAATAAAACCCAAATTTAGAAAAAAAATGTTATTCAAAATCTATTGAAATTAATTTTAGAATATTCTATGTTCAATTATCTTTCATATACAATTTATTTCATATTTTGATTTTTCATATACATGAATTTTAGAAGGTTTGGTGATTAATTAGAATTATATAAAACTTAATTATATTATTAATCTTATTGGGCGCCATATGCTGACATGAACTTTACACCATGATGGTTATTTAACCCATCATCATAGAGTCGGTGGCGTGGCTTAGCTTTCTCCTCTGTCATCAAGGATCGGACGGTGAGATTAAAATGGATAGGAGTAAATCCATACATGTTTTAATCTGGCCATCCATCAAAATGCATGGATGGGGAGATTCATCCATAATTCCCTGAAGGAGGTCCATGTGTAGGCCATGATCCAAGCTCGATTAGCTCATTGGGATAAATTTACACCTTCATCATGCATCCTAGATCACATCTAATAGCCAAAATCCTATTCCATGAAAATTTCTTTCATAAAGCTCCAAACTATATTGAATTTAAGCTCAAAAATGGCTAACCTCACTGGAGGTGAACACTGATGCTTGATTCTTTTGGAGAAGCTTCGTCTATTTGAGATGAAGCTTTGCTAAATTTTGAGCTCTTGAAATTGAGTGGATGCTTCTATGGACCAACTCCACTTGCACTTGAGGTCGGCTTTGATCTAGGGCACTCCACCTTTGCCTTTGGAGCTTGGGAAAGAGTTTATGTGAGCTCGACTTGGTCCTCTGATGATGCTTGAAGAAGGAAATGGGTTGGTTTGAAGTGTAGAGCAAGTGGAATTCCCCTATTTTTGCTTAAGGAAAATCGAGAAGTGGGATTTTAATTTCACTCTAGGATGCTTAGGATCACTTGACAAAAGCTCCTCTGGCTTCCTAGGCTTCAATTGAATGAGGGAATGTTGAAATGAAATCAAATCAAGGGGAGTATATCTCCCCCTTTAGCAATCGGATGGACGTAAGCCTCCTTGCCATTTTGATCCATTAGTTAGGCCATTTAGGATGTCCTTGAATTCGGTTTTGGCCAGTGAGTGGGATGGTGAACTTCCCATGTGCTTGAATTGAGTGTAAAGAGAATTTCCATGTCGTATTTCAATGCACATGGTTGGTTTGGCCATTGGGTTGGGTTGGGCTGATCCAAACCCATTGGGTTGGGTGCACCACCCTCCCTAGTGTTCACTTGATCCACTAGGAGAGTGCCAAGTGGGTATGAAGAGGATTTGACCAAATTCAAGTGATTGGCCAAAATTTTTATGGCCTAGGGTAAAATGGTCATTTGACCTTGATTTCAGTTTGGGTACGTTTAATATGATTAGAAAATAGGCTTGGCCAAGTTTCATTAAATTTGGATTTGGCTCATGTTGACCCATTTAAGTCAAAATTGGTCAACTTGGGTCAAGTTGACCTAGTGGTCAAATTGGATCAAACCAAGGGTTGTGTCAAGTTCATATGACCATTTGAAATTTTTTTGTGGCTTTGGTTTGATTCAATTTGGTTTAGATTTGAATTTGGTTCATATGACTTCATTTAGGTCAAATGGGTCAAGTTGACCAATTTGACCCATTTGACCTATTTGAGCTAGGTCATGGTAGGTTTAGGTTTGGTTGGCCATATGAAGTGGATTGGTATCTTTGTTTCCAATCAATTTTTCTTAAGTTTGAATTTGGCTCAATATGACCCTTTAGGTCAAGTTGGGTTCAAGGTCAATTGGGCTAGGTTAAGTCTAGTTGGCCAATTGAGGCTTTGGTCAAGTTCAACAAGTGATTTAGAATGAACTTGACCCATTGGTTTCAATCAATTTGGCTTAGATCAAGTTTTGATACATTTTGACTTTTAGGTCAAGTTGGGTCAAAGTGATTTGGGCTGGGTTAGGCTCAAATGTTGACTTGGTCAAGTTCAAACATTGATCATGAATGAACTTAGATCATTGGTTTCAATCAATTTGGCCTATGGTGGATTTTGGCTATGTTGGGTTTCATTTTGGCTAAGTGTTGACTTGGTCAACCCTTAGGTTTGACTTGTTTGACCCAATTTGAGTGATTGATCATCTCATGATGATTGTTGATAATGAGAGGCTTAGGTGAGTTTGATTCAATCCAATTTGGTTATGATTAGAATTTGGCTCATAAGGTACTTTAGGTCACTTTGGTCAAGTGAGCCTAAGTGGTCAAATGGCTTTAAAGCTTGATTTGAGTTTGATTGAACTTGTTATGGACTCATGATTGAAATATAAATCCATTTGCAAGTGATTTGAAGTCAAATGGGTTTTGATTCATTTGACAATTTCAAGTTCAAAGGGTGAACATGAAATGGATTTTGGCTTGATTTTTTGAATTGAGTTTTGATTTAGTGATTGGAGTTTATGTTTATATTTGGATTCATGATTGAAGGATTGATTGGTCATGAAGAAAAATCAAAGTTTGGCTTGATTTGAAGTTGATTTGGCTAAGTTCAAGATTTTGACTTGAAAGGCTTAGGTTGGATTTTGATTGAATTTGAGTTTGATTTTGGAATTGTTTTGATTGTTTGAATTTATATTTTTATATATATGAATATGTGAATATAAATGAGAATATAAATGGGTTATGAGAAAATTTCAGAATTTGAAGTGATTTGAATGATTTGAGCTAAGTCCTTAGAGAATTAAAGGACTTAGGAAATAATTTTGGATTTGAATTTTGGATTTAGTTTGATTGATTTGAATTTATATTTCATTTATATATGTGAATATAAATGAGAATATAAATGAGTTATGAAAATTTTATGAATTGAATTGATTTAGATTTGATTTAGGCTAAGTCCTTGAAGGAAATCAAAGGACTTATTTAGATTTGGAATTTCAACTTGGAATTTGATTTGATTGATTTGAATTTATATTTCATTTATATATGTGAATATAAATGAGAATATAAATGAGTTATGAAAATATCATGAGTTTGAATTGATTTGATTTGATTTAGGCTAAGTCCATAGAGGAAAAGACTTGAAAGATTTTGAACTTCAATTTCAAGGGTTTCAAACATGAGTTTCAATCATGGATTTGAATGGATTTCATTATGGATTTCAATCATGTGATATTTATTTGAGTTTGTAGAAAATAAAATAAGATTGATGGGTTTGAGAAAATCAATTATTGATTTGGAATTTGACTTGAAGGAAGGAAGGTGAGGAATGGTTCATAGGGTAAAATTTTCTAACACCCCTAGGGCATGACCTACTCCTATGGCTAGCTTTTCTAGGTTCCTAGGGTTTGGTTGAGTGTCCACCTAATCACTATATGTGTCTTAGGACTAAGAATCTCCTAATGTCTAAGAGGAGTCCTATGTCTAAGATGGAGGGGTTGAGAACTCATTCTAAAAATGAGGTTAACAAAGGGCTCCCAATATGTGTGGTGTGGCTGACAAGGAACACCGCACGTATTGGTGTTGACCGCAATGATCAACAATGTTGAACGATCATAAGCACTAACAAAGATGATCTACTCCCAACCCGAAGTGTAGAAGGAATCCAGAATTTAATGCAATGTGGCTCTACTTATGTTCAGAACATAAGAGAGGGAAGGAGGAAGCCACTAAGCATAGAGGATGTGAACCTTCCACTATGGAAGCAGGTTCAAGTCATCTACAAAGGGATGAGGGGTTTAATTTGATTTGAGTCTCATTGGGGAAAATTTTGATTTATTTAATTAAGTCCCTTTAGGGAAGAGGGTTGAATTTGTCTCAATTTTCAGATTTGGATTTTTGAGATGGACCTTATTGGTTTGTGATGGATTGCACTGAGTAGGATCCATGGAGGCCTAGATCTAATTCAGATTTATTAATCCAAAGGGGTAGTCTACTAAACACATAGTAGGACTAGCCAAACAAAGGGATGCCTTTCGATGTGAAATGGTCAAGTCCTAAGAAGAAAGCGCAGAGAAACACATCTTCTAGAAATAAGAAACCACTAGGGTGATCTGTTGGCAAGGTGACAGATCGAACCTGACCTAGGGCTGACTATTGAGTGAATGCCATTGGGGGACATAAATCAGCTCAAAGATAGTCAAAGATTAATTTCATTTTTAGATTTGTTTTGATAGATTTCATTGCTTTGCGATTGATCACACTGAGAAGGAGCTTTTATTAGCAAGTCCTATCTCAGATTTGTTGAACCAAAGGGAGTAGCTTCCTGGTCGATGAGAGAACTATCTGACCGAAGGAGTGACTTTCAGTTTACAATTATCAATTCGAGGGAAGAAAGTTTGGGGACTCAGATATTCCACTACAAAAGACCACTGGGGTGATCGATTTCTTTGGGCAACAAATCAAACCTGACCTAAGGCTTCTTGTCAGTTTGCAATAATCATGCTAGAAAGAATGCATCATAGTCTTACATCATCCAAAGCAGAATGACTGCTAGGGTAACCTACTTTTAATCAAAATAGATTGAACCCAACCTAAGGGTGACTACGGACTGAGTGCCAACCCGGGGACTTATCTCAACTCAGGGTAGTGGGCAATTCCTATGGAGTTTCTTAACACCTTGTGATGGATGCTGCTTGGGGAAAAGGGGCCCTTTGCGGGCTTGAATTCCTCATCCAAAAGTAAATTAATTTGTTTATTTTTTTATCATGGACCCTACTATTTTGCGAGGGATCAAACTGAGAAGAGCTTATATTAGCCTAAACCTATTTCAGATTTAATGAATTAAGAGAGAATCTATGCATCTGTTGAACAAATGCTTTAATTACAGGGGTGGCTACCAGGAAAGGGGGACTGTCCAACTCAAGAGCAACCTGGGTAGTGTCTAAATGAGGTCACAAAGGATGTGATCCAAATAGAGTGTCCGTAGGGGATGGGGCCACTAAGGGCTTAATCCAAAACCCCGGAGAAGATGACATGGCTAGTCATATATATCAAATAGGTATTTGGTGGACAATTCATGGAGAAAGCGTGGGGACTCACATATGTCAAGAGTGATGTATCCACCAGGTGAATTGTTGTAAGCATAGAGAACATCAACCAACCTAAGGTGTCTGTCAGTTTGCAACAATCAACCTAGGATGAAAGCTTAGGGACTCACATCATCCATGGAGGATTGACAGGTGCCATCGACTAAGGTGACTACTGAGTGAATGCCACTAGGGGACTTATATCAACTCAAATGCAGTCAAGAGGAAATGAGCCTATGGGGGACTTATCCTAAACCTCAAATATACTCAACCTAATTAGATCATGATGATTAGTTCAAGAAGAAAGCACGGGGACTCACATCTTCTTAAATAAAATCAACATGTGGTAGCTTACTAGCTGGGTAGTGAAGTCTACTATACTAACAAGGCGCTCGTTGGTTTGCAATGGTCAAGTTAGAAAGAAAGCGTGAGCACTCACATCCTCCAAATAAGTGATCATTGCGGTGACATACTAGCGAGGTAGCATGTAGACCCAACTTAGAGCAGCTATTGAGTGAGTGCCACAGGGGGCTTGCTCCCACATCAAAGTAGCTCAAGGAAAAAGATTTGTGTTTGTTTTTGTGCATGTGTTAAAAGGAATAGGATGTCTCTCAGGTTCTCTTACACCTACCTACAACATGCTTAATGATTTTGACAAAATGGTTCCATGGATGGAAAATGGGATTCCCACTAACAAAAGATGTTGCATGGGTTCTCTTACACCTAACTTAGTTGTGCTAATCAAAATAGGATGCCTCTCTAGTTCTCTTACCCCGATTCTAATAGTATCAGGAGATTGTGTTTATGTTGTGAAAGAGGGATAGGATGCCACTGGGGACTCTACCCTAAACATGTCATGGATTCAAGATAAGCAATAATGCTTGAGAAGAGAAGATTTTGATGAAATGGAATCAAATTTTGTTTATTGATAGAATTATTTTCAAACATGATTTATCTCATGGGAAATATTTCTTTAGATAGTGCCAATTAATTGGAAGCATCGAGTGTTCACCTTTACAATCAATGAGCTAAGAAGATCCTCCTTGGTAGGCTTTCTCTATAACATAGGGGCCTTCCCAAGTGGGTTCAAACTCCCATCTTTCGATGGGCAACAATTGGTCTCCTTAGGACTAACACAAGTTCTCCTACTCGAAAAGACCTAGGGTGGACCAGCTTGTTATGAGCTTGAATCATTTTGGCCTTGTACAACTCGAGGTTCTGCATGCCCATAGGCGACTCTCCTCCAAACCTTTGAGCTCTTCTAAATGCAACTTTGCATTCTTCTCTGTAGTGATCTTGCTACCCAATGCTATCCTTAGTGATGGGAGTTGAACTTCTAAAGGTAGAACGACTTTGAACCCATACACTAAGGAAAATGGGGTAGCCTGAGTTGGAGTTGAGTATATGGTGCGGTAGGCTCACAAGGATTCAACTAACTACTCATTCAACTGCTGCTTGCTGTTATTAAGAGTCTTCTTTAATATTTGAATGAGAGTTTTGTTGAATGCTTCCGCTAAGCCATTTCCTCTAGGATAGTAGATAGTGGAATATCTCTAATTAATACTATGTCTTCTGGCTAAGTTATTGATCTTGGTGCTTTTGAATACAGTACCATTATTGAATATAATTTATCGAGGCACCCCAAACCTATATACAATATGGTTCTAAAAAGCACATCTTTGAGTGTGACCTCTCGAGTGGGATTGCCACCCACTTGGAAAAGTAGTCGATGGCGACTAAGATGAATCGATGCCCTTGGAAGAAGAAGGAGGATCGTCACAATGTCGATACACTCGAATGGCCATGAGGCCAATGTAGAGTGTAGAATGTTGGGTGGTTGGTGGAGGACCACACCGTGCACCTGACATTGATGGCATCTCCTAGCTACATCCATGCAGTCTATAATCATTGAAGTCGGTAGTATCTAGTCTCTTGATCTTCATCTTCATCTTTGAGGTTGATGCTCGCATAGACTAAATGTACCTCGGTTATAATGCCATGACATGTTTGTCTAAATAATGTAACCACATTTGGTCAAAGGACTATGGTGATGCCATCAGAGCATAGGAGAGCTCTGTCTCATGATGGGCTTGTGACTTTTCTTGAGTAGTTTAGTGTTCAAATAATCTATGAGCTTGCCTCAATCCACTCCTTGTCCTTATAGCAAGACAACCTCCCCTTCAAGAGAAAGTCTCTCGATGAGTTCAACATCAATAAGGGATAGGACTTGTCTATTTTGGACCTTATTTGGACTCATCTTCCGATGTCAATTTTGGCAAGTTTGGCCAAAGCATCTACTACGCATTCTCTGGGGAACCTTGTAGATGGTGACTTGAGAATTTGGCCAAACTTCATGGTATACTCATGGTAATGATGAAGCTTGGGTTTGAGAACCTTGTAGGACCCGACAATCTAATTGATGAACCGAGAATCCCAAAGATGATGCTCTTGATAGTGATGGATAACTCTAGATCGGCAATCAAAGCCTCATACTCAACTTCATTATTGGTGTAGGGGTTGGAAAGATTGTATGAGAATCTCATCACATCGTGGTCTAGAGTTAGGAGAACTATTCCCATCCTTGCCTTTCCTGAAAAAGTAGATCGTGGTGCTTCCCCTTTATGGAAAGAAGCTACACCATCAAAATACATCTCCCATCAGTGGTTGTCAACCTCCCCTAAGTTCATGATTTGTTCATCAGGGAGATTGTCACTAAGCGAAGAATCAGCAGGAAGTGGGTGTGCTGCTAAGAAATCTGCTAGTGCTTGTCCTTTTACAGCATGGAAGGGTATGAATGTGATATCAAACTATGAGAGAATCATGGACCATCATGCCAAAAGTCTGGATAATGTTGGTCGTGTCATGAAATACTGCAATGGATTGGTTCTAGAGATCAAGTTCACCTTATGAGAAAGCATATACTGTCATAGCTTCTCAGATGCAAAGATCAAAGCTAGGCAATGTTTCTCAATAGGTGGATAGTTTGCTTCAGTAGGAATAAGATGATGGTTGAGGTAGTAGAGAGCGTTCTCCTTCCCTTCATCATTGGCTTGGGCCAACAGAGTGCCAAGAGAGTCATCCAATGTAGTAGTGTAGAGGATGAGTGGCCTGCTTGGGATAGGGCTGCTAGAATTGGTGGCTTCACCAAATACTGCTTGATGTCTTCAAAGGTATCATGACACTTATCATCCCACTTGAACTTGGCATCCTCTTTGACAAGTGCTGAGAATGTCTTGCATCTCCCCGATAGGTTGGAGATAAAGCATCTTAGAGATCGCCATCCTTGGAAGGATGAGTTGAGTTAAACTCTTAGGAGGTGGCATTTCTAAGATAGCTTTAATCTTTTTTAGATCTATTTCTATTCCGATGTGAGAACAATAAACCCAAGGAATTTCCTTGAAGCTACTCAATGCACACTTGATTCATTTTGAGGTTATATTGTCTTAACTATTTAAAAACTACTCTCAAGTCAAAGAGATAGTCTTCTTTTTCCCTGCTCTTGATTACTAGATCATCAACGTAGCACTCAGCCAAATGATGGATGAATTTATTGAAGATCTAAGTCATGGCCCATTGGTATGTAGCACCAACATTTTTAAGGTCGAAAGGCATGACCCTATAACAAAAGATTTCAATCAGGGTTTGAAAAGCGATGTTTCTTTCATCTTCAGGAGACATCTTAATTTGGTTGTTGAATGACCCATCCATGAAAGAGAAAATTGCATGAGATGAGCGTGTCCACCATTAATTCAGTATAGGAAGGAAACTCATCCTTAGGATATGCCTTGTTTAAGTCCCTAAATTGATGCATATGCAAATTTGGCCATTCTTCTTCTTAGCGGATGACACTAACGTAGGATATTTTTTCTTCTGATGAAACCGGCATCGATCGGTTCTTGACTTGAAATGACGTTGTTCAATTTCTCGCATGCATCTAGGAGCTTGCTTGATAGGCATTAGGATTTATTGCTAGCTTATGGACTTCATGGGAGATAATCATGCATTTCTTCATAACTCCATGCGAAGTAGTCTTTAAACTCAATCAATAGCCTAACTAAGTCATTGGTTTCTTCTTCATTCACAACAAACTGATGTATGTGGGGCATTGATTTTCTTCTGTCTTGAGGTTGATTTTTTGAAGCTTATTAATTATTAAATTGATCTCCTCTTTAAATTCTAGAGGTGCATTCATGATTTGGAGATCATCTAGATCATCTGATTTTTCTAAACACACATTCTCATAAGAGTTACTGTTGTGTGAAAAGAACCTATCAGACTCAAAATGATTGGTAACAACTAAGCATTAATCATCGTCATCGACTGGACCCACTATGCTGAATACTAGTCCTACTCTTGATTGTTCTTCCCTGCCTGCATTATTCCATAGCTTTTTAAAGTACTCTGACCTGTGCCTAGACCATGTACGAGGAAATAAACCTTTTTGTACAATATTATGAACACAAGGCGAGTAAAGTCAAATGGTAATTCCATTAATTCTTTAAATGTATCTTCAGTTCTACATCAACTTGGGACTTGAGGATGATGATCCCAAAAGAATCTCTTGACTTCATATCATTGACTTAGGGGCTTCCTTAACTACTAAACCTTCAACTTTTGAGATGAGTGAGGTTAGAGTTCTAGCTTTGAATAGTCTCACATAAACTTGATTCAAATACTTTGCTTTGTTTGGAGGCCCGATCTTTGTCTCTGTCTAGATTGAAAGTCACCTCCAATGGGACCCACTGAGAGGGGTTGGCTGGTATACTAATCACATTAGACTCATCCTTTGAGTTGAATTCCAAGTCTATGTGAATGGTATGGGTACTCCTATGAGCTAGAACATGACCTCTATTGGCTGATGGCCAACCAGGGGGTCTTCCACCTTTGGAACTTCCTCTATTTCTGCCTCTGCCTCTAGTGGAGGTTGAGTCATCCTACCCACATGTCCATATGATGGAATGAACTCTAAGAGGAATGTAAAATGCGAATCTATTTCTTCCTCAATTCCCCTTTCTTGTTCACTTGGATTTTCATTTTTCTTTTATTTTTCTTTCACCTTTTCTTTTTCTTCATTTTCTTTTTCTTTTGATTTTGAGTTTTGTCCAAGTTCATGAGAAAGGGTATTTTGAGGAAGATAGTAGGTCACATCCTCATAAATCTCAACTTCTCCAGATAAAAATGGCTTTTCATCTCCATTGACATGGTGTTTAATCCCATCCTTTAAACTTGATGCACGATGGAGGATGGAATTATCTTATTGTAATGTATTCAAGGCCTACCAAGCAAAGCAGTGAATGCAGTATTTGAATCAATGATGTAAAACTTGGCTTCAGTCTTCCAGTCACCTATCTCCAAAGGTAACACTATGGAACCTAAAGCTCGATCACCTTGTTCATTGAATCCTCTCAATATCATCTGATCTCCTCGGAGTGTGGAGATGTCAATCCTCAAATACAAGGGTCTTTAGACTCATAATGTTTATCGATGCTAGATCAAGAAGAAACTTGAGTCATGTCAGCTGTGATGTAGAGGGGACGGTTGTGCTCCAAGTCTCCCAAAGAAGGTCTTCATCTATGGTGATCCCAGGCTTCTTTTGTGTAATGTGCCTTCCACATAGCGGTGAGCTAAGCATATCTTGAGGATCAAGGAGAGCCTTGATTAATGATTCCCTCATCTCTTTGGATAAGACAAGGGCATCATATATGCTTAGCTTAGATGAAACTTTCTTAGATGAGAGGACATTGTAGTCCACCTTGGCTGATCCTCCATAAGCATATCCAAGGGTGGAGCATCTTGTGAGGGCTTCTCAATACTATAATGACTTGTTTCCCTATCTTGAGGTCTAGGAGGTAGAACCTTGCCACTATAGGTTGACTTTGATGATCTCTTGTGGCGGGTAATGGAAGGTTCTACACGCCAGCTCACCTACCTTCTCTATGGGACCCTCAAAATCAAATGATTCCAAGTCTATCTCAAGAGGTGAACTCATAGTATTGAGTAGGAAAGTATAACTCACGAATCAAAGGAAGATAATTATTATAGTTATTTTGACTTGAAGAGTTATCATTAAGAATAGAAGTAGACAACCCATTGACAGATGTAATTCAAGCTAGCTTTTTCTTCAATTTCTTGGATATGATAGGAGGTACAAAGTAGAAATCAAGTAAAGTAAGTGGGGTATGGGATTTGATGCCCTTATACACCGATCCAAGAGTTCTACTAATAGAAGAAGAAAAATATAGCGAAGTAGGAAGTTCATGTGGTATTGATGGTAGAGGCTGACTCGATCGGTGGTTGCACTCTTGGGCTATCCGGGCGACACATGCATTCTTCTGTTGAGCTCCCCTTTCCCGAGTTGGCTAACTTGCAAACCTTCCATGATGTTGGAGGTTTGAGCTAACTCAGGCACCTGTAAGGAAAGTATCTTGATCTTCTCGTGATCTTTTTAGAGATTTTGGATAAAGAGATATCCCAACCTTCTTTGGTTTTGGAAGGATCACAAGTATACCCAAGGATTACCCTAATGAAACTAGATGGTTCTTTTATAAGGTATTCCTTTGGGATAACTATAACACTGGTCTTTAAGCTATTCAAGCCAGTCCTTAAATGTGAAGCAATACTCCAAAACATTGCCTAGAATACGGTGGTAAGGGCAAAAGTTAGGATCATGGCTTTTGCTCACTTCCTTTGGTATCCTAGGCTCGGGTAGCTAAAAATTAGGCTTCTTGAAGAGATTCTTAAAGATCTTCTAGATTACCTCTATCTTAAATGAATAAGGTTTGTTAAGCTTATCTAAAAGAGTAGGTGAACCATAGCTAACATGTTGATGCTGTGGTGGTTATGTGGTGATGGAGGGAGGGGTGAGGGCTGTGGAGTGGTAGCGGTGGGTAGGAGGTGGTGAGGTAGTAGAGGAGGTAGCATCTCATGGTGGTATCTCTCTCTCTTGATCTCTAGTTGGTTTCTTCCCCCATCTCTCTATTCACGGCTTCTAGACCTTCTGTGGCTTTGCTTTAGGCAAGTGGTCTTGAAAAAGTAAATATTTGGCCTCTCCTTGTAGACTAGCCACCTTGTTGATTAACTTCTCAAATATTTTGATAGTGAAGCCCTTAAGCATGAAGGCGACAGGGCCATGGATATTCTTTAGAAGAATCTCAATGGCATGTAGCTGATAACTCATTTCATATTTCACGTTATCTAGAATATAAGTCAACAAGGGACTCACCTAGGTGTTGTTGTGCTACAACGAGATCTCCAATAGTACCCCTTTATTGAGCTCCATTAAACCTTTTGATAAAGTTGCTCCAACTCAACAAATATCTTTAATGAATCATTGAAGTTAATCATACCAATCAAAGCTATCCCCTACTAAAACTGAAGAAGGAATAGCAAAGCATGTCCCTTAACATTGTAACGCCACGAAGTGTGAAATATCCTCGGGTTTCCACTCCATCAAAACTCTTGAAGGAAGGTGGCACAAACCCTTGGGATATTGGATTGCATCAAATTCCTCGGTAGGGTCTACCTTTGGGCGATGATCCTCCGGGCTTGAGCCAATGCTTCCTTCACGCTCAACCATAGATGATATCTTTCTCTATATGGAGGTACTTTCACTACCTTCCTATACATGCTAGTGCTACCTTGCAAGGAGGTAAGGTCTTGGGCTGGTCCAAGACATGCACTAACTTTGGCTAACTAATCTGTAGGATGAACTCTGGGGCTTGTTTACGAAATGCGAGACTCGCTAACAAGTCCTCAAGCTATCTCATCTATCTATTTGTTCATCCTTCTTCTTTAATTGATATCGGAGGTGTTGGGTTGATTGGGCTATCTTCTCAACTCATCACCTTCCATGTCTGCTGCTCTCTGAGGAGGGATCCCCTGGTATCTACCATGCAAACTCTGACTAGTCTCCCAACAAATGATCTTCATTAGGATCAAAGCTGATCTTCTCCTCATCAGACCAATCATACCCCAGAATTTCTTTTTTTTCTACATGAGAACAATCAATCTGAATAGGCACAAATGATTTTGGTCGGTGTGATCACTTATCATGTCTTGAGAGCGGACCTCCCCTTTATTGAATCAATCTATGAGGCTGTACTAGAAGAGAGACACTCTCATGTCACTAACTCTGATAGGGCTGACACTCCTAGGAGGTTCTACTATCATCGATACAACTGGGCTATCATCTGCTCCCTCTGCAATAGCTGCTACCATCTCCATGTCCTGTTGAACTGGTGGTGTTGGTGAAGGGATGACCACTATGCTTGGTGTCTCCATTCTCTTCCACTAGGGGGAAGGTGAGAGAGCTTCGACCTCCCATAATAGTAGGTGATGTAGATGGAATAGGATCCCTCGGTCATAGCCGGATCACCAACAAGGTATGTTTCTCCTTGGAAGTGGCCTTCATGGCCTTGAAAACGGAGATCTTTAGACATGAGCGGTGATGGGCGGGGGTAGAGTGGTGTGGTGGAGACACCACCAACTCTCTCGGGATAGGGACCCTCTTCTTATGATGGGTCATCCTTGTAAGCAAATACTATATGTGATGGCGTGAGTAGCGCACATCAGGAAAATCAAAAGTCAGAGAGGCTGGCGACCAAACCCTCTCTTTAATGATTTGCGAGTGGGCCTCTCGGCCCTCTCTAGTAGGTGTTTCCCCACTAGGGGATGATAGATCTCAAATTGAATTGAGCTTGGACTCAAAATATCCATAGCTCACGCCAACTGGCATAAGCGATCGAGCGGCAGACTTCCTACTCTAATGGCGGGGGCTGCTAAACCACTGGAGGTGAAGTATGGATCCCTAGCATCCTCTCTATCAACCGGAGAGGATGAAACAGTTGATGTAACCAGGGTGATCAGTGGGCACCTCCTCCTGGCGACCTCATAGCAGCCTCCATCTCCCTAGCAATATGTGTATGATACTTCTTAATCATGCAATTTTTATTTATTCTCTGAGTCCTGGTAGGGTGAGTGGAGTAAGAACTAGACCCAACCTCAAAGGTTGGGGAGGCAATCTCTTGGATCAGAGGAGCCTTACCCTTAGAGGGTGCTAATGAGTGGGTGCTAGCCCTTCTTAGGCGACACGAGAAACCATGAGCTCAAGCTCACATCACACTGAACTAATGGAACTATGACTTCTTTCCTCTTAAATGAGGGGATGTCATAATCCGATGGCAAATCGATCTAAATGATGCTACGCGCTGCCTCCAGCTATCAGTTGTGAGGGGAGTTCCCTCATAGGTGATCCTCACCTCCTCAAAACCTCTATCAAAATGGATGAGATGGGTGTGATTAGCACAGCAGAGATTGTCCTGATCCAAGTCTAAATCCATGCCATAGGAGAAAGTAAACACAAACTTCTGTGAAACTACCATTTATAGTCAACTAAAAATTGAAGAACCAAACTATAGCTGTAACTAAGACTGATGCTGAGAATCTACAATGTTGGAAATAAGCTTGGATCAGATTTCTATTTTGTTGATTTCTGAATTTGAATTTAAAATTTGAACCCACATCCAACATCTTGGAAGTGTTAAGTGGGGTTCAAATAGATTTAGACAAGATTTAGAGATTTGATTGGAAAGAGAATTTTTTGAATATGAATCCTATTTCAACAAATTTTGGTATGTTGAAAATGGGTTCAAATATTTTTAGAAAGATGCTTCCATAGGTTCATGTTTGAAATTAGATTTTGATTTGAGGACCCTTTCCTTTAACAAATTTGAGTATGTTAAAGTAAGGGTCAATTGGTTTTATTTTGATTTGGTATTTTGGAATTTACTCACTTAGCAAATTTGGGTATGCTAAGTGAGGTGTTTGAAAATAATTATTTCTTTTTTTTTCTTTATCTTGTGATTTATTGTTGATTTCAAAAATTGGAATTCCGACTTAGCAAATTTAGGTATGCTAAGTGAAGAACCCAAGTGTGTTTTGTTTTTGAAAGATTTTTGAAAATAGGATTCTTAGAAAATTTGAGTATGCTAAGAAAATCCTAAAGTGTTTCATTTATTTTGGATTTTTTGATTTTTACAAAAGTAGGATCCCTAGCAAATTTGGGTATCCTAAGGAAATACTAATGTGTTTCTCTCTTATTTTAATTTATTTTTCAAAAATAGGATCCTTAGAAAATTTAAGTATGCTAAGGGAATCCTAATGTGTTTCTTTTTTTGGTTTTGATTTTATTTTTTGATTGAAAGTGGAGACTTCTCTTTAGCATATATTGTTTGCTAAAAATGAAGTTCATTTTAACAAATGGAAATGCTAAATTGAAGTTCTAAATATGTTTTAAAATTTTTTGTTGAATGGATATTTTACTTAGCAAATTTGAGTATGCTAAATGAAATTTCCAAAAGTGTGTTTCAATTTTTATTTTTGGAAAAAAGGAGACTTCATTTTAGCAAATGGGATATGCTAAATGAAGTTTCAAATGTATTTTAAAATTTTTTGTTTTTGTTGATTTTTGAAATGGAAGATTTCCATTTAACAAATTTGGGTATGTAGATGGAAATCAATTATGTTTTATTTTCAAAAGATGTATATTTTTTGTGTGATCATTGCTTTTTGAAAGAGTAAATCCCAAGTTAGCCATGTGTGGATTATATAAAATGGGATTTCAAAGTGATGTCACTTTATTTGGAAATGAAATTTTCATTCAATAAATTTGGGTATATTGAATGGAGATATTCATATGTGCTTTTGAAAATTTAGTTTTGTTTGAAAATGAAACTTCCATTCAATAAGTATGGGTATATTGAATGGAAAGGTTCATATGTGCTTTTGAAAATTTATTTTTGATTTTATTTGAAAAGGAAACCCCCACCCAATAAGTGTGGGTATATTGAATGGAGAGGTTTCATATTTTTTTTTTTTGAAAATTTATTTGATTTTGTTTGAAAATGGGACCTCCACCCAACCTAACAAATGTGGAATGTGTTAGGTGGAAGTCCAAAGTTATGATTTTGCTTGAAGAGGTAATATCCATTCAATATATTTGATGTATTGAAAGGAAGATCTTCAAGTTTTATGCTTTTGAAAATATGATTATTGGAATTTTATTTTGTAAAGATGATCTCACATATAACAATCATAAAGATTGTTAGATGAAGATGATTTAGGAAAATTTTTGTGCAAAATATTTTATTAAGTGTTTTTTTTTTGAAAGAGTGCTTTTTTGAAAGCATAATTTTTTTGATAAGGATTTATTTTGTCTTTATTATTTTAGAATGAACCTTTTCCTTACCATAGAAATGATAAGGAAGAAGTCTTTAAATATTTTTTTTTTATTTTGATCTTTTTATTTTCACCCATTAGAGAACCAAATGGGGGTTTTAAGACCAAAATGGGTTGAGGTCCTAAAACCTAAAGATGTTGGCTAGCTTAACTTAAGAATGAAATAAGCTAAGTGCCAATAGAATGAAAGATAGTCTTGATTCATACCAAAGTACAAACCCACTATCGATACTTGGAGACAACAATCATTTACCAAAGATGGAGAGAGGAACCTTCCCCAGAGGAGTCGCTAGAAAAATTTGTGGTGAAATTTTTATAAGTAAGAATTTCTAAAGAATAGAAATATACTTCCATCTTCACTCTATATGGGATAAAATGAAGATCAAAATATACTTCTTCTCTTTTTATGCATTTTGACACATAGATCATAGATGTTCTTATTGAGGTGATGACAATATTGAGGAGAGGTGTATTCTCAAAAAAGATAGAAGTCACTACCCTACAATGGACTTAATCACCCCAAGAAGGACCCTAAACAATGGGTCACATAAAGATTCTTTCTACTTTACATGGAAAAGTAAAGCAGGATTTATTTTAAACAGTTCATTAAGTTCCCTACAGGGGCAGGCCCCCATAGTTAATTACATCATAAGGGACAAGATCCTTTAGGAAAACTCTCGATTAAGGTAAATGATTTGTCTCCAAAGATTTCAATATGGGACTATCAATCGATTAGTTTATTTGAAGATCAAATGGGATTGATCAAGAGGGAGTTATTATTGAAGCCAGGAAGATAAGTAAGATGTTCACGATGCTAGAAACCTAGAGCATCTGTATCTATGGTTGGGCTTTACATTTTTTGAAATTGAATTATTCATTTGAGTTGACTTTTTTATTAGAAGTTTAGGTATGATTCCATAAGATTATGGAAATGCCTAAGGTGAGGATTTATGCTTATGGCCCATGGAAGGAGAAGCAACCTCTTAACCTAAATCTAGAGAGCTTCGGTGAGGGCCAAAAAGCATGACCTAAATCTAAGGTGAAAATTGGGTATTTGGTTTGCCTCCACAATAGAGGACAAACCACCCAACTGCTTGGACTTACAATCACCTTGGAGTTGCCACCAACTAACTCCTATTGTTTTAAATTCATATAGGCAAGTCATATGCTTTATGCAAGATAGTGAGGTTGTTATTTATTTAGAAAGAGATAAAGTCCTTAAACTCACTCCCTAAAGAGACTAGATTATATAAGGGCATATTCAAATGACCTAAATCTAATGCAATTACATGTTTTATTTTGGACAATCATTTGACTCAGGTTATAGTTCATATGCTTAATATATGAGAAATAAGATTATTGGCCAAAATCAAGGGAGGAGGTGTGTTTCCATGGCTCTCTAGGTCAAGCCAAGTTCTCGGCAAGGTGGAAGCCCTCTCAAGATTGAAATAATATGCTTTTTTCATGATGTTAGAAAGAATACACATCTAAGGGGTTGCTAATTCTTTTATCTTTATTTTAGCTTAAGCTTTAAGTGAGGTTATGAGTTATTTATTTTAATTTTGAATTGATTAATTTGGTAGAAGATTTATTTTTCCTAAAATAATCATCATCAGCCATACATCAAGCAAGGAAAAACTAGGAAAAACTTATCTTAATGCACACAAGCTAAACAAAATCAAAAATTTATAAAGCTAACAAAAGAATAAAAGACCATTTATGGTGACCACCTCAATAAATTGGGTAGATCTACCCTTATACAACCGGATTACAAATGAATTAATTACAAGGAATTCATGTGGGGTCTTCATCATTCTTCACTTCTTCTTTCTTCTTCTCTTCTTTTCTTCTTTCTTCTTTTATTTTCTTCTTTTGGATGGTTGGAATGTGGTTGCTCCAAAGGCTTCACATGGTACATAAGATTAAATCTTATGACCAATGTTCATCTCTTAATCCTCCATAACAATCATTCTAAGAATCTTAATTGCAAAATTACATGAAAAAGAAAAGTAAATCTAACTAACACCTGCAAAATAGAGATTAGCTAAAAAAACCATATAAATCCCAAGCATGTATATTGGACTTGACACCCCACACATGGGTAATCAAGTCCACTTGGATTATGCTTAGGGTATAAGCACCACAAAAAGCATTTATATTTTTGTTTATTGCCCTTAAGCACAATCCCCTCTGAAATAATAAATAAATTAAATCATCCTACCATTTAGTCTACGCACATACACTAACATCCAAATAATATACATCAAACCATGCTGCCTAACCTAAAGCTAGAAATGGTGAATAGCTTTAATGTGTCATATAATATTTGTGTTGTATGCTTAACTATGGGTTTAAGGTTTAGACTTTCTAAGTATAAAAATGTTCAACTTAGAGGATGGATTCAATTCAAGTTATTTATTTGTTTTAGGTTAATTTTATTTTGTATTTTTGATTTGGTTTAGGTGAGTCCTACAATTAATTACTAAGTTGTAAAGAGAGGAAAAAAGAGAAGAGAACTTCTCTTTCCTTCCCTACCCTAAGTAATTTCTAAAATAGATTCATATTTAATTTTATTTAGTGAATGTTTTCTTTATGTTTTAGTTAATCCTAAGTTTATAATAACTCTAAACAAACTATTCGAAAGGAAAGGCATTTTAAGATTAAGTGAAATAATATCACAAAAAACACACCATTTTATTTCTTTCTAAACATATATAACATGCATATGGATGATTCTTAAGTATATCTATACATACAAATGAAGATGTTTAGCACACCTTAATGATGAATGCTAATCAGTGTTACTTAAGAAAATTTGGATGCTTTATGATGCATGATTTTCATTAAGTAGAAAAGGGTATTCTTTTATCCTTTATTCATATGCACATGTGTATGTATGAAAGGCATAAGTGAGTCTGATTATCATTGTTAGCAAGGTGTAAGAGACCTACTTAAATACTTAAACTCACATCGGGGTTGTCGGACTAATATACCACTTTCCTTAAATACATATGCATGTACAAAAGAAATAAATGGAAAAAAGAAAGATGCAAAGTCTATATTTATTTGATTTTTGGTTTGGTTATTTAATTTATATGTGTAATGTGAAATTCCTTCTTAAGTTATGACATAGAAATGTATAGGAATATATTTTAGCAAGTGTTATGTCCTTTTCAAATGGACTATACACTTTTCCAATCCTATACAATTCTATGTTAAGAAAGAGAGGGAGAATCAAAGACACATAATACATATCTTTATATTTCTCACATGCAAGCTAATAAATAATTATAAGTAGCATACCTTTTAGTATTAATGTTTGATTTATAAATTTTGAAAATAATTTTGATTTTAATAGTGATAATAGCCATTCATATTCTTACTTTTGCCAAGACATGCAATTTGACATAATGGAAATATTTCATTTTAATTTTGATTTTTAAAAGGAATGAATGCATGAATTTTATATGACATACACATATAACATGCTAGAAAAGAAATAAAGTGATGAAAGCATTCTAAATTCATTCACCCTAATTAATTCTTAAAGACAATCCTATGGAATATAATTATTTAAAGCAAATCAAATTTGTTTTAAAGAGAGTTTGAATTTTGTTTGAGTTTGATTTCAATTTGAGAAATGTGAGATGAGTTTGCTGGTCCTAACCCATTCCCACATGTGTATGTTATTTTTATTTAAGTTTTAGATGATTAGGATAACTTTATGTTTTAGTTAGGTTAGCGTGTATATTAATTAATTACCCTTACATATCACACTTAGCATATTAATCAAATAATTATGAGTGATGATGACATAAAACCTACAAGAAATTTAAATTAACATGCAGGAAGAAAAGGGGCCTAATGCATTTGGCTCATAATTAATTAATTAAGCTAAGGGGTTTAAGTTAAGTACTTTCATAACCCTTCCACACACAGTTGGGTTTTGATTTCCTTAAAGCCAAGGTTATTTGCCTACAAAAATGATTGATTAAGTTGGAATGTTTTAAAATTTTATCAAATTAATTAAGCAAGTGATTGGATTAATCTTAATTAAGTTTAGATTAAAGGAAAGAAAAGGGGTTTAGGAATATGGCTTAGGAAAAATTCCCAAAATATTCCATAAACCTCTTCACTTAATTAACTTAATAAAGGGATTAAACCATTGTTCATATTAGTATCCTTAATTATAAAAGAGAATAATTAAGGATTCATTTCTAATTCATCAATAAATCCCAAGAAAATTAGGGGAGGAGAGTCATCCCACTAAAATGCACTGAGAAGTTTGAGATTAATCAATGGGATAATTAGGAGTAATTATTATTTTTCATTAAAACCTAAATTCGAAAATATTTCAAAATCCATTGAAATAATTTTATATTATTCTACATTGAAATATCTTTCTATGCAATTTATTTTATATTTTTTGATTTTCTAGAATTAGTTATGCAATAAGGAAATTTTCATGGTTAAGGATAATTAAATAAATCTCCTAATTAAATAGCTAATATCGTCGACGCCATGTGGAGGCTAACGCGATACGTGCTTTCCACATGGCAAGATGGGAGAGGCTACTTAAGTTGTCACATCATAGCACCGCATTAGCAGGGGTGCTACGTGCTTTCTCCCCATCCGATCAAGGATCGGATATTGAGATTAAGCTTAAAGGATTAAATCAAATATCCTATGATCTTGATCATTCGTACATATGTGATGGATGGCATGATCCATCCCCATCTTCCACGTGGGAGATGGCCGTCATATTCTAGAGAAGATCAGCTTGATTGAGCTTCGGTTGAAACAAATTCAACCCACACCATCTAAGAGTAAAGGGGACACATCCAATGGCTAACTTTGGGGTGAAACTTCCTTCATGACCAAGAAAAAAAATGAAACTATGCTCGATTTAATGGCATACCTTGCTAAAGGCTACCACCATCACTCAATTCCCTTGAAGTAGCTTCGTCTAGTAGATATGAAGCCTTGTCAATGGTTTGAGGTGTTGAGATTGGATGGATCTTCCTATGGGCCAAGTTCACCTTTAAATTCTCATGGCTTTGATCAAAGTCCCACCTCCCTTACCTTTGGAGCTTGGAAGAAGCTTGGGATGAGTTCCACTAGCCTCAGGGTGCTGAAGGAGGTGGATTGGTTTGGAGTATTGAGTGAGATGGATTTTCACTTGAGCTTTTGATTTTGAGAAACAAAAAAAATGGAGAATTTCCTCACTCTAGAAAGCTTGGGAGACTTGATGGCTCCTCTGAATTCCTAAGCTCAGATATGAGAGAATGAAATTCAAATGGAATTAGGGGGAGTATATCTCCCCCAAGGTGAATCGGATAGTCGTGAAGAGTTTTGCTATTTTCATCCAATACACCTCCTTGAGTGGGTTTCTTAGGCTATGTTTGAGGTGTCATGGCATTCGGTTTGGAGTGGAGAAGCTTCCATGTGCTTAATTGAGTGGAGGAAGGATTTCCATGTGCTCAATTTGAAGGAAGTGGTCATTTTGACCTTGGGTTGGGTTTGGCTGACCCAAACCTAATGGGTCATCTACACCATGTCCATTAGTGACCATTTGGTCCACTAAGAGGATGACAAGTGTCCACGAAATGGAATTGACCAAATTCAAGTGGTTTTGATTTTAGGTTACCCTATGGCCTAGGATTAAAATGATCATTTGACCTTGATTTTAGTTTTAATATGTTTGGTATGATTGAAAAATGGGTTTGGCCAACTTTCATTGAATTTAGAGTTGGTTTGATATAATTTGGCTCATGTTGACACATTTAGGTCAAAATGGGTCAAGTTGACTAATTGGTCAAATTGGGTCGAACCAAGGGTTGGGTCAAGTTCATATGACTATTTGAAATATGTTGGCATCATTGGGTTGGTTCAATTTGATTTATATTTGATTTTGATTCATTGATTTCATTTAGGTCAAATGGGTCAAGTTGACCAATTTGACCCATTTGACCTATTTGGGTTAGGTCATGGGTTGGTTTATGTTTGGTTAGTCATTTGAAATGGATTGGTGTCTATTTTTCCAATCAATTTGGTTTATATTTATATTTGGCTCAATTTGACCCTTTAGGTCAAGTTGGGTTCAAGGTCAATTGGGCTAGATTAGGTCTAGTTGGCCAATTTGAGCTTTGGTCAAGTTCAACAAGTGATGTGGAATGAACTTGACCCATTGGTTTCAATCAATTTGGCTTAGATCAAGTTTTGACATATTTTAACTTTTTAAGTCAAGTTGGGTCAACTTGGGTCAAGTGGCCAATTGGGCTAGGTTAGGCTCAAATGATGACTTGGTCAAGTTCAAACATTGATGAAGAATGAGTTTTGATCAATGGTTTCAATCAATTTGGCCTATGGTGGATTTTAGCTAGTTTAGGTTTCATTTTGGTTAAGTGTTGACTTGGTTAACCCTTAGGTTTGACTTGAATTGACCTAATTTCAGTGATTGATCATCTCACGATGATTTTTGCTCACAATGTAAGGCTTAGGTGGGCTTAGTTCAATCCAATTTAGTTAGGATTAGAATTTGGCTCATAAGGGTACTTTAGGTCACTTTGGGTCAAGTGAACCTGGGTCAAATGGCTTGGTTAAAGCTTGATTTGAGTTTGATTGAACTCACATATGGACTTATGATTGAAATATAAACCCATTTGCAAGTGGTTTGAAGTCAAATGGGTTTTGATTCATTTGAAAATTTCAAGTTCAAAGGGTGAACATGAGTTTGATTTGGGTTTGAGTTTTGAATTTAATTTTGGTTTGATGATTGAAGTTTGTGTTTATATTTGGATTCATGATTGAAGGATTGATTGAATCATGAAGAAAAATCAAAGGTTTGACTTGATTTGAATTTGATTTGGCTAAGTTCAAGATTTTGACTTGAAAGGCTTAGGTTGAATTTTGATTGAATTTGAGTTTGAGTTTTGGATATTTGAATTTATATTTCATTTACATATGTGAATATAAATGAGAATATAAATGGTTTGTGAGGAAATTTGAATTTGAATTTATTTAGATTTGATTTAGGCTAAGTCCATAAGATAGAATCAAAGTAACTTAGGAAAGATTTTTGGAATTTGGATTTGATTTTGGGTTTAGTTTGATTGTTCGAATTTATATTTCATTTATATTTGTGAATATAAATGAGAATATAAATGGGTTATGAGAAAATTCCTTGAATTTGAATTGATTTATATTTGATTTAGGCTAAGTCCATAAGATAGAATCAAAGTGACTTAGGAAAGATTTTTGGAATTTGGATTTGGTTTTGGGTTTAGTTTTGATTGTTTGAATTTATATTTCATTTATATTTGTGAATATAAATGAGAATATAAATAGGTTATGAGAAAATTCCTTGAATTTGAATTGATTTGGATTAGATTTGAGCTAAGTCCATAAGGTAGAATCAAAGGGACTTAGAAAATATTTTGGGTTTTGGAGTTTAATCATATGTTTCAATCATTTAGAATTGATTCATGATTTGGGAAAATCTATTGAATTGATTCAAGGTTTGAGTTAGAGTTGGAGTTGATATAAGTTTGGAGTTTTGGCTTGGAAGAAGGAAGTGAGGATTTGGTTCAAGCTATAGGGTAGGCAAACTTTCCTAACACCCCTAAGGCATGACCTATTCCTATGGCTAACTCTTTTAAATCTCTAGGGCTATGTTGAGTGTCCACCTAATCACTAGATGTGTCTTAAGACTAAGGAACTCTTAAAGGATAAGATAAGTCCTATGTCTAAGATGGAGGGGTTGAGAGCTCATCCTAAAATGAGGTCAGATTTATTTTTCCTTAAGATTCTAATCGAATCCAGGCCATACAATAAACACCAATCATAAGAAACTATGAAAAGGCATGCCATTTCTATTACAAAATTTAAATAAAACATCAATCAACTTTATAAAACTCACACAAAATAATAGAAGGTGGGTCGATTTGATTATATACCCAAGATAAATGGATGGCCGAGCTCTACCCTTATACAACCTGAATCACAAAAAAATAATTACAATTAAGGATGAATACATATTATGGGGGTCTTCATCTTCTTCAAATTTTCATGCCTTCTTTCCTCCTCTTTGCTTCTTTGATTTGGCTCACTTCAAGGAATCACATGGCACATAAGACATATTCTTCTATCCAATGCTCATCCTATTTCTCCCATAACACTAATCCTAATTCCTAATACAAAATTACATTAAAAATAGTGAATCTAACTCGTAAAATAAGTGTTAGCTAGACACATACAACAGTAGTTATATTTATAATTTAGACTAAACCTTTTACATGGATAAAATATAACATGTAGATTATGCTTAGGGGCTTAAGCAACCAAAAGAGAACATTTATATTTATTTTAAATACCCCTTAACATAATCTCATGTAGAAATCATGATTAGGCTAAAAATTTCATCCAATATACAAAACACACTAATTTCAAACAATTCATAAAATAAAATATACATCAAGCCAAGCACCTCCTTAACATAAAGCTAGAAGTAGTCACTTAATTCAAATGTGTTTGTTAAGGCTTGTGTGGTATGTTCTCACTAAGCATTAAGGTTATGATTTTTTAAATGTGGAAAGATTCAATTTAACATATGGGTTAGTTTCACTTTAAGTTGTTTAGTTGATTTGCAAGTTTTAATTTATGACTTATTTTGTTTCATATGACCTACACTTAGCAACTAAGTGTAATAAAGAGAAGAAAGAGGATTTCCCTCTTTCATCCCTATCTTAAACCACTTTCTAAAGCATGTTAATTTAATTTAGTTCTCTTTAGTGAATATCTTGTTACACATTTTAAATTAATCCTGAGTTTAGGTTCACCTTAAATGATTGCATTCAACATGAAAGGGTTCTTAAGGTTAATTTGAGTGAACTACTAACACGTGATATACATCAATTTATTCCTTTCCATCACTTGTATCATGCATATGAATTAACTCCAAGTATGACTATACATACAACATATGTTTTAACACACTCAAATGATGAATGTAGATGTGCATATTTGAAGTTTATTTTTCTTATTTGATTGAATTATTTAATCATGTTAATTTAGAGCTTTATCCAAATTCTTATACAAAAATAAATAATAATGAAATTAAATACGTGTCATTTTTAAACCAGGGAAGTGAGGTAATCAAATAACCTCCTTAGGGCTAGCTAAAGCCTTGTATTCCTAGGATGTCCAAACTATATACCCATTTACATTCAAACACATGTAAATTTGTATGTAAGAGCATATATATGGTTAATTAATTCAATCATTTAGTATATCATGAATGCATGTATTCTTAATGAAAAGAGGGATTTTCATCCTTTAGACCTACATACACATGTAAAGAGAAATAAGCAAGTGGACTTTGTTAAACCAAGAAGTGAGGTAATCAAATGACCTCCTTGGGGAGTTAAAGCCTCATATTTCGGATGTCATATACTTTGCTATCTTACTACATGAATGTATATATGTAAGTAAGAAAGAAAATCATGCAAAAATTATATTTTTTTATTTGATTAGAACATTTATGTATATGAAAATAATTTCATCCCAATCTAATGTAGGAACACATGTAAATGAAATCAAATAAGTATGTGTCATTGTTAAACTGGGTGAGGTAATCAAATGACCTCTTTAAATAAAGCCTCTATTCTGAGATGTTCACTATATATATTAACATTCAAATATACACTACATATAGATTAAAAAAGAAAGCTCTATTTCACATACTATAAGCACATGCAAACCTATGTGTAATCATACTATCATTTCATATATTATTACTCATTTATAAGCTTTGAAATACATTTTATTTAATAGTGATAATAGCACACATATATTAAATTAAATCAACACATGCAAGCTTGACATAAAGGAAATTCATTTACGTTTAAATATTTTAAAAAACATGAATGCATGGAACCACATGACATACATCATTTAATATGATTGAAAAGAAATAATAAGACATAAAATACATTTTTATTCAATCAAACTAACTTCTATGGATAATCATATCAAATACAATCAGTTAACATAAACCAAAGCTTCTTATTAAGTTAGTTTTGGATATTTGATTTGATTTAGCGAAAAGAGGAGATTCAATCATTTGCTACTCCTTACCCATTTCCATATTGGTTAATCAATTTGTTTTAATTAAAATAAATTAAGTTGATTTTATAGATTAATTAAGATGCAATTTCAGTTAAGTCCATTAATTACCCCTTTCCTATATAACCTTAACATATTTATTGAAGTGTGGTGTTTATTTTCGATCATGTGTATGGGGAGGACACCATGCGAGTGTACTTATTGGTGAATTTATCAATGAACACTATCTCAAGATAGAAATTACTACCCTACAATGGACCTAATCACCTTAATAAAAACTCCTAAGGCATGGTGGGTCTTCGAATATACCATAGATTTTTCCCCTACTTTACATGAATGAATATGGTTTGTTTAAAGTTCTAATGCTACATAGGCAAATATAATTAATTACAAAGAAGGTGAGTCTTAGGAATACTCTTGATTAAAGTAGGTAATCGTTATCTTCAAATATTTGACTATCAATAAATTGGCTATGTTTATAAAATTAATCCGGATATATAAAAAAGGAGAGACTTATTATCAAAGCCAAAGGAGATAAGTAGGGGATGCTCCTGATACTAGGAGACCTAGTGAGCATTCCAATCTATCTTGTGGTTGGATTTTATATATTTGAAATTGAGAGGATTGATTTTATTAAAGTTGACATTTTATTAGAAAACTAGGACTTATAATCCCACAACACAAGATTATAGAAATATCTAAGAGGTGATGATTTATGCTAGTAGCTCAACGAAAATAGCTACCTCGAATCTAAATTTAGGGAGTTTTGGAAAGAACCAAAGCACGGCCTTAGTCTAAGCAAAGATGGGTATATAGTTTACCTCCACAAGAGAGGATAAACTACCTGACTACTAAACTTACAATCACCTAGATTGGCATCCTGCTAACTCCTACGCTTTAAAACCATGTAGGCAAGTCATAATTTGCAAGATAGTTAGGTTGTTATTATTTAAAAAAAGACTAAGTCCTTAAACCCATCTCCTAAGAGACTAGAGCATGAGTGGTATGAGTAATGACTTAATCTAATGCAAATCTTTTCAAATTTAATTTGTAGTTGACACTTCATTTTGACAAAGGCTTTGGGATTTTCATATGTCTAAATGCATGTTAAAATGAGTTATGGGCTAAATCAAGAGAGAGAGGTGAATCCTTAGTATTGCTCTCATAGGTCAAGTGGTTCCCATGTGTGCATTAATGGGGGCCCTCATTTTACAAGAGTGGTACAAGATGCATGTATCATATTAGACATACAACATTCAGCTAAGGGATTGCTAAATCTTTTAATTATTTTGATTATATCCTAGGTTTTATGTGAGGTTATGAGTTATTTAGAAATTTAATTATGAGTTATAGTTGGGTAAAAATTTTATTTATTTTTCTAAGAGCCTAATTGCATCCAGGCCACACATTAAAGCATCAATACAGAAAAAAAAAACTATAAGAGGCATGGAATTTCTAGTGCGCAATATAAATAAATCATCAAATAATTTATAAATCTAGTGCAAAAGAATAAAAGGCCGGTGCGGTCGGGTATCATCGTATAACCCGAAAAGAAAAATGGGTGGCCGTGCTCTACCCTTATACAACCCAGATTATAAAAGAATAATTATAATTAAGGATGAATAGAAGCTATGAGGGTCTTCATCTTCTTCAAATCTTCATGTCTTCTTTTTGCTCTTTGCTTCTTTGATTTGGTTCACTTCAAGGCATCACATGGCACACAATACATAGTATTTCTAGCCAATGCTCATCCCTTTCACCCCATAGCACTAATCCTAATTCCTAATTGCAAAATTACATTTAAATGGAAAGAGTAAATCAAACTACACCTACAAAATGAAAGTTAGCTAAATATACATTCCAAGCAATTATATTTATAGTTTGGACTTAGCACCCTACACATGGGTAACCAAGCCCACCTGTCCTAACTTGGGTTATGCGTAGGGCTTAAGCAACCTATAAAGAGAGCATTTATATTTATTTTTGAGCATCCCCTTAAGCACAATCCTTGTAAAAGTCATAATTAGACTAATAATTGCTTAACATCTAATCTACAAAACATGCACCCTAACCTCCAGTCTAAAATAATGCATCATAAAATAAACATACATCAAACTATGCACTGCCCAAACATAGAGCTAGAAGTGGTGACTTAATCTAATGTATGTGTACTAAGGCTTGTGTGATATGCTCTGATTAGGCTTTAAAGTTATAGTTTCCTAAGCATGAAGAAATTTAAATATGAAGGGTGGTTTCACTTTAAATGGTTTAATTGATTTGTAAATTTTACTTAATGTTTTCTTTTATTTCATTTGATTTGCACGAAACAACTAAGGGTTATAAGAGAAGGAATGAAAGGATCACTCTCTTTTATCCCTATCTTAATTCATTTCTAAGGCAAATTAATTAATCAATTTTTTAGTGAATGGTTTATTACATATTTTAATTAATCATAAGTGTAGGTTCTCTTTAAATAAACTCATTCAATAAGAATGGCATCTTAAGATTAATTGGAATAAATTATTATCACATAACACACTTGTGGTGTTTATTTTTCATATATGTATTAGGAAGACACCATGTAGATCTTAAGGGGGGGTACTTATTGAGGTGATCGAGTATAATATTGTGGAATGATGTACTATCTCAAGAGACAAAAGTCACCATCCTACAATAGACCTAATCACCTAATAAAGAAACCTAAGACCAATGGGTCTTCAAATGTAGTAGAGATATGTCCCTACTTTACATGAAAAAGAGAAGCTGGGTTTATTTTAAGCAGAGTTCATTAAGTTTCCTATGGAGGTAAGCCCCCATAGTTAATTACATCCTAAGGAATGAGGTTCCTTAGGAATACTCTCGATTAAGATAAATTATCATTGTATCCAATGATTTCAAAGATAAGGACTATCAATAATTTGGTTAATTTTAGAAAATCAAGTGGGAATGATCAAAAGAAGAGAGTTATTATCGAAACCAAAGGGAGATGGGTAGGGGATGCTCATGATACTAGGAAACCTAGTAAGCATCTCAAACTATCTATGGTTGGGCTTTATATTTTTGAAATTGAGGAGAATTATATGTTTGACTTAAATTTTTATTAGAAATCTAGGGCTTATAATTCCACAATACAATATTGTAGAAATGCTTAAGAGGTGAAGATTTATGCTTGTAGCCTGAAAAAAATAGCAACCTTAGATCCTAAATTTAGGGAGCTTTGGCGATGGCCAAAGCATGACCTAAATCTAAGGCAAAAATAGGTATATGGTTTACCTCTACAAGAGAAAATAAACCTCATGATTGCTAGACTTATAACTACCTGGAGTGGCACTAGTTAACTCCTCATATGCTTTAAATCCATGTAAGCTAGTCATATGCTTTGGAAGATGGCTAGGTTATTATTTATTTAGAAAGGAGACTAAGTCCTTAAACTAACTCTCTAAGAGACTAGACCATGAATGCCATGAATTCATGACTTAATCTAATGCAAATTTTGTCAAATTTTATTTTTTACTTTTGGACATTTTTATTTGACACGGACTATGGGATTATATGTTTAATGCATGAGAAAATCAGTTATAGGCCAAAATCAAAAAGAAGGAGGTGTGTTTCCACCATAGCTCTCAAAGGTCAAGCCATTTTCTCTGGCAAAGGTGGAAGCCCTCCATTGGGAAGAGTGACACAATATGATTTATGTATGATATGAGATATACAACATCCAGCTAAGGGGTTGTTAAATCTTTTATTATCTTGATTTATGTCCTAGGCTTTAGGTGAGGTTATGAATTATTTAGTTTAATTTTGAATTTATTAATTGGATAGAATTTTTTTTAGGAGCGTAATCGCATCCAAGCCATTCAATAACCATCAAACAATTAAGAAACTAGGAAAATCATGCCATCCTAATTGCGCAATCATAAATATAACATCAATCAATTTATAAAATTAGTGCAAAAGAATAAGAGGCCAATGTGATTCGGTTCCACCGAAAAGAAAAATGGGTAAGCTCTTATACATCAGTATAATGAAAGAATAAATTACAATTATGAAGTGACAAGTGTTATGGGGGTCTTCATTCTTCATCCTCCATTCTTTACTCCTTATTCTTCATTCCTTCATCTTAGTTTGCTCCATTTCTTTATTTCTTTTGGTTTGACTTGGGATGTAGTTTGCTCCAAGGCCTCATATGGTATATAAGACATGGTCTTATAACCAATATTCACCTTAGTCCCCATAACACTTATTCTAATCCTAATGCAAAAAATTATATTAAAAGGAAGGAAAGTAAATCTAGCTACTTATAAAATAAATGTTAGCTAAACACACCATATAACCCAAGCAGCTATAGGAATAATTTGGACTTAATACCCTATACATGGGTAACCAAGTTCACCTATCCTAATTTGGACTATGCTTAAGGGCTAAGAAACCTGCATAGCAAAAGCATTTATATTCTTTTTATTTTTATTACAGCAGCCCCTTAAGCAAAATCCTCTACAGAAGACATGATTAGGCTAATATCGCCCTATCATACAATCTAAAAAAAATATTACACCATAAAATAAAATCATGCATCAAATCATGCACCGCCCAAACATAGAGCTAGAAGTGGTGACTTAGCCTAATGTGTGTGCCATTTAAGGCTTGTGTGGCATGTCTTAGCTAGGCTTTAAGGTTAAAATTTTCTAAGTGTGAAAGATTCAATTTAGATGGTGGTTTCAGTTTAAGTGATTTAATTGACTTGTCAATTTTAGTTGGTGATTTGATTTAGTTTGAATGAACCTACACTTAGTGACAAAATGTTGTGAAGAAGAAAAAGAGAAGAGAGCTCTCTTTCATCCCTACCTTAAAGCATTTCTAAGGTAAATTGGTTAATGAATTTCCTTTAATGAATGGTTTATTATGTGTTTTAATTAACCATAAGTTTAGATTCGCTCTAAATAGTCCTATTCAATAAGAAAGGCATCTTAGGATTAGTTAGGGTGGATTACAATCACATAACACACACCCATTCATTTCTTTCCACCATGTATACCGTGCATATGAATCATAAGCATACCTATACATATAATGCAAATCTTAGCACACTTTGATGATAAATGCAAAGAGATGTGATTTGAAAATTTGGATATTCCATTTATTAATTGGATCATTAATGCATGTCTTTGTTATGTAAAAAAAAGGATTCTTCATCCATTAGCTAAATGCATATATGTATGTATTAAAGTTATAACTGAGTACTGAGCCATTATTTCTACACCAGGGGCATAAGGTACAAGACCTACTTAGAATACTAAAACCTCAGCCAGGATGTCTCCGATATATACTTTTCTTAGATACATGTAGATGTACAAAAAAGAACCAAATAGATAAGGAATCATGCAAGAGATTAAGTTTGATTTTGTTGTATGATTTACATGTGTAATATGATGGTCCTTCCTAAGTCTTAATATAGAGATGCATAGGAATAGATTTAGGCAAGTGTTATGTTCTTTTCAAATGAATTATACATTTGCAAATCCTATGTGAATCCATGTTAAGAGAAGGAAAGAGAACTTCATAATACACATCTTATGCTATCATCACATGCAAGCTTATAAATATTTATAACTAGCATCACTTCATTTATAATCTTTGATTTATAAGTTTTGAAAACTAATTTTTGGTTTAGTAGTGATAATAGCCACTCATATTCTTAATTTTAGCCAACACATGCAAGTTGACATAAAAGAAAACATTTTATTTAATTAATTTTTTAAAAAAATGAATGCATGATTTCATATGACAAACAATATTTAGTATGATTGGAAAGAAATAAAGGAATGTAAGCACATGACTTCATTCACCCTAATTAATTTCTAAGGACAATCATATAAAATAAGATCATTTAAAATGAATCAAAATTCTTTAATGAGATTTTCATCTTTTAATTTGATTTGGCTTAGGAAATATGAGAAGGGTTTGCTAGTCCTAACCCATTCCCCATGTGTGAATTGGTTTAATTTAGAACAATTAGGTTGATTTTATGTTTTGATTAGTTAAGGTGTAATTCCATTAATTACCTACCTATACCAATTTAACATAATTATCCATGTAATTATGAGCCAACATATGATATACAACCAGATAGAAATTAAAGTAGCAATGCACCTAAGAAATAAAGGGGCCTAATTCAATTGGCTCATAATTATGGTTAATTAAGCCAAAGGGTTTGATTAAGAACTTTTATAACCCTACTACACATGTAGTTTATTATTAATTTTCTTTGACATTCTGTTAGGTTATTGAACACCTAAGAATCTGCCCAAGAATTGAATGATTGAGTCTTGGAATGATGTGGTTTTGAGTTTGATTGATTAAACTATTTAATGAAGTGATTAAGTTATTAATTAGTTGTAAATTGATTAAGTGTTATCCAAATGAAATAAACTTAAGGGAAAATATTGGAAAAGAGGTCCTAATCTCATTCACAATATTCATTTCTTTATTTATAATTAGCAATTAATGAATAATGAATTCATCATAATTTAACATGGTAATTAATCATTAATTAATTAAGAGATTGATTAAGAATGAAATAAGCCATTCCTTTAATTAATCAAGTAATAAGTTCCAAGAAAATCATGGGAGGCAAAGGTCATCCACTAATTAATCTCAAAAAATTTAGAATTAATTGCTATAGTAATTAGAGAGTAATTAGCTTAATTACATTTATAATAAAACCCAAAGTGAGTCAAAATCAATGTTCAAAATTAATTAATTTTAGTTTTCTATTATTCTCCTCTGAATTACCTTTAAAATGAGTATTTATTTATATTTTTTTAAAATTTTTCTATAATTAATTATAAATTTTGGAAGTTTTATCATTAAAATTAGATTAATTAAGCCTAATTAAACTCCTAATCTCATTTCTGCCACGTGGCGGCTGACATGGTGCACTAACGTGGCACGCTTTCCATGTGGCCCAATAGGATTCGTTATTTAAGTTGTCATATCTGTTGGCTGAGTCAGCTGGCGTTGGATGCATTTTCTAAGATCGGATGACTGAGATTATTCCTGCAGTTTAGGAGGAAATTTAAGAGATCTAAAGCATAATTTGATCAGTATAGTCTGATCTGATCACGCAAAATGGATGGTCTATGATATATCTCCTTCCGAGTGGCGAGAGACTAATGTTGTCCGCTGATCTTCGCTCGATTTGAGCTCACCTAAGCTCGAATGGAGCTCAAACTCATCCCACACCTTCGGGGAAGCACAAGAAACACATCTAATGGCGGAGATCGCGTAACCTAATGCTTTCCTTCAAAGGACCAAGCAAATTTAACTCTAAGGTTAGTTTCAATGGCATACCTCATCGGAGCTTGTGATCGGTGATTCCAATGATTGAGGAAGCTTTGTTTAGATGAAATGAAGCCTTGTTGAGCTGCACAAGCTTTGATTCAACATAGTTAGCTCGGAAGACCAATCCACGGCATGTAGGTAATCGGCTTTGATCGAACTCCTAGCTTTAGTTGTGGAGAAGCTCAGGATTCGATTTGTTTCAACTCACATTGGTCCAAGGATGGTGTGTGCAAGATTAATTTCACTTTGGTTGAGGATCAAGTGAATTGGATTCAAAAATCACCTCCCTATTTTGGCTTTTAGTAAAATCGAGAAATGGGAAGCAAGGGAGCTTAGAAATGGCTGAGAAAAGCTAGGATGCTTGGCTTTGACTCCTAGAGCTCTGAGGAATGAATCTCTTTTGTTTGAGTGCGAATGAGGGAGGGTATATCTCCCCTCCTTGGATCAAATGATGGAAGGCTAATTTGCCATTTTTGGCTCAATGGCTTGGATTGGTTGAACGTTTTGAGTTGGAAAATATCCCACTTGGGTCATTTTTGGTGGTAGAGTGAGGGAGAGTGGTTGCTCATGTGCTTAGTCAGTGAATTTGGTGAGCCAAGTGTCCAAGGGTGATTAGGAGGTCAATTTGGCCTCCCCTTGGGTCATGGCTGATCAAGCTCATTAGGTAATGTTCACCACCCTCCTTGGTGCCCATGTGGACCAATAGAAGGGTGTCAAGTGGCTTTAGGAAAGGAATGGTCAAATTCCAAGTGAATTTGGTCATGGGATACCCTTTCACCCAAGGACAAAGTGGTCATTTGGCTATGAGTTTGATTTGGGTAGATTTTAAATGATTCAAAATTTAGTTAGACCAAATTTCAAGTGGTTTGGAGTTCATTTGATTTGATTTGACTCAATTTGACCTATTTAGGTCAAGTTGGGTCAAATTGGGTTAGGTTGACCAATTGGTCAAATTGGATCAAACCATGAGTTAGGTCAAGTTCAAATGATCATTTGGAGCCTATGGGTGTCATTGGTTTAATTAAATATGATTTAGATTTGGTTTTGGTTCATTTAGGTTCATTTGGGTCAAATGGGTCAAGTTGACCAATTTGACCCATTTGACCTAATTAGGTTAGGTCATGGGTTGGTTTAGGATTGATTGATCATTTGAAATGTATTACAAGCTTTAGTTTCAATCAATTCTGATTTGGTTTGATTTCAAGTTGATTTAAACTTTTGGGTCAAGTTGGGTTCATGGTCAATTGGACTAGGTTGGGTCTAATTAGTCAATTGAAGTTTTGGACAAGTTCAATAATCAATTTGGAATTTATTTGATCCATTGGTTGCAATCAATTTGGTTTAGATCAAGATTTGACCCATTTTTGGCTTTTTAGGTCAATTTGGGTCAACTTGGGCTAGGAGGGCCAATTGGATTTGGTGTAGCTCAAGTGAGGACTTGGTCATGTTTAATAATGATTATGGATTGGTTTATATCAATGGTTTCAATCAATTTGGCTCATAGTGAATTTTGGCTAATTTGGATTTCATTTGGGCTAAGTGTTGACTTGGTCAAAAGCTAGGTTTGACTTGTTTGACACAATTTAAGTGATTGATCATTCTAGGATGATTGTTGATAACAATGTGAGGCTTGGGTTGGCTTAGTTCAATACAATTTTGGTTGGATTAAAACTTGGCTCAAAAGGTCCTTTAGGTCACTTTGGGTCAAGTGAGCCTAAATGGGTCAATTGGCTTGACCAAGGCTTGATTCAAGTTTGGTTGTACTCACATATGGACTTATGATGAAAATATAAATCCAATTGCAAGTGGTTTGGAGTCAAATGGGTTTTTGGTTCATTTGATAATTTCAAGTCAAAAGGGATGAACATGGGTTTGAGTTGGGTTAGTTTGATTTTGGCTTGATGATTGTAGTTTATTTTATATTTGGGCATGTGATTAAAGGAGTGATTGTTTGAAGGAAAATCCAAGGGTTTGGATTGATTTAAGAATGATTTGGCTAAATCCAAGAAATTGGCTTAAAGGATATAAATTGGGGTTTTATTTGAGTTTTGAATTTATATTGATTTTAATTTGGCCATTTGAATTTATATTTCATTTATATTTATGAATATAAATGAAATATAAATGATTCGTGAGAGAATCATGTGAATTAGGAGTGATTTGATTGTGAATTTGGCTAAGGTAGGTCAAAAAGTTTGAAAAAGAGGTTTTGATTTGGTTTGATTTGTATTCATTTGATTTGGATGATTTGCATGCCAATTTCATTTATAGTGAATAAAAATAATGAAATAAGTGATTTATAAAGAAATCACTTTTCTTTGGGTTGATTTGAAGGGTTTGGCAAATCTTATGGATGTGATTCATAAGGTTTAGAAAGGTTTTGGACTTGGAATTGATCATGGGTTTCAATCATCTGGAATTGGAGTTGGATTTGGAATTGATTTTGGATTTAAATCATTTAGGATTGGAATTGAATTTGGAGTTGATTTTGGATTTGAAAAACTCAATTGAGTTGGAATTGATTTGAGATTTGAGAAAGTCAATTGAATTAGAATTAATTTGAGATTTAAGAAAATCAATTGAGTTGGAATTGAATTTGAGATTTGATTTGGATTGGTTTGAAGGAGTGTACATGGGCAGGTTTTGAGCTATAGGGTAAGTGGTTACCTTAAATCCTTAATGCATAGCCTAATCCTATGATAAACCCTTCTAAGTCTCTAGGGTTAGGTTAAGTGTTCACCTAATCACTAGAAGTGTCTCAAGATTAAGGAACTCTTAGTGTCTAGATGATCTTATGTCTAAGATGGAGAAGTTGAGAACTCACTCCAAAAGTGAGGTCAACAATATGTTTGTTCATTTTTGTCCATCATGTATAGCATGCATATGATTAAGTTCTAAATATACCTATACATACAATTTATATCTTAGCACACATAAATGATGGATGTAAGCAAATATATTTGGAATTGATATTTCATTTGGTTGAATTATTTTGTCATATTATTTTAAATATCTATCTAAATTCTTATACAAAAGCATAAGGAAAGAGTGTCAAATTATATGATTAATCAATTCAATCACTTGAACAAAGTATGAATGCATGTTTCTTTTTAATAGAAAAGGGGATTTTCATTCATTAGCCAAATGCACACACAAATGTATAAGAGTTTTAAGCATGTACGTCGCCATTGTTCTACACCAAGGGAGTGAGGTAGGAACCTTCTTAGGGCTACTCAAAGTTGTACATCTCTGGGATGTTCAAACTAACATACCCGCTATCCTCAGATACATATGAATGTATAAGCAACTATAAGAATGAGAATTATGTAAAAGTAGAATTGATTTGATTAAATTATGGTTTTCATCCACTAGTTGTGTCACACTTACATATATTATATATATATATATATATATATATATATATATATATATATATATATATATATATATATATATATATATATATATATATATGTATTAAGTAGGTATGATGACATTATTTCGCACTCGAGTGATGTAAGAACCTCCTTAGGGCTACTTAAAGTCGTGCATCCCTGGGATGTCTAGACTAATATACACACTATTCTTTTATATATGTGAATATGCAAGCAACTATGGAAATGAAAAATTATGCAAAAGTTGGATTCAATTTGATTGATTTATTTGTGCAAATGAATTAAAGCTTCATCTAAATTCTAATGTATAAAATGCATAAGAATGAAATCAAGCAGGTACATCACCATTGTTCTACACTAAGGGAGTGAGGTAGGAACCTTTTAGGCTACTTAAAGTTGCGCATCCCTGGGATGTCCAGACTAATATACCCGTTAACATTCTTACTTATGCAAAATAACATATGAATATAAGAAAGAAACTTCACTTCATACACTAAGTTTATATTCACATACTTATATATATATATATATATATATATATATATATATATATATATATATATATATATATATATATATATATATATATATATATATATATATATATATATATATAAAACTAAAGTCACAACACATATTCTTAATCACTAAGAAGCTTTTGAAAATATGTTTGAGATTTAGTAGTGATATTAGACACACATATTCTTAATTAAGTCAACACATGCAAATTGGCATAAAGGAAACCATTTCTTACTTAATTAATTTTTGAAAAAAATGAACGCATGACTACAAGTGGCATACAACACTTTATTATGATTGGAATGAAATAAAGAAACCCAAGCATGTAATCACATTTAATCCAACTAATTTCTAAGAACAATCACATTAAACAAGCTCATTTAAAATAAACTAAAGTTTGTTAAAGATAATTTTGATTTCATATTTGATTTGATTTATGAAATGTGAAAGAAGTTTTTTGGTCCTAATCTCATTCTCAATATGTGTGAGTTAATTTGAATCAATAAAAGGTAATTAGATTGATTTTTTGGATTGATTAAGTTAAGCATGGATTAAATCAATTAATTATCCATTACTATGTCACCTTAAGGTAATCAATTAAATAATTATGAGCTAATATGATATGAAACCACATGGAAAGTAAATAACAATGCTCCTATGAAATGAAAGGAGCCTAATGCAATTAGCTCATAATTATTAATTAAGCTTAAGGAGCTCACATTACTCTTATGGTTTTCACATATGTGAGCTAACCATAATTTTATTAGCTCAATTTTTAGGTTATTGAACACCCAAAGAGCTACCCAAGAGTTAATTAGAGAAAAGGGATTCAATCAAATTAATTAAGTTTATTAATTATCTAATTAAATCTTAATTATCCTTAATCAATAGCATGAAATGGACTTATGGAAAGAGACAAAGAAAGTCTCCCTAAATCCTCAAATAATCAATTAAAGTTCATATATGATTTGGATTTGATTGATTTTGTTAATTAATTAATTAATGGGTTTTAATTAATTATTTATTTAAGAAGGAATGGAGAAGACTTAAGGAAAATATTGGAAGAGGGGGTCCCAATCCATTTCCCTAAACTTCATCACCATTAACAAAGGTTAATAACCTTAATTGATTGATTAATTTACTGTTCATTTACTTAATTATCATTAATTAAGATAGAAGGGTAATGAAGGCTTAATCCATTAATTTTCCCAATTAATTATCCAACAAATCCCAAGAAAAATAGAGATGCAGAGGTCATCCCCCTAAACATCTCTAGAAAGTTTAAAATTAATTAGATAATTAATCAGAGGTTAATTAAGCTAATTAAATTTTAATTAAACCTTAATTAAGCATTAATTACTATTTAAAATTAACTATTAATAATTTTAATGGATTCTCCTCTAAAATACCTTTAAATGAGTATTTATATTTATTTTTTGGATTTTTCTACAATTAGTTCAAAATTTTGGAAGTTTCATCACTAAAAAAAATTAATTAACTTGGTTAATCATCTAACTTCCATGTGGCGATTAATACGACGGGCGGACGCGGTGGACCGATACGGTTAATGCGGGGAGATAGGATGGTTCCATCTATTTTGATCACGCAAAATGGACGGTTCGTGATATGTCTCCTCCTGAGCAACGAGAGATGGATACTGTCCATCGATCATCGCTTGATCTGAGCTCACCCAAGTTTGAATGGAGATCAAATTGATCCCACACCTTCAGGGAACCACAACAAACACATCCAACGATGGAAATCACATGAGATGCAAATTTTCTTCACTAAGGACCAACCAATTTTAAGCTAAGGACCAGCTTTAATGGCATACCTCACCTGAGCTTATGACCAATGGTTCCAATGATTGAGGAACTTTATTTGATAGAAATGAAGCCCTGTTGAGCCACATGAGCTTTTATTTGGTGTGGTTTGCTCAAAAGACCAACCCATGGAACATAAGCAATTGGCCTTGATCAACTCCACCCTCTGACCATCGGGAAGCTAAGAACATGATTCATTTAAGCTCGTCTAGGTCCAAGGATGGTGTGTGCAAAGTTAATTACACCTTGATGGAGGTTTGAGCAAATGGAAATTATAGATGGCCTCCCCTATTTCAATTTTGCATTAAACCAAGAATGAGGAATTTAGGTAGCTCAAGAAATGCAAGGGGAAGCTCTGGATCTCTCTCATTGGCTACTAGGGTTGAATTGAGCGTGAGTGTGTGTGTTTGAGTGAGAATCCTTGGCTTGGACGGTGATGATGATTTTAAATTTTTGATCAAATGGTTGTGATGGGGAGATTGATTTGGGTAGAGAATCACTCCACCTAGCCTCTCATGAGTGGAGGAAGGGTGGGAGGTGGCTGCCATGGGAGTAATGGGTGTCCTTGGTGGTTTGAAATTCTCCAAATGAGAATGGTGAGGTGATTTCACCTCCCCATGAGTCATGGCCGACCCAACCACCCTTGGGTCAGGTCAGCCACAGTCCTTGGTGCCTAAGTGGACCTATGAATGGGTGACAAGTAGCCAAGGGGAGGAAATGACAAAACGTGCAAGTGTCTTATCTCATGGGATGCCTAGACCCAAGAGCAAAGTGGTCATTTGGCTATGGGTTTTATTTGGAACAGATTTGAAATGGGTCAAAAGTCAATTAGCCCAAATTTTAAGTGATTTGGAGTTCATTTGATTTGATTTGGCTTGATTTGACCTATTTAGGTCAAATTGTGTTAGATTGGGTCAAGTTGACCAATTGGTCAAATTGGTCAAACCAAGGGTTGGGTCAACTTCACATGACTATTTGGAGTGTATTGGTGTCTTGGTTTGGTTCAATTTTCTTTCATATGATTATGGCTCATTTGGGTTCATATAGGTCAAATAGGTCAAATTGACCAATTTGACCAAATTACCTTGGGTTGGGTGTTCAAGTTCAATTAGCTAATTGAAAATGATTGTCTTTGGTTTGAATCAATTTGAATTTAACTTGGATGTTGGCCAATTTGATCCTTTAGGTAAATTTGGGCTAAGTTGGGTTAGGTTGACCAATTGGTTAAATTAGGCTCAATCATGGCTTTGTTTAAGTTCAATAATCAATTTGAAATGAACTTGAGCCATTGGTTGTAATCAATTTGGGTTGGATTGTGATTTGACCTATTTTGGTTTTTTAGGCCAATTTGGGTCAACTTGAGTCAAATGGCAAATTGGACTTGGTTTTTTTGGTAGTTTAGGTTTTATTTGGGCTAAAGGTTGACTTGGTTTGACCTAATTCAGGATAATTGATTAACCTAGGATGATTGTTGATCATGATATGAGGTTTGATGAGCTTAATTCAATCCAATTTGAATTGGATTAGAACTTGGCTCAAAAAGGACTTTTAGGTCACATTAGGTCAAGTGGACCTAAATGGGTCAATTGGCTTGATCATGTCTTGATTCAAGTTTAGTTGTATTGATAAATGGGTTTGAGATGGAAATATGAATCCAATTGCAAATAGTTTGAAGCCATGTGGATTTTGGTTCATATGACAATTTCAAGTCAAAGGACTAACTTGGGTTTGACTTGGGTTACCTTAATTTGATTTTATAATTATGGTTTTTGTTTATATTAGGAACAATAATTGAAGGAATGATTAAATCATGAAAAAATCCATGGGTTTTGAATTGATTTGGGTATCATTTAGACAAGTTCAAGAAATTGGCTAAAAAAGGCAAAATTGGAAATTTGATTTGATTTAGGTTTGATTTTAGCTATTTGGATTCATATTTCATTTATATTTGAGAATATAAAAAAATATAAATGGTTCATAAAATAAATCACTTGAGTTTGGAGTAATTTGGAAGAAAATTTGACCAAGCTTATGAGTGTAGGTCAAAAGGGCTAAGAAAGGAAACCTACTTAGTTTGATTTGATTTTGGTCATTGGAGGGTGGATTTTATTTATATTTGTGAATACAAATGAAGGAATAATTGATTTATGAAGAAATCAATTAACTTTGGGATAGTTTGGATTGATATTTGTCTAAGCTTATGAGAGTGGTTCATAAGTCTTAGGAGGGAAATTTGGTCTTGGATTTAATTTGAGATTGATTTTTTTAGTTTAGAATTGATTTATGATTTGATATTTGATTTGAGATTAAATTGATAATTGAGAAAATCAATTGAATTGGGGTTGATTTGAATTTGGTTAAGGCTATGTGCATAAGATGAAATCAAAGGGCTTAGGAAGGGTTTTGGCATTTAGATTTGATCATGGGATTTAATCATTTGACTTGGAATTTGATTTATGATTTGGAGTTTAAATTGAATTTTAATTTGAGGTTTGGTTTGAGAAGGAAAGCATGGGTTGGATTTAGGCCATAGGGTAGATAAGTTTTCCTAAGACTCTAAGGCATAACCTATTCCTATGGCTAAACCTCCTAAGTCTTTAGGCTTAGGTTAAGTGTTCCCTAATCAGTGTATCCAAGACTGAGCTCTTAGTTTACAAGAGTCATAGATCTATGATGAGGAGTTGAGAACTCACTCCAAAAGTGAGTTCAACACCAAATAATGGAGAGCCAACATGATATGCATATGCATTAAAATTAAATCAACAATGATTCTAAGAAATAAAAGGGGCCTAATGAAATTCACTCACAAGTAATGATTAATTAAGCAAAGAGACTTAATTAAGTACTCTTATCATTCCCCCACACATATGGGCTAATTATAATTTTTTTAGGATTCTCTTAGGTTATTGAACACCTAAGAGTCTACCCAAGAAACTTAATTAGATGAGCTCTAGAATGATTATAATTTTAATTTAATTAATTAAGTCCATTTAATTAATAAATTAAACCATTAATTAGTACAAATTACTTTCAAGTCAAGTGAAATGAACTTGGGAAAAGAATGGGAAAGAGGTCTCAATCTCATTCCCCATGCCCATTCACTATTCCACAATGATTAGCAAGCTTAATGAATGGTTTTCTTGCTGTTTAGAATGTTTATTAATCATTTAATTAATCTAGAAAGTAATTACGACTAAGATAAGCAATTTTCTAATTAACCATGCAATAAATCTCAAGAAAATTATGGGAGCAAAAGTCATCTCATTAATCAGCCTCAGAATGTTTGGGATTAACTACTTGGGTAATTAGGGAGTAATTAAGCTAATTAAGTTTTTAATTAAACCTAAATTAAGCTTTAATTATTGTTCAAAATTAATTAAAATTAATTTTAAATTAATTTTCTCTAAAATATCTTTAAAATGAGTATTTATTTGTATTTTTTAGATTTTTCTATGATTTTTTATAATTTTCTAAGTTTCAACTAATTTAAGATGATTTTCCATTATTTTTATAAAATCTATTAATTTATTTTCACTATTTGAACTTCAAAATGCAATATATTCCAATCCAAAAAACCTTTTGAATTGAAATTTTTTATACTAGGTGCATTTTAATTTCAATTTCATTCCCTAAAAATTTCAAATCAATCTAATGTGTAGTTTTAGTTTAATTAATGAAATTTATTTTTCACTAAACCTAAATTAAGCCCAAAATATTCAGGAAAATTTGGGAATTTTAGGTTTGTTGGATTCCTCTTACAAAGACGAATCTAACAAGCCCTTGTTTGTGATTTTTAGTTAAGTATTTTATTTTTCTATGATTTTGAAGTTTCAAGTGATGTAAATAAATTTAAAAATAAAAAAACCTTGAATTTCCTACTTAACACAGTTAGCATTGCATGGCGCTAATGTGGCAACGGGGTGCCACGCGACGCCACGATTAGACCACACAACTCTGCATGGTGCACGCACAATTGTGCGTTCCATGGGAGAGCAAGGACACACATTTTGCATGGATCGATTTGGCCTTTCCGATCATAGATCGAGGTCGGATCGCACCCAATGATCTAATGGATGGAATCAAGTGGATCTAGCATAAAATCTAGATGTTTGAATCCCCTGAACGCAAGATCGACGGTAGTTGCTTCCCAACAGGCAAAAGTGACCTGTTTATAGTAACCGACAAGAAAAATGGGATTTTTTTGCAAAAAGTGAATGAAATCTCATCCGAATGGGCTCGACACATTGATTCTCACCGAAGAACCTATATTTTGTATTTGGATACAATGAAAATGCAAGAGTTTTCTAAGAAAATTTCTAAAATCATGCAAAAACTATCACATACAAAAGCTCCTAAGGCCGACTACGGTTCTTGAAAATTACCTCACCGGGGATGATTTTCAATAGCAATGAAGATTTGAGCATGCTTGTCAATGCACGAAGAGGCTTTAGAATGGATCTGAGCTCTTGTTTCACTCTACAATGATGTGTCCACCAAATGTCACTACTTCCTCACCATAATCCACTTGATTTTGATGGCTTTCATTTGAAATGAAGTGGTAAGGGTTTTGGTTTGGGAGCTCTAGGAGAATGAAATGAGTCTGTGATGAAGGATTTTCATGCTTCTATTTTATGTGCTTTGGTTTTGGCTGAAAGTCCCCATTCATTTGATTTTTTGGCTCCTAGTTGATGTCATTGACTTGGGGTGGTTGGGATTCTCCTAAGGTGGCTTGATTTGAGTGGCAAGGCATGAGAGGTGACTATCATGAAGTACTAATGGGTGTCCTAGTAAGGGGAGGTGGAAGTCCTTCATGGCAAGTGTTTCAATGGGTGAGGTGAATTCACCTCCCCATGAGTCATTGTTGCCCCATCCACCTCTTGGGTTAGGTTGGTTAGTGTTCTTGGTGCCTATGTGGACAATAGATGAGTGTTAAGTGGCCAAAAAATAGAAATGACCATTTGGGCAAGTGTCTTTCTCATGGGATGCCCTTGACCTAAGGGCAAAGTGGTCATTTGGCAATAGATTTAATTTGGACAGATTTGAAATGAGTCAAAAATGAGATGGACCAAATTTCATATCATTTGGAGTTCATTTGATTTTATTTGGGTCAATTTGACCCATTTGGGCCAAATTATGTCAAATCAAGTTAGGTTGACCAATTAATCAAATTGGGTCAAACCAAGGGTTGGATTCAGTTTAAATGATCATTTATAATGTATTGGTATCATTGGTTTGGTTTAATTTGATTTAGATTTATTTTTGGCTCATTTGAATTCATTTGGGTCAAATGGGTCAAGTTGACCAATTTGACCCAATTGATCAAATTGGCTTGAATCATAGCTTGGTTTGGGTTTGGTTGATCATTTGAAATATATTATAGGCTTTGGTTAAGTTTAATTTGGATTTAATTGGGTTTTAGGTTGATTTTACCCTTAAGGTCAAGTTGGGTTCAATGGGTTTTGGGTCTAGTGAGTCAGTTAGTCTTAATTAAGGCTTTTGTCAAGTTCAATAGTCAATTTGGAATGAATTTGAGCCATCGATTACAATCAATTTGGTATAGGTTACAATTTGGCTAGTTTGGGTTCATATGGGTTCAAGGGTAGACTTGGTCAATGGATAGGTTGACTTAGTTTGACCCAATTCATGATAATTGATTAATCTAGGATGATCAACAATCATGACATGAAGTTTGGATTGACTTAATTCACTTTGATTTAGATTGAATTGGATTTTGGTTCTAATTGGATGAATTGGCCACTTTGGGTCAAGTGAGCTAATTAGATTTAGTTGGCTTAATTTTGGGTTGAATTTCATTTAGTTGAGTTTATATATGGATTTGGGATTGATGTATAAATCCAATTGCAATTGATTTAGATTATAATGGGTTTTGGTTCATGTGAACATTTCAAATCAAATGAGCTAAGTTGGGTTTGATTCGGGTTGATTTTGATTTGGCTTGATGATTGTGAATTTAATTTATATTTGGATAGCTAATTGAAGGAATGATTGATTCATTAAAATCAATTAATTTGGAGAGGATTTGAGTGGGATTTGGTTGAGTCCAAAGAATCGGCTCAAAGAGTTCAAATTTGGATTTTTATTTGATTTGAATTTTATTTTGGCTATTTAATTGTATATTTGATTTATATTTGATAAGATGATTAAATATATGATTGACTCATTAGAAAATTAATTGAATTTGAATTGATTTGGAGGCAAATTTGGCCTAGCTCATGGAAATAGGCCAAAATGCCTTAAGGAAGATTTTGATTTAGTTTGATTTAGTTTTGATGAATTTGAGTGTAGAGTTCATTTATATTTATGAAGATGATTGAAGATATGATTGATTCATGAAGAAATCAATCAAGTTTGAAGTGGATTGGATGGAAATTTGGCTAAGTCCATGGGATCCAATCATAAGTCTTAAAGAGGATTTGATCAAGGGCATTAATCATTTGATTTGGGATTTTGACTTTGGATTTGGTATTTGGATTTGAATTCGAATTGAATTTGAGGTTATGTTTGAAATTTTGATTTGGATTGAATTTAAGAAGGTGTATATGGATTAAGTTTAGGCTATAAAATAATTTCCCTAATTTCTAAGGCATGGCCTGATCCATGGTTGAACCCTTCTAAATCTCTAGGCTTAAGTTTGGTGTTCACCTAATTACTAGATATGTGTTAAGACTAAAGAAATCTTAGTGTCTAAAGATTCTTATGCTAATATAAGGATATTTAGAACTCACTCCAAAAGTGAGGTCAACATAGTGATAGCCTATTGATCACATGACTATTGTTAGTAATAGACCATGTCAACTCTGCCATTTTCTATAGAGGATTGAGCTAAATTCTCAAAAATTATAATCTTCTAAATTTGTCAACTCTAGCTTGATTGTAGAGGATCAATTTTGGGACTTTTCACTTGGGAGCTTGAACTTGAGAAGCATGTAATAAGTTTATCTTTTGTAATTGTATGATAGAATTAGTTTCTTAGATTTTATTAAATTAAATTTTTTATAATATAATAATTGAATTTTTAGGTTTTGTTTACTCAAACTCAGTCCTAAGACAAAACCGGGAATCAACCCACACAGTATCCTCAAATATTAAGTTTAAGCAGTCAACGTAGTGTCGGGGTCTGTGTGGGTGCTTCAATTCAAGTGTCCATATGAACCTTCAAAGAATTTAGTGTCTTTTGAAGCACTTGTGCATATTTTAATTGTCATATAATATATGCATAGATTATCTAATTTGAGTGCTAGCACAAAATATAAAATAGTATATTTGAGTGAGAGTTCGCTTTGCAATTTGTAGGTGAATTTAATTCATTCAAGCATTTGCACATATTTTGAAGCATTTGAATCAAGTGTGACATTACTTCAAAATGCATGTTCTATTCCACTTAAGTATTCATATAGACTTTTAGACATAATATATGCAAGAATATTAGTCTTGTAGTATATGTGATATTTAATTTGAAGTTTAACGCTTTCTATCTGCTTGTATATGTGGATTACGGATTCGGTGGCATAAGAGATTTGAAATTAACTTGATTCCATTTTAGATTCCTAGCAAGATGCTCTTTCAAAAATTTTGATCTTATTTGGGTGGAAAAACTTCATCTTTATATAACTTATTTTATTTTAAGTGGTCTCCGTGAAGCATCTTTTCCTGTATAAATAGTGATTCATTTTCATTCATTCAATTCAAATTCTGAGGTTTTGCTTATTATTTGGAGTACAGTCTTGAGTGTCATAATGAGTTCCTTTTCTGAATTCATTTAATTTCTCATATTCCTTCTTCTTTCTCTCTCTCTCTTTTTTTACTCTAGTCATTATTATGCTCTTTTTTTTAGCTTATGAAATCTTGCTCAAGATTTTATTTAAGCTATGTTTAGATCATATTTAAGTTCTTTCGAGTTCATTGTTAATCCAAAATTCAACAGCCTCTCGGCATAATCCTTGCATAGGGGGCTGCATCAGGAGCTATTTAGCCTTCTCGTCAGCTCTATTGATCATAACGATTACTGTCCTGTGACACTACAACCGTGGTCTTCTACCCGTTAGTTCTAGTAAGCATAATAGGGTCTTTAAATACCTGTAATTTCAATTCAAATTTTAATTTTGATCTTAGAGTTTATTTTAAGTTAAATTAATTAAGTTTTCTATCAATTCAAATTTTGGTAGCCTCCTGTCGTGCCCGCATAGGGGGCTACATCGGGGCTATTTGACTTTCCCATCAGCTCTATTGAGCATAACGGTCAATGTCTTGTGACACTACGTCGTGGTATTCTACCTGTTAGCTCTATTGAGCATAACGATGTCTTCAAACTGGTCAACTCTAATGAGGTCCTCAAACACCTCTTGTAGTTCCTTTATTAAGAGTGTTTCTGAGATAAATAATTTTCTTCATTATTTCCATTAGCTTACTTAAGTTTGGAATATCTTCACATGCAGAAACTATAGTGTGCAAGCTCTTTCTAATATCTATTATCGGCCATTAAATTGAATCATGAAATAGAACACTCATACCTTGGCTTCTACTTAAGGAACCTTCATCAACTCTAGAAAGAACTATTGACATTTATCGATGTGTTGACCTCACTTTGGGGTGAGTTCTCAACTTCCTCATCATAGATCTAAGACTCTTGTAGATACTAAGAGCTCCTTAGACTTAAAATACTTCTAGTAATTAGGTGAACACTTAACTTAACGCAAAGACTTAGAAGGGTGTTGACCTCATTTTTAGAATGAGATCTCAACCTTCTCCATCTTAGACATAGGACTCCTCTTAAACACTAAGAGTACCTTAGTCTTAAGACACTTCTAGTGATTAGGTGAACACTCAACCTAACCCTAGAAGATTTAGAAGAGTTAGCCATAGGAATAGGTCATGCTTTAGGCGTGTTAGGAAGACCAGCCTACCCTATAGCTTGAACCAAATCCTCACTTCCTTCTTTCAAGTCAAACTCTAAATTCAAGTCAAACCCAAATTCAAATCAAACTCTAAATCCAAACCAACTCCAAATTCAAATCAATTCCAAATTCAAATCAACTTTAAAATCAAACACAATTCCAAATCAAATCTCAAATCAATTTCAACTTAATTGATTTTCTCATATCTTAAACCAATTCCAATGGATTTTCTCAAATCATGAAATAATTCCAAATGATTGAAACTCATGATTGAATTCCAAATTCAAAAATCCTTCCTAAGTCACTTTGATGTCATCTTATGGACTTAGCTCAAATTGAATCCAAATCAAATAAAATTCAAGAGATTTTCTCATAACCATTTATATTCTCATTTATATTCAAAAATATAAATGAAATATGAATTCAAATATCAAAAACCAAATTCAAAACTCACATTCAAATCTAACCTAAATCCAACCTAAACTCTTTCAAGTCAAATTCTTGAACTTGGTCAAATCAACCTCAAATCAATTCAAACCCTTGGATTTTCTTCATGATTCAATCAATCCTTCAATTATGAATCCAAATATAAACATAAACTTCAATCATCAAACCAAAACTAAATTCAAAAATAAAACCCAAATCAAACCCATGTTCATCCTTTGAACTTGAAATTGTCAAATGAATCAAAACACATTTGACTCCAAATCACTTGCAAATGGATTTATATTTCAATCATAAGTCCATATGTTAGTTCAATAAAACTTGAATCAAGCCTTGATCAAGTCAATTGACCACTTAGGCTCACTTGACCCAAAGTGACCTAAAGTTCCTTTTTTAGCCAAATTTTATTCCTACCAAAATTGGATTGAACTAAGCCCACCTAAGCCTCACATTGTGAGCAATAATCATTATAAGATGATCAATTACTCAAATTTGGTCAAACCAAGTCAAACCTAAGTGTTGACCAAGTCAGCACTTAGCCAAAATGAAACCCAAACTAGCCAAAATCCACCATAGGCCAAATTGATTGAAACCAATTGGTCAAAACCTAATTCATGATCAATGAGTGAACTTGACCAAGTCATCAATTGAGTCAAACCTAGCCCAATTAGACACTTTACCCAAACTTGACCTAAAAAGTCAAAATATGTCAAATCTTGATCTAAGTCAAATTGATTGAAACCAATGGGCCAAGTTCATTCTAAATCACATGTTGAACTTGACCAAAACCTCAATTAGCCAACTAGACTCAACCTAGCCCAATTGACCATGAACCCAACTTGGCCTAAAAGGTCAAATCAAGCCAAAATCAAATCAAACCAAAATTGAAACCAAAGCTTGCAAAATATTTCAAATGACCAACCAAACCTAAACCAACTCATGACCTAACCCAATTAGGTCAAATGGGTCAAATTGGTCAACTTGACCCATTTGACCTAAATGAAATCAAATGAACCAAAACCAAATATAAATCAAATTGAACCAAACCAATGATGCCAAAATATTTCAAATAGCCAAATGAACTTGGCCCAACCCTTAGTTTGACCTAATTTGACCAATTGATCAACTTGACCCAAGTTGACCCATTTTGACCTAAATGGGTCAACATGAGCCAAATGATATCAAATCAACTCCAAATTCATTGAAATTTGGACCAACCCAATTCAAAACTATTCCAAATCTACCTAAATTGAAATCAAAGTCAAATGAACATTTTACCCCTAGGTCAAGGGGTAACCCATGGCCAATTCCACTTAGAATTTGGTCATATCCTTTTCATGATCACTTGCACTCTCTTAGTGGACCAAATGGACACTAATGAGAGTGATGCACATGATCCAATGTGTTTGGGTCAACCAAACCCAACCCAAATCCAAAACTCACAATCCCACTCAAAATGAGCACATGAGATCACCTCCCAAACCTCATTTAACACATGGAAACTCCTCCACTCCCTACCTCTGCCAAAACTGAACAATGTGAAGCTTAAAATGGCCTAACAAACCCACTCAATAGGATCAATTTGATCAAAATGGAATATACACTCTCGACTGTCCAATCCTTCTAGGGGTAGATATACTCCCCCTAATTCCACTTGAATTCACATCACTCACTATCGACTAAGCCATAGGAACTTAGAGCAACCATCTCCAAGCTCTCCCAAGGTTTCCAAAGCTCATTTGAATTCTCCATTTTCGGATTTCTTTAAAGCCAAAATAATGGAGCTCATTGGAAACTCCACTTTGCTCAATTCACAACCAAAGCTTAATTCCTCTTGCAAGCACCATCAGAGGACCCAATCGAGCTCACCCAAGTCAAATTCCAAGCACTTAAGCCATGGAAAGGAAAGTTTAACCAAAGCCACAAGCACTTGAAGCTCATCTTGGCAAATAGGAAGATCCACTTGATCTCAAGCCATCGAACCTTCAACAGGGCATTGTCTCCATTGCAAGATACCGATACAATAGTGCACCGGTGATAGCCTCCGGTGAGGTATGCTTCAAAACCAAGCCTAGTGTAGAAATTATTTACTCCTTTGTGAAAGGAAGTGTCATCCCAATTGAAATTGACTGTTGGATCTTCTTCTTCTAACTTCTTGATGGTGTGGGTTCAATCTTAGCTTAATCCGAGCTCAAGTGAGCTTGGATCAAGCCTTAAGGGACGGACAGTCGCCATCTCCTATAGGCGAGGGCAGGGATGAATCATGGACCGTCCATTTCGCATGTTTTGAATGGATGGTCCTGATTAATCCATGTTAGATCCACTGATTAACCCTTTAAAAATTGCGGGTTTAATCTGGACTATCCAATCTTTGATCGAACGGTCTAAGAAGAAAACGTGTAGCGCCGCCGGCTGATTGTGCAGTCGATTTGATAACTTAAATAATGAATACCGTCGCACCACGTTAGTTGTCCACGTGGCACCGATGAGATTAGTTATATAATTAGAGTTATTTAATTATCTTTAATCACTAAAACTTCAAAAATACATAACTAAATATAGAAAAATTTAAAAAATGCAAACTTAATTTTATTTTAAAGATAATTCAAAGGGGAATAATATAAAATTAATTTTGATTGATTTTGAACAGTGATATTTCTTAATTTGAGTTTTATTGGGGATGTAATTATGTTAATTACTCCTTAATTATTCCAATAATTAATTCCAAACTTTTTATGGTTAATCAATGGGATGACCTCTACCTCATGATTTTCTTGAAATTTATTATTGGATTAATTTAGATAATTGCTTATTTCATCTCTAATCACTTCTTTAATCAATTAAATTATTAATTAACCTATTAAATGATGATAAATTTATTAATTAAATTTGTTAATCACCTTGGAGTAGTTGATAGACTTAGGGAATGAGATTAGGATGCCTTTTCTAAATCTTTTCCCCTAAGTCATTTTCATTTGAATGAAAACTTAATTAATTTACAAATTGATTAATGATTTAATCATCTCATTAAATAGCTTAATTAACCAAACTCTAAATTAAAAATTAATCCAGAAACTTAATCACTTAATCAATCCTTTCTTGGGTAGATACTTAGGTTTCCAATAACCTAAGTAAACTTAAGGAAATCAAATCCAACCTACATGTGTGGGAAGGGTTATGAAAGTGCTTAACAAAATCCCTTAGCTTAATTAATCATCAATTATGAACCAATTGCATTAGGCCCTTTCTTTCTTAAGGAGCATTATTGATTTAAATTCAATGTGGTTGCATTTCATATGTTGGCACATAATTATTTGAATAATTATGTTAAGGAGGTGTAGGTAAGGGGTAATTAATTAACTTAATTTACATCTTAACCTAAACAAAACTTAAAATCAATCTAATGATTCTAAAAATTAAACTAAAATAACACACACATGTCGGAGATGGGTTAGGACCAGCAAACCTTTTCACATTTTCTGAATTCAAATCAAACTCAACTAAAACAAAAAATTTCTTTAAACAATTTGATTCACTTTAAATGATCTTATTCCATAAGATTGTCTTTAGAAATTAATTAAGGTGAATGAAATTACATGCATACATTACTTTATTTCGTTCCTAGCATGCTAAATGTGTATGTCATATGAAAATCATGCATTCATGCCTTTTGAAAAGACAAATTAAAATGAAATATTTCCATTATGTCAAATTGCATATTTTGGATAAAGTAAGAATATGAATGGCTATTATCACTACTAAATCCAAAATTATTTTCAAAACTTATAAATCAAACATTACAAATGAAAGATGTGCTACGTATAATTACTTATAAGTTTGCACGTGAGTATAATATAAGATGTGCTTTATGTGACTTTCCTCCTCTTCTCTTTTAAAATAGTTTTGAATAGGATTTACAATGTGTATAGTTCATTTGAAAGAACACAACACTTGCTTAAATCCATCCCTATTCATTCCTATGTTATTCTTTAAGAGGGACCTTCACATTTACACATGAAATTACAACCAAATCAAAAATAAATAAACATAACACTTTTGCATGATTCTTTTTCCATTCATTTCTTTTTTACATGCACATGTATTTAAGAAAAGTGATATATTATTCTACATCCCGGGTTTGAGGGCTTTAAGTATCCCCAAGTAGGTCTTGTACTTACACCCTAGTGTAGAAAATAATGGTATACTCACTTATGTCTTTCATATAAATGTGCATATGAATAATGGATAAAAGAATCTCTCTTCTACTTAATAAAAACATACATACATGAAACATTCCAAATTTCCTTAAGCAATATATCTTAGCATTCATCATTAAGGTGTGCTAACATTTCCACTTGCATATAGATATGCTTAGGATTCATCCATGTGCATGTTACACATGTTGGAAAGAAATAAAGTGTTGTGTGTTTTGTGATAGTAATTCACTTTACTTAACTTTAAAATGTCTTTCTCTATGAATAGGTTTATTTAGGGAAAATACAACTTAAGATTAATTAAAACACATAATAAAATATTAACTAAAATAAAAATCATTAATGAATCTACTTCAAAAATTACTTAAGGTAGGGAGGAAAGAGAAGTCCTCTTCTCTTTTCCTCTCTTTACAATACTTAGTAATTAATTGCAGGTTCATTCAAACCAAATCAAGTCATGAAATAAAACTTAACCAAATCAACTAAACCACTTAAATGAAACTACCTTCTAAGTGGAACCATTCATACTTAGAAAACTCTAACCTTAAAGCCTAGCTAAGACATACCACACAAGCCTTAAATGGCGTGCATATTAGGCTAAGTCACCATCTCTAGTCCTATGTTAGGGTGGTGCAATGGTATGATGCTTGATTTTATTTTATGATATGATATTTTAGTCTAGATGTTAGAGTGTATGTGCGTAGACTGAATGGTTGGACGATCTTAGTCTAATCATTATCTTCTATAGGGAATTGTGCTTAAGGGGCACTATAATAAAAATATAAATGCTTTTGCTATGCAGGTTGCTTATACCCCTAAATAAAATCCAAAATAGGTTAGGTGGACTTGGTTACCCATGTGTGGGGGTGCTAAGTCCAATTTATTCATGTACATGCTTGGGATTGTATGGTTTGTTTAGCTAATCTCTATTTTGTAGGTTTTAGTTAGATTTACTTTTTTCCCATTTTCATGTAATTTTGCAATTAGGATTTGGAATGATTATTATGGGGGATTAAGATGAACATTGGTCATAAGACTAAGTCTTATGTACCATGTGAAGCCTTTAGAACAACCACATTCCACCCAACCAAAAGAAGAAAGAAGAAATAAGAAAGAAGAATGAAAAGAATAACAGAAGAATAAAGAAATGAAGAATGAAGACCCCTATAACATGAATTCCTTCTTGATTGTAATTAATTCATTTGTAATTCGGGTTGCATAAGGGTAGAGCTCGGCAACCCAATTTGTTTTTGATTTTGTATGATGGAGCCCGACCACAAAAAGCCTCTCATTCTTTTATGCTAATTTTATAAATTGTTTGATGTTTGTTTAGCTTGTGCATTAAGATGGCATATTTTTTTAGTTTCTTCCTTGCTTTGATGTATGGCCTGGATGCGATTAGGCTCTTAAGAAAAAAAAATTTATAACTAATCAACTCAAAACTAAAATAATTAACTCATAACCTCACCTAAAACCTATGATATAAAAGAAGATAAAGGATTTAGCAACCCCTTAGCTGGATGTTGCATATTTTTACGTCATGCACAAAAAGTATCTTGTTTCACTCTTATTATGGAGGGCTTCCACCTTTGCTAGAGAACTTGGCTTGACCTTTGAGAGCTATGGTAGAAACACACCTCCTTTCTTGCTGATTTTGGTCTATAAATAAATTTTTCATACATTAGTCATATGAATCCTAAAGCTTGTGTCAAATGAATTGTCCAAAAAATGAAAATAAAATATAACAAAAAATTTGCAATAGATTTAATTCATTAATCATGCCCTACTTGATCTAGTCTCTTAGGGAGTGTGTTTAAGGACTTGATCTCTTTATAAATAAACAACATCCTAACTATCTTGCAAAAGCATATGACTTGCTTACATGTATTTAAAATTGTAGGAGGAGTTAGTTGGTGGCCAACCCCAAGCAGTTGTAAGTCCAACAGTCGGGTGGTTTATCCTCTCTTAAGGAGGTAAACCAAATATGCATTTTTTTCTTTAGATTTAGGTCACACTTTGGCCCTCGTCAAAGCTCCCTAAATTTTGGTTCAGAGGTTGCTACTTCCCTTTGCGGGCTATAAGCATAAATCCTCACCTCTTAGACATTTTCATGATCTTGGGTCATGGAATTGTAACCCCTAGATTTCTAAATCAACTCAAACAAATAATTATTTCAATTTCAAAAATATAAAGCCCAATCATAGGATAGTTTGGGATGCTTACTAAGCTTCCTAATACATAAGCATCCCCTACTTATCTTCCTTTGGTTTTGATAATAACTCCCTCCTCTTGATCAATCCAACATGATCTTCTAAAAATAAACCAATTTAATTGTCAGTCCTATCTTTGAAATCTTTGGAGACTACGATCATTTACCTTAATCGAGAGTATTACTAAGGAATCTCATGTCTTAAGATGTAATTAACTATGGAGGCTTACCTCCATATGGAACTTAATGAACCTGGTTAAAAGTAAACCTTTCTTTACTTTTCCATATAAAGTCGAGAAAATCTCTGGTACATTCCGAAGACCCATAGTCCTTAAGAGTCCTTATTAATGTTATTAAGTCCATTGTAGGATGTTGACTTCTATCTCTCAAGATAGTACATCATTCCTCAATACAATTGAAAATAATTCACCGTAAGGATTTAGGGAGATTTGCTTGCCTTATAGCCTAAACCCAATCCATGCTTTCCTTCTCAAATAAACCTCAAATTCATGCCAAATCCAAACCAAATTTTTAAGACTCATAATCAATCCCATGATCAAATTCAAGCTCAAAATTCTCCATAAAACTTTATAATTGAATTCACAACCCTTTCTAAGCCCTTTGATTTCATCTTATGGACTTAGCCTTAACCAAATTTAAATCAATCCCGATTCAACTAATTTTCTCAAAGATCAATTCAATCTCTTAGTCATTTATCAAATCTAAATACAAACTAAATTTCAAATAATCCAATCCCAAAATCAAATCCAAGTTCTAAAATTCATTCCTATTATATGGCCCATTCTAATAAACTTAGCCAAGTCTCCACCTAAGTTATCAAAACTTGATTGATTTCTTTATAAATCAATTATTCCTTCATTTATATTCACAAATATAAATGAAATTCATACTCAAATGACCAAAACTAAATCAAACTAAATTAAACCAAGCCAAGACCCTTCTTAAGCCCTATGGACCTACCTATACCAAATCTTAACCCAAATCAACCCAAAATCAATTGGTTTCTTTATAAATCAATTACTCCTTCATTTATATTCATAAATATAAATGAAACCTAATGACCAAAAATAAATCAAATTAAATTGATTTCCTTCTTAGCCCTTTTGACTTGCATCCTTAAGTTTGGTCAAATTTTCTTCCAAATCATTCCAAACTCAAGTGATTTTCTCATGAAACATTTATATCTTCATTTATATTCATAAACATAAATGAAATATAAATCAAAATATCCAAAACTAAATCCAAAATCAAACTAAAACCCAATTCAAGCCTTTTAAGCCATTTCCTTATACTTGGCCAAATCCTATCCAAACCAAGTCAAAATCAATGGATTTTCTCTTGAATCAATCATTCCTTCAATCATCTATCCAAATATAAATGAAACCTACAATTATCAAACCAAACTCAAGATAACCCAAGTCAAGCCCAAGTTAGCCCTTTTAGCTTGGAAACTTCAAATGAGCCAAAATCCATTGGACTCCAAATTGATTGTAGTTGGATTTATATTTTACTCATAAGCTTATATATAAGTTAAACCAAATCCAAAATCAAAGTAAAATCAAGCCAATTGACCCATTAAGTCCACTTGACCCAAAGTGGCCTAAAGAACCCATGTGAACCAAGTTCTAATCTAATCCAAAATCAAGTCAATTGACCCATTTAGGTCCACTTGACCCAAAGTGGCCTAAAGAACCCATGTGAACCAAGTTCTAATCCAACCCAAAATTAGATTGAACTAAGCCCATCCAGGCCTCATATCATGATCAACAATCACCCTAGGATGATCAATCACCTTGAATTAGGTCAAACCATGTCAACTTGGTCCTTTGACTAAGTCAATCTTTAGCCCAAATGAATCCTAAACTAGTCAAAACCCACCATACACCAAATTGATTGAAACCATTGATTCACACCAACTCATGATCAATGATTGAAGATGACTTGACCCTCAATTGAGTCAAATGAAGTCTAATTGGTCATTTGACCCAAGTTGACCCAAATTGGCCTAAAAGGCCAAAATGGGTCAAATCATAATCTAACCTAAATTGATTGCAACCAATGGCTCAAGTTCATTCAAAATAATTATTGAACTTGACCAAAGCCATAATTAAGCTTAATTTGACCAATTGGTCAACTTGACCCAACCTAGCCCAAATTGACCTAAAGGATTAAATTGGCTAAAACCCAAATTAAATTCAAATTGATTCAAACCAACAACTACAATATTTGTTTATTAACCAATTAAACATGAACCAATACCTAACCCAAGCTAATTTGGTCAATTTGGTCAAATTGATCAACATAGTCCATTTGACCTATATGAATCTAAATTAGCCAAAATTAAGCCTAGGCCAAATTAATTGAAACCACTTGAACCAAAACTCTTCAAATCATCATTTGAACCTAACCCAAGCCTTATTTTGCCCCCAATTTGACCAATTGGTTAACCCAACCCAATATAAACCAATATGAACCCATTTGACCAAATGAAGCCAAAACCCATAAAACCAACCCATGGGACCTTGGAGGCTAACCTAACCGATCCAAGCCCATCCTAGATCAGCCCAAAATCAGTCCAAATCCATTGGGAGCCAAGTCCAATGAAAATCCTTCATGGATCCTCTCCCACATTGGATTCTTTTCTTATATGGCAAAGTCCACTCTTCATTTCACCTTGGCAGCCCCCACTCATCCAAATGAGGCATCACCTAAACTTCCTAGCCCACTTTAAAAGGAGTAGGACTTGCCATGGACCAAAGGGAGGTGAACCAACTCACCTCCCTTACAAACCGAGCACCCAAAGGATCAAGAGAAGGAGATCAGCCCATATCAACCTTGGAGCCTCTAGCCATAGCTTCTCCCAATCTAGACGAACCATATGGACATGATGACGACCACTCTGGTGCTCTGGCGGTAGCTGGCCGGCCAAAAAATAGGAATCAATCTTGTCCATCCACCTCAGCAAACCGAGGGTATACCTCCTCAATTTGCATGGGAAAAGCATCAATTCAAATTGTGAGAGCTTTCTAGTGTGCTTTTGAACCTCCTTACATCTTCAGAACCATCCCAATATCTCATTTTTCGATATTTCTCCTCCTTGTACAAAACTGAAATAGGGCACTCCAATCCCAATTCCAAACTCTCATTTATCAATCAAAATCAAATTCCTCTTACACACACCTTCCACCTCGTCAAAGCTACCCAAGTATAAAGCCACCAAAGGAGGGACTTCGATCACCATCGAGCTCCACAGTGATGGAAGTTGATTCATCAAGCGAACTAAGAGGAATTGGCCTGCTTGCTACTCAACAGGGCCTTGTCTCTACTAGATGAAGCTACCTCTGTCGATCCCACCACTGGTCTTGAGCTCCAGCGAGATAATTTCTCAAAAGCATAGATACATAAAATTTTTGTTGGTCTTTTGTGAAGGAAATTTGCATGTGAGCCAATCCTAGCCGTTGGATCCTTGTGGATCTCTCGCATGAAGGTGTGGGATGATTTTGAAGTGATTTCGAGCTCGGGTGAGCTCGGATCGAGTGATCCATGGAGAAACGGACTCCGTCGTTTGTCGCTCATGGAAAGGAGGATCATGGGCCGTCTGTACCACTTGATTGGAACGGACGGCTTTGATCAGATTACACTAGATCCATATGTTTTCTCTCTTTACACCGTGGGTTTGATCTGCGCCGTCTGTTCTAAGATCAAACGTCAGAGATCAATACCACATTGGCTGCCGAATGTGACAACTTAAATAGCTAATCTCACGATGCCACGTGGAGAGCACGTCGCATCAGCGCCGACGTGATTTAGCTTAATTTAGGCTAATTAATGTATTTTTAAGGCTAAAACTTCCATAATTCATAACTAATTGAAAAAAATCCAAAAAATATAAATAATGGATCATTTTAAAGGTATTTCAAAGGGGAATCCATTAAAATTATCCTTAAATAATTTTGAATAGTAATTTTGGCTTAATTAATTAAAACTTTAATTAGCCTAATTACTTCTTAATTAATTAACCAATCAATTTTCAAACTTTTTGAGAATGTTTAGGGGGATGACCTCTACCTCTTCTAATTTTCTTTGAATTTATTGATTGATTAATTGGAGAAATTGATCGCTTAATATCTAATTATCTTTTAACTTAATTAAGTGATAATTAAGTATGTGAATAGTAATTAATCAACAAATTGGACCCCTTAATCACTACTAAATAGTGGGGAGAGTTAGGGAATTAGATTGGAGCCTCCCTCATTTTTCCCTAAGTTTCCTTCTCTTTTCTTAACAAAAATATTAAGTAAAGAGAAATGAATTAATGGATTAATGTCTTGATTAACCTAATTAAAAGGGGAATTGCATCTAATTTCCCTTAATTGATGCTTGGGTAGACTTTTAGATGTTTAATAACCTAAAAGGTTTAATGAAATTATGGTTAGCTCACATGTGTGAGAAAACCATAGAAGTAATTGAATGAGTTCCTTAAGCTTAATTAATTAATGATTGTGAGCTAATTGCATTAGGCCCCTTTAATTTCATAGGAGCATTGTAATCTACTTCTCAATTCATTTACATATTACATTAGCTCATAATCATTAAATTAATTATCTTAAGGTAACATAGGTAATGGTTAATTAATTGATTTAATTCATACCTTAACCTAATTAATCTAAAAAATCAACCTAATTGCTTTTCATTAAATCAAATTAACTCACACATGGGGAATGGGATTAGGATTACTAAACCTCCTCTCACATTTCTTAAATCAAATCAAACATGAAATTAAAAATGACATTAATAAATTTTGGTTCATTTTAAATGAGCTTATTTAGTATGATTGTCCTAAGGAATTATTTGGATTGAATGCAATCATGTGCTTATACCCCTTTATTTCTTTCTAATCATATTAAATGTTGATATGCCACTTGATTCATGCATTCATCTTTTTCCAAAAATTAATTAAATCAAATGGTTTCCTTTATGTCAAGCTTGCATGTGTTGATTCAAATTAATATATATATGTGGCTATTATCATTATTAAATCCAAATCTATTTTTCAAAACTTATAAATGAATGATTATATATGTTATGAATGCTAGTTATAAATACATAGGAGATGTATGTGATTATAACTTAAGTGTATGAAGTGAAGTTTCTTTTCTTTCATTCATGTATTGATTTATATAAGTAAGAATGTTAATGGATATATAGTTTAGATATCCCGAGAATTCGAGGCTTTAGATAGCCCCAAGGAGGTCATTCGATTATCTCACTTTCCTGGTTTAACAACGGCATGTACTCCATCTGATTTCATTCTTATGTATTTCAATAGAGTTTAGATAAGACTTCACTCCATATGCATGTTGACCTCCATGCACACGCCATAAGTCAAGTCGACCTCACAAGGTAAATTTGATGAGCTTCAGCACGCAAATCAGAGTCAAAATGCACTCGACATTATCAAAAATCAATCAAAATGATCTCTGATTGATGAACGAACTCAACAATTGCATTCAAAAAGTCAAAATTAATTAGAATAGGTATCTTGCATAATTCGACGGTCGACTGTTCAAGAAGGAGGGTCGCTGATGCGCTAACACACATATCAAGGTCGAAAAGCTGTGACATTGCCCAAATGATCTTCGTTCATGAAATTAATTTCTCTGTTAGGATCAAAATATCAAAACCTATCAAATGAGACTATTCGAGCTCAGTTTGGATGAGTATATGTGAATATCGAGCAATCGGATACAACAACACGCAAATTGGAGCTAAAATACACTCGACGGTACCAAAAATCAGTCAAAATGATCTCCGATCAATGAACAGACTCCTCCATCACATTTAGAATGTCAATATTGATCAGAATAGGCATCTTGCATAATTCGGCAGTCGACCGATCAAGAAGAAGGGTCGTCGATGCGCTGACATGCACATCGAGGTTGAGAAGCTGTAACATTACTCAAATGATCTTCATTCATGAAATTGCTCACTTAGATAGTCTTAAAATGTCAAAACTTATTAAATGAGACTATTCACGCTCAATTCGGATGAATACACGTGAATATCTAGCGAGCGAAAGCAATGATGCTCAAATTTGAACTAAAATTGACCCCAGTTTCATGCCTACTTGAACCAAATGGCCTCCGATCACAAAACGGACTAAACTGTTGTGTCCGGAACATCAGAGTAACCTAAAATTGATATATATATTATCTATGTGATGATGTCGGTGCTAAAATCCATATTAGGGTAAATAAAATAATAAAAAATAAATCCTATAAATACCCCTCTTAAAACCCTAAACCTAATTTTTCCTATTCTCCTCCTTCTCCCACATCCAACAGCCCTCACTATCTCTACCTCTCTCTCCTTCTCTCTCTCTCTCTCTCTCTCCTCTCCCCGTTCATGTCTATAGTGCCAAGGAGTTTTCGCGTGAAATGACCTCCGATTTTGTAGCAAAACACTATAGTAAGCAGCGAAAATCACTGTTCGACACTGTAGTAGGCGACTCTGTTCACGTCGCACCACGTGGGAGCATGCCAGCTCACGTGAGCTCCCCTGTGTTCCCCTGCGCACATCCGTGCTTGCCTAAAGCCTGTTTTGACCATAAGTACCCTTACACTCCTTCTTGGTATGGCGGGGAATCATGTGTTTGCTTGTTTACTATAAGTACCCGTACACGCTTTCTTGGTGTGGTGGGGAAATTTGTACTTTCTTGCTTGTGTATAAGTACCCGTACATGCCTTTCTTGATGTGGCGGGAAAATCTGTTTCAGCAGGTACCTTAGAGATCCATACATGCCTTTCTTGACATGGTGGGAAGGCGTATTCAGGCCGTAGTTTATATCACCCATACACATTTTTCTTGGCATGGTGGGCAAGCCCAGCATACCCGAAGTAGCCTCCTATACGGGGAAGAAGTTGGGATGCTACCGAAATATTGTCAAACTTCACACCGATAATGGGACTTTCATAACTTGATAGTAAAGTATGCTATGATATAAAATTGTTATTTAAATTAACATTGCAGTTTTATAAGTACCCATACACGCCAAGAAAGGCGTGTATGGGTCTTATAAAACTAGCAATATTATACAAATCTCTTAAGTTTAAATTAATGATGAATCAAATACCCCCCCCCCCATGAGCTCCGACACTATGCTGAATGCTTAAATTCAAGTGTCTGAGGATGTTGTGTGGGTTGCTTCCCGATTGAGTCTTAGGACCGGGTCCGGGTTAACAAAATCAAAAAATCAAATGATGTTATTATAATATCTTCAATCTAACAAAACATCTGAGAAGCTAATTCTATCATATGACAATAGATCTCTATTATTAAATTAGAATTGACGATCTAAAATAATAAATAATAAACCACCCCGATGGTCGTGTTAAATGAAAATTTTAACCGGAGGGGATACTTTCATCGAAATATGATTACAATTTTAAAACAAATTAACTTAGATTAAATATCAATCTAAATATAGAATTTAAAATATCATTAAGCTACAAATGTCTAAATGAAATTCAATCTAAAAGCTTAAAATAAACTCAACTCAATCCACCTTCCACAATAGTTTGTCAGAGATGACAAATTAAGAAAACTCTAGCTCACAAAGGAACCAAAGTCAAATTAAGTACACAACTATGTGTACTCTTAAATAATCTCATGTTAGTAAGGACGTGGCTCGTGTCCTCTGACAGCGTGGTTTGGCTAGTAGGCTCCACACATGATGCAATTATGACCAAAGTCCTCTGACCAGGTGGTTGTCGCTAAATGACACCATTATATTCCGGTCACGACTGTAGCCCATATGCTCCTCAATGACTCTGCCCTTAGAGTTGTGAACCATAGAGTATACTTGATTGGACAAAAAGCCCTCTGTTAGCTAAGGTAGACTTAAGCTTGTCACCTTTGATAAATACCACCGCAGGTCTACAAGGATTTCTTGGACGACATAACCTATGTGTTGCTGATAAGGATCCTTCAGTCATGTTAGGTCGACTACCTCCTCTAACTAAGTAGACTAGGGACCCCATCATCCCAACAGCCCGGGATGACGAAACCATGGGATCTAGATCGAGTGCGTCATCATTCCCCCAACCATCCGCTTTAAGTTAAATATAAAGAATTTCATAAATTTAAATTCTAAAACTCCAAACACTGCTATTATATGCTACGCACTAAGTGACCTAATGATTATCCTTAATCAAAAGTTCTCTCTCAGCATTGAGAGGGGTAATTAACTATAGGTGGTTGCACCTATAGGAAACCTAGAACCAAATCTAAAGTCCTCACCAAATGAGGGTGAAATCTCTGGGTAGTGTCTTATCTACTATTCATCTACCTTCTAAAAATTACATCGGCACTATAAATCACTCTCTTCATTGAGAGGTCAGTGGCGAATTTTCGGAGCCTACAATGCATAAATGTTTCAATCAAATAAAAGTATAACTTTTGCATGGTTTTCCTTTTTTATTTATGTATACATCCATATGTATTTAAGAAAAGCAAATATTTAGTTTGAACTACCCGAAAATACGAGGCTTTAGTTTGCCCAAAGGAGATCATTTGATTATCTCACTTCCCTGGTTAACAATGGCATGTACTAGCTTATGTCTCTTATACATGTGTGTGTGTATTTAATTAATGAATTAGAACCCCTCTTTCTTTTATCAAAAATCCGTGCATTCATGAATGATTAAGTTGTTGAATTAATTAATCATGTGATTGGGAGCTCTCTTTCTCATATTCAAGTATGCAAACTTACATATGTTTTAATGTGATGGGTATATAGTTTGGACATCCCAGGAACACGAGACTTTAGATAGCCCCAAGGAGGTCATTTGATTGCCTCACTTCCCTGGTTAACATTGATCTTTAAATTAATATGATAAAATGATTCAACCAAATGAAACATCTAAATTTCAAAAGTACATGTTTACATCCATCATTTAAGTGTGCTAAGGTATATTGCATGTATGTGTATGCTTAGGATTTAATCATATGCATGCTACATATGATGGGAAGAAAAGAATGCACATGTGCATATGATAGTAATTAACTCCAATTATTCTTAGGATGCCTTTCTTATTTAATGAGGTCATTTAAAGTGAACCTAAACTTAGGATTAATTTAAAACGTACAATAAGCCATTCATTAAAGAAAACTTATTAATTAATTTGCTTTAGAAGTGACTTAAGGTAGGGATAAAAGAGAGTAATCCTCTCTTTTCTTCTCTTTATAACACGCAGTTATTAGGTGTAAACTAAATGAAATAAAAGAAAACATTAAGTTAACCTCTCAAATTAATTAAGTCAGTTAAAGTGAAACCATACTTTATAATTAAATCCTTTCATACTTAGAAAATCATAACAAAGTCTAGTTAAGGCATACCACACAAGCCTTAATATTTACACTTTAAAATTAAGTCATCACTTCTAGCCTTATATTAGGGTGGTGCATGGAGTGATGTATGTTTAGTTTTATGATATATTATTGTAGACTGGATGTTAGGGTGTATATTTCGTAGTCTGGATGGTAGGTTGTGATTAGCTTAATCATATTTTTTACAAGGGATTGTGCTTAAGGGGTACTTAAAATAAATATAAATTCTCTCTTTTGTAGGTTGCTTAACCCCTAGGCATAATCCAAATTAGGGAAGGCAAGCTCAATTACCAATGTGCAGGGTGCTAAGTTCAAATTATGATATAACTGCTTGGGTTGTATGGTGTGTTTAGCTGACACTTATTTTTTAGGTATAGTTAGATTTATTTTTCCAACTTTTTAATATAATTTTATATTAGGAATTAGAATTAGTGTTATGGGGGATTATGATGAGCAGTGACTAGAAGGTTTTGTCCTGAGAGGCCCTATGATGCCTTTGAAGCAAGCAAATCCAAATGAAGAAATGAAGATGATATGAAGAATGAAGATAAGAAAACCCCCATAGTATTTACTCATTTGTAAATTATAATTATTCTTTCATATACCGAGTTGTATAAGGGTAGAGCTCAACTACCCATTTTCTCTTTTTTGGGTTGTACGGTGGCACCCGACCGCACCGACCTTTTATTCTTTTACATTGGATTTATAAAATGCTTGATGTTATGTTTAAACTATGTAATAGAAATAGTATGCCTTTTTCTAGTTTCTTTATGAATGATGATTTAATGTGTGACCTAGATCCGATTAGGCTTTTAGGAAAAATATTTTTTTTTACCCCAACTATAACTCATAACTAAATTTTCTAAATAACTCATAACCTCATATAAAGCCTAGGCATTAAATCAAGATATTTAAAAAATTTAGCAACCCCTTAGCTGAATTTTTATGTTTAATATTATGCATTCATATTACTTCACTCCTGCTAAGAAAGGGTTTCCATTCTTGCACATTCTTGCACGATAGGGGAAGACTTGACTTTGAGATCTCCACTTTGGTGAAAAATACCTCTTTCTCTCTGATTTAGCTCATAACCTCATTTCATCATGATTTAGACATATAAAAATGCTATGGCCTTTGTCAAAATGAATAGTCCAAAATAAAATAAAAATTGAAAAGAATTGCATTAGACCAAGTCATTGCTCATACCACTCATGCTCTAGTCTTTTATAGAGTTGGTTTAAGAACTTTAATTTCTTTCTAAATAATAATAACCCAACTATCTTGCAAAATCATATGACTTGCCTATATAGATTAAAAGCACGAGAGAAGTTAGCTGGATGCCACTCCATGCAATTATAAGTCCAGCAGTCTGGTGATTTATCCTCTCTTTTGGAGGTAAACCTTATACCCTTTTTCGCTTAGATTTAGGTCATGCTTTAGCTCTTGCTAAAGCTCTCTATATTTAGAAACTGAGGTAGTTGTTTCCTTCAGGCTACTAGCATAAATCCTCATCTCTTAGGAATTTCCATAATCTTATATTATGGGATTATAAGTCATAGCCTTTTAATAAAATTTCAACTCAAACATATAATTATCTTCAATTTCAAACATATAAAACCCAACCATAAAATAGATTGGAATCTTCACTAGGTTTCTTAATATCATGAGCATTCTCTTACTCATCTCCTTTGGGTTCAATAATAAGTCTCTCCTTTTAATCTATCCCATTTGATTTTTTAATATAACTAATTTACTAATAGTCTTATCTTTGAAATATTTGGAGATAACAATTGTCTACTTTAATCACGAGTATTCCTAAGGAATTCACTTTCCTTGGGATGCAATTAACTATGGGGCTTTCCCCTATAGAGAACTTTAGGACCCAGTTTCATATAAATCCTAATTCATTCATCCATACAAAGTAGGGGAAAATCTCTACTATATTTGAAGACCCATCATACCTTAGGAGTCCTTATTAGGTGATTCGATCCATTATAGGGTGATAATTTTTATCTTTCAAGATAGTTCATCATTTCTTAATATTATACTTGATCATTTCAATAAGTACACCCTCAGATTTGTGTGGTGTCCCCAATACACATATAAAAAATAAACACCACATGATGCTTCCCTTATCTCAAGTGTAGTTCACGAGAAACTCCATACCTTCTTTGCTCGGACAAAACTTTAGAATTTCTAACTTGATTATCTAAAACAGATTCATCTAATGCTAGCAATGGACTCTAACATCTCTGCCTCTTAAACACAATGGATTCAAGGGTTGTGCTGTAGATGTCTCCCTCTCAATTGAAAGAAAGGAATCTGATTAAGGCTTTAGAGCACAGCAATGGCTTGAAGCTTGAGTTCCATAGTGTGCAACTGCAAAGCAATCTTGAGTGAAGGTAGGTGAGCTGCAAGGTGGATGGTGAGGCCAGATGTTGTGCATATCATTGGTGACAACGTGACCTGCAAAGTGTCTTGCCAACAATTAAAGCAACAATTTCTAGAGTTAAGGCAGCAATAGCTGCAAAAGAAATTAGTGGGGGAGTGCTTGTGTTCTTTGATTATTGGCAAGGAAGAGCCGGCGTGAGATCAAGTAGAGGAGACGTTGTTTCTTCAAGTACTTAATGCACTCTTTTCTTGTATTTTCATCTTCTATTACTATAGCATCCACGAACTTGCCCATTAACTGTAACAATATGATTAAACTTCTTATGTGAGGGCCTGCACAATTCAGTCATTTGACCATGGACTCCAAAAAATAGTCGTTTAAGACTCTACACAGTCTCTGACAATCGAGCATCCCGTTCACTTTCATGCTTATCGGCCTTCAGCTCTTGTAATTTCTGATCATATTCTTCAATTTTTTGCTTCAAACTTCGATAACTTCTTCGAGCTGAGCTGATATCAATTTGTATTTCTTTTAGTTCTTCGAGAGGTTGAGCCTTCTCCTTCTCTTCAGAAGCCAAATTTTTCTTTCACCTTCTTAAGGTCTCCCCGCGCTAGAGCAAGTTATGCCTACATGATATGGTTTTAATTCTTGGTTGGTTCTGGTATAGTGCTAATTAGGTCTGGTTTGGTGGGAATGGGGTTTGGTTCAGTGAGTTGACTCACTCTGAGTGGGATGAACCAGTTAGGCGATAATTCAGAATTGGGTGCTTTCTAAACCGTTGGATTAGCACCTTTCTTCCTTAGCCGCTGGATCCTTTTCAGTTGTGCTTTCTGCTCTTTGAATTGAACCATTGGATCTAATGCTTCTTGAGTGAATTCCACGCGTCTGTTTCTTGCGGGTTGGATCTGGTTGCCTTGACTTCTGTATCCGGGGCTGAAATCTTACCGTTGCTTGCCTTGCGCTGGCTCTGTATTGACCGTCTGATGGTTCTTCTTGGATAAGTTTATCTTTAACCTAGTTTTTTCTTTTATTCTTTTCGACTGTTCGAGCCATCGTCGCTCTGAGAAAATGGAGGGTTTACGGGAGCCAAAGGGAGGAATCCGGAGGGAGACTCGCCAGAGAAAATGCTTTTTCGGTGAGGACAAACCGGTGTGGATGCTTGGAGATGAAGGAGAAGAAGATTAGACACTAAAGAAAGAATTTCTTTGCAGAATATTTGATTACTTTTATGTTTGGTTTTCGACCCCTATTTATACTCTCTGTTTTACCTTCTTTAGCTTGGATATCTATGCAAGCCTAACTACTTTTTTATTTACAAGTTGTTATCAAACTTGCTTCGTTCAATTGAGGTATGAGCAATCTGTTATTTTACTGTTACTAATCTTCTTATTTTCTTGTTATCGAGCATCTGTTCTTCTATTCTTTTGGCAATTATTTACGTTGCAGGATTTACTTTTCAGGCTGGATATGGTTGGTTTAGTTTAAGCCCTTCTATTATGGGTTTATTTTATTTTCAAGGCAGCTCTGTAAATAGTATCTATTTCTGTCTCCTATTTTAGGTGTTGATGCAGGATTCTTTCTAGAAGTTGAATTGGCTTCACTCTTGTTATACTTCTGTTGCTCATCTTTGGTTTCTGATGTGTATTTGTCACATGGATCCTCTATTTGTTAATCTATTATTATGGTCTTGTTCCTCTGTAATTTTGTAATCTTTGTAGCTTATTTCTATTCTTTATTTGTCTGATTATCTTCTTTCTCCTCTGTAGTCATCATAAGTGGCCTCTATATATTGATTTTCTGAATCATTTGGTCTTCCTTATTGTACTGAGTCTGTTATCATTGTAATTCTTATTGTTGTATGTGATAATTTGGTACTTAGAGGATTTGGGATCATATCATTACTCCCCTCCCCACACTGACCTTGTCCTCAAGGTCAAATTCTGGAGATGCTTTCTGTATTTCTTTATTTGACATCCAAGAAGCATCTGTGACTAGAAGTCCTTCCCATTGTTTTAAGGTTTCTTTAATTTGTTGATCTCCCATCGTTCGTGATCAAAAGCGTAAGCTTGACTAATATCTGCCCATCTCTGAACTGAGTTGGTAATTCTGCTGGGTGTAGTGTAGAATCCTGTTTGTATTGTTTAAGTCTTGGATTGAAGCTCTCTTCTATGTTTATCGGCTATTTATTTCATGTTGTTTTTGAGCTTCCTATAATTGATATGGGTCTGTCCAACCTATCTGAAATTGATTTCTCATTTGTATGTGGATGTATTATATGATACTGCTCTGTTTGTCTATCTATTGGAGGCTGGAAAGGATTGTTGTGCCAACTGACTTATTACTATGGACTATCTTATTTGCAGCTATGCTCTATGGTATTCTATGCAGTTGGGCTATATCTGACATAAAATCTAAGCTATGTGTGTGGTTATAACTATTTGGAATGTTTATAATTATACAACCTCTATGTCATATGTCTTAGCCTGGATTGAATGGCTGATAGTTTAAGCTTGTTTCTAATACTTCTTCTTGTATCCACTGTCTTTCTAGTTGAGTATCTTGCTATAGTTGATACTCTTGGTCCTCATTGACCATCATGAAGGCAAACAATTTGGCTTGACATATATGTCCTCTGTGATATTTTTCCTCACAATTGAAACACAATCCTTTCTTTCTTCTTTCTTCCATTTGTGTAGGTGTCTGCCTCTGAATTGCTATTGGCTATTTATTTTGATTGTTGCTGTTGTGGGAGTAGGCAGTATGGGTTGTTGCTGTAATTGAGGTTGTTTTACTGCTGGAGGTTGGCTGATCTTGTAATTTCTGGCCATGTGAATGTCATCAGCTAGCCTATCTTCCATTAGTTTGGCCAATTGAAATGCTTGCTGCAAGGAATTGGGTTGTAATGCTCTTACTTCCCTCTTGATATCATGTTTAAGCCTTAATTCAAAATAGCTTTATAAAAATTCAGGTGGAATGCCTAAAATTTGATTAGCTAGTTCTTCAAAATCATTGTAGAAGTTCTGAACTATTATTGTCTGCTGTAATTTGGTTAATTCTCCTCTCAAATCTCACATATAGAGAGGGACCAAATCTAATAATCTATTCTTTAAATTCGTCTATGAATGCAACGATTATTTAAGTGCATATATTGATGCCGCCTAAGTGCAGTCCATCCATGGCGAGGTAATTATGAACTTCGTTCTTATAAATTGTAATATTGAAAGTACTAGTCTGCTTTGAGCGACCTTAGATTGTCTCCATTAAACCTTGGCATGCTTTAACGTCTAATGTTTTGTTATATTTGTGGTCTATTTGGAGGATAACATTCGTATGAGATGATGTACATACAGGATTGGATTTGTTCTTTGTTCTTGAGAGTTTTCTCCAATTTTTCTTCTATAGAAGATAGTCTTCTTGATACTTCATTTAATATCATAGAGATTGAGGACATTTGCTCATCTGTTTTGTTTAGCCTTGTCACACATTCTTCTAGGGTTTTTGATATGTGTCTTGTTCCTTCTGCAATTTTTGTATGATGTAGTCAACGAGAGCACCAATGATATAGTTTTAATTCTTGGTTGGTTCTGATACAGTGCTAATTGGGTCTGGTTTGGTGGGAATGGGGTTTGGTTCAGTGAGTTGACTCACTTTGAGTGGGATGAACCCGACTGAGTTAGCTGATAATTCAGGGAGAATTGCGAGTGCTTTCTGAACCGTTGGATTAGCCTTTCTTCCAGCCGGATCTAGCACTGGATTGTGCTTTCTGCTCTTTGAATTGAACCGTTGGATCTAATGCTTCTTGAGTGGATTCCACGAATCTGTTTCTTGCGGGTTGGATCTGGTTGCCTTGACTTGTATCCCAAATCTTATCGTTGCTTGCCTTTGCGCTCGCTCTGTATTGACCGTCTGATGGTTCTTCTTGGATAAGTTTGTCTTTAACCTAGTTTTTTCTTTTATTCTTTTCGACTGTTCGAGTCGTCATCACTCCGAGAAAATGGAGGGTTTGCGAGAGCGAAAGGGAGGAATCCGGAGGGAGACTCACCGGAGAAAATGCTTTTCCGGTGAGGACAAACCGGTGTGGATGCTTGGAGATGAAGGAGAAGAAGATTAGACACTAAGGGAAGAATTTCTTTGCAGAATATTTGATTACTTTTCTGATTGGTTTCTGACCTCTATTTATACTCTCTGTTTTACCTTCTTTAGCTTGGATGCAGCTATCTATGCAACTACTACTTACAAGTTGTTATCAAACTTGCTTCAATCGTTCTGGCAGTTGAGGTATGAGCAATCTGTTATTTTACTGTTACTAATCTTCTTGTTTTCTTGCTATCGAGCATCTGTTCTTCTGTTCTTTTGGCAGTTATTTCTGTTCTATTATTTGCTTTCAGGTCGGCTCTGGATATGGCTTCTGTTGGTTTAGTTTAAGCCCTTCTATTATGGGTTTATTTTATTTTCAAGGCAGCTCTGTAAATAGTATCTTTGTCTCGCTTTTAGGTGTTGATGGATTCTTTCTAGAAGTTGAATTGGCTTCACTCTTGTTATACTTCTGTTGCTCATCTTTGGTTTCTGATGTGTATTTGTCACATGGATCCTCTATTATTAATCTATTATTCTAGTCTTGTTCCTCTGTAATTTTATAATCTTTGTAGCTTATTTCTATTCTTTATTTGTCTGATTATCTTCTTTCTCCTCTGTAGTCATCATAAGTGGCCTCTGTATATTGATTTTCTGAATCATTTGGTCTTCCTTACTGTACTGAGTCTGTTATCATTGTAATTCTTATTGTTGTATGTGCTAATTTGGTACTTAGAGGATTTGGGATCATATCTGACTCGATCCCTTCAATGGCCGTTTGCTTATCGGAGGAGTCTTGATGTCGGCAGTGACGATTAGTATGGACTTTGAATTGATCTCTAGCTTCGGTGAAGGATCAGTTTCGACTCGATTTGTCTGGAAGGGGAGTTCAAATCGAGAGAGAGAGAGGAATGGATGGGCTCGTGCGATCGACAGGGAGAAAGAACAGGAGTCTCATGAGGCTCGCTATTCGATCGAGAGGTTGGAGAGTCTCGGCTGCTTGCTTGTGCTTCGAACTGAGGGAAGGAGGCAAACCAGAGAACGAGATGGGGGAGCCCTCGGATTGAGACTCGCTCCACTAAGATGAGGGAGTTCCGAGAGGTGGAAGGGGTTCGTTCGTTCTTTTTTTTTTCAGCCTGCAACAGCGACGGATAAGATAAGTGAGCTGGTATGAGAGGGATAATGTAGCGACATATTACTGGTCGAATGGGAGGTGAAGGCATAGGGATGGGAGGTTGTGGGTCATGAAACATTGATCCGATATAATTAAAGAATAATTAGATAGATTTATCTCGAAATACGTGTTAATTTTAATTAAATTTTAAGTATGATAATATTAGTCAAATTGGATGTTCATCCTAAGTAATTTTGATGTTCTGAACGCAATGGCATAATTCGTTTCGCAATGTCGAAGTCCACTTGGTTCAAGCCGGCGCCGAATTGGACCACTTTTAATTTAAAATTACGCGTCGTCGCTTCCGCTTGCTTGATAATCTCGCAGATTCGTGTGAATTGAGCGCAGACAGTAATAGGTGATAGGTTTCGATATTTTGAAGTTAACGACGTAATCAATTTGGTGAACGAAGTTCGTTTGGCATCGTCGCAGCCTCTCGATTTCGATATGCGCGTAGACACGTCGACGGATTTCCTTCTTGATCGGTTGACCGTCAAATTGTGCAATATGTATATTGTAATCAATTTCGACATTCTGAATGTGATGACGAAGTCCGTTTGTCCATCGGATGTCATTTTAACTAATTTTAGCGACATCCCGTATATTTCAGCTTTGATTTATACGATATCGCATCCGAAGCCCGTCAAATTCACTCCATAAATCCATTCCAACTGGTGGATCATGCGTGAAGGTCAACATCACTATCTAGATTAGATAAAAATTAGTGATTGAAACCAATGGTTTGTGCTTTGCTGCTATTGCTTATCTTTTAGATCATAATTAGGGAATTAATAAACTTCTAGCAAAAGCCAAGTGAAAATGAGAGGTAAAGTATACAAGAGATCATAAAAATAAGATACAAAAATTGATATGATTCAAAGAGATCCACGCATATTTATGAATACACAAAAATCAAATATTCCATTAAACCAAATTTTCTTTATAAAAATTTGGAATAATAATTGATATCTTACTTTGTCCATGTTAATGATTAGAAGAAAACACATCTACTTGCTATGTAGATGAGAGTTATTCATGATAAAAAAAAAAAAAGATATTATTGCTAATACTATGACTCTCTTCCCTTCTCTATTGCAAGAGTCTAAGTGAGATTATCCCTATTATAAATAAGAGCATCTTATTTTGATGGAATTGAAAGTAGCATCTCTTCCTTGTCTTTCTTTTAGAAGAAGAAAAAAAAACTCCTTTTTATATACACTAAAAAAAAGACTTCTATTTGTTCTACCTATTTGTAACCCATCCCCCTCCTCTTCTTTTCTCTATTTTCTTGTAATTTTGGGATGATAAATTTATCCTTTTAAGACTATTTTTAATAGTAATAAAGAATGAGTTCAAATACATTATTTATTACAGGATCCATATGATATTATAAAATTATCAAAGTCAATGAAAGATTTGACAAGATCTCTGAATGTATTGTAATATCTTAACAAATTTGGTTTAATTAAAGAATTATTTTTAAAGAGTGGATTGAATCATATCCTATGAAAATTTTATCGAGAAAAGCTTTTTCGCTCCACTTGATTAATAAAATAACATTGCAATTTTAAACAGTACTACCATATAAGTAGCGACGAGTAATAAAGATTGAAGTTGAACTCATTAAAATAATGTTGATATATATTTTTTTTCATGGAGGCTTGTTTCTATCACTTGCTATTAGTTTAGTAATGAAACAAAAGATATTATATCTTATCAAGAACGCTGTACAAGTCTCTCTTTCAACAAGATAAAGAAAATCAGAAGTATGAAAAAGATAGCCTAGACTAAATCATGCACCAGCTAAAAAGATCTACCCAAGCATTTTGAAGCTGCTAAACAATTACTTCTTTTGCCTCATCACTGCTTAACAAACTGATTCCTACGCCATTTTAACACCTGTTGTGGATAGGATCTGATCCTCTTCGAACTCTTCTCTTGCTTGCTCGACTGTGATCGAACGATGAAGGTGAAACCACAGACCCCTTCGTTTCACCAACATTGACAACCCCTACCTCTTTAAAGGTAAAACCATGTGCAATGTTTCTGATGCCATAAGCTTTCCCCGTCTGAAATGCCAACAACCACAATAAGAATGAAAGAGTGAGAAGCTTATGAAGGTGAGAGCCCACCATTACTTCAAAACTTGTCAGTACACAAGAGTGATCCTCCCTTAAAACTCTTAAAATTCTCCAGTACATATAGGAGGCCTCATACTTAAATCTTCTATGGGTTCTGAGTCTAAAAGCATAAAGCTCAGGGGCCTAAAACGCCCTGAGAGATAATTAAGATTCACCTCTCAATCATCCAAGATGATTGTTTAAGGCTGGCTTAGAAGGTTCTGACGCAGAGGCATGAATAAAGATTTTGGGGACAGGGAAGCTACGTATCTTTCCATACTGGTTCTCGTCACCATCAGCAAACCAAGCACTCGGCTTTTATTGCCCTTCTATCCTGAGATCATCCTTGCTTCAACTTTGGAAATTTTCCTTCCTTGAATCAACCAAGGGCTAGAATACATGTACTTGGTTTCTTGTGCAGAATGTGCTTCTTTGTGCTTTTCTTTGGCATACAATGCTCATTAACTGCTACTTTCTCCTGGATTTCATGGGTCCCCAAGCCTTCATTCAAAGTTCCAAAGAGAACTCATAAGAAGCTTTCTTTTCTTTTCCTTTTTTTTTTCTCACTCAAGTAATTCTCTTTTTCTTTAATTCGCAGACAAACTTGCTTTTTCTTCTAAGATTATGTGAAATTTTAACTCGGGGCGTAATACCGTATTAACACAAACCAACCACCTCAATGAGATAACTTAACCGAGCTACAGGAGTTAACACTCCATTGCTCTAGTATTTTTCATATTTGCAAGACATCAATCATAAAAGCAAAGTTAGACTCATTTATCCTAAGTTAAATGTACGATAAATCTTATGTTTATCAAATTATAATAAACAATTAATTCTGTAGGAGAAGCCAGGAATGGTCATGGTCCAAACAACCATACCTGAGTTGCTATCGACTGTATGGGTCTTGTGCCTCTTTTTTTAAGCTTTGGTATTAAAGCAAAAGATCTGCAGTGCCTGTTGCTATTTTCCAAGCATGGTTTCTTTTCCTTTAAGATAGCCACTGAAAATTGCTCTTGATGCCATTAGAGATGCTTCAAGTTTTAATTACTGATAAATCCGTTGGAATTGTTGATTATTTTGTTAATTGTCAATGAAATGCTCTTGTACAATTGAAAATTATTTGAACTATAACTTCTTTAATTATCTTTGAAGCTCACTCAATTATTCATTTTCGTTATATTGCAATTCCACAGTTTATGTGATTTTACAGAATTTATGTGAAGTTTGAATGGCAAAATTAGTCTTTTTTTTTTTGTCATTTTGTTACCATGATAAATAATTCTGTTACAACTAAAGTATCATTAGCATTCCATTCATCGCGATCAACCAAAAACGTGTTCAAAAAATGACCGAGAAGAAACAAGCAGTTGGATATTGAGAAATTTAAAAGTATCAATATATAAGAGCTGTTGGTTTTAGATTAATTTATAGATCCATAAATTGTTGACCCTCAGTCCGCCTCGCACGCAAAACCGCTCCCGCTCTTCGCTCGATCCCCTTCCTAAAACCGCAAGCCATCGGTTTCTTCAAAAAAAAAAAAACACTCCTTCGCACGATCTTCCCCTGGCAGACACTCAATTTCGAGACTCCAAAAAGCCACACTCCCTCTCGTTCCGTTCGTCCCTCAAGCTGCAGATCTCCCTCCCTCTTTTGATTTCTCTCGACCGCAAGAGGCACGATCTTGTGTCCGTTCGTTCGTTCCCTGGAAGCCGTAATAATCCCGCTTAATCTCCCCATTTTCTGCCGACTCCCCCCGATCCGAAGCCTCCTCTTCGTTCGATCGCTCCAACCGCATGGATCCCATTTCCTTCAAATCGAAACCCTTGCAACTTCCCGTCCTCCCTGCTCCAGCTGAACAAAGCCCCTTTTTTTTTGTTCATCTCCCTCCAAGCCGAACCGAGCTGCACCTTCTCTTGCGACCTCTCCCCATGGATTGTACTTCGTTCGGCCCTGCCCATCCGATTGAAGGTAACTGCAGTCGCCTCCTCATTCGGCCTCTCCCAACCGAGCAGCTGCGAGCTTCCCCTCTCATCTTTCCTCTCACCATCCTTCACGCGTCTCTGCTTCTCTAAATCTTGTAAATCCACCTACCAACATTATTTGGTAAATCAAAATTTAACTTCCTAAAATGCCATTTTGTTGGGTTTCTAAATCTGGCTTAAATCCTACTCAAATCCTGCATTCGAACAGTCCCTCTCCTTTCCCCCTATTAGGGCATACCGAGTAAGCCAAAGAATTGTTAGATGTCGCTCCCCTATGTCGAAATATTGTCGAAATTTTAACTAAATCTAGGACTTTAAAAAAAGGAGGAGAATATTTGTATATATATTTGCTTTTATGCAAGTGATTAAAGGTGTCGTTATGCTCATTAAAGTATGATTGAAAGTCAATAGGCGTCTTGAAAATATCGGCTTCATTGAGGCGTAATGGGTAGGCAAAAGTTGATGTAGCCTACGGGGATGACGTCGGAATACTGTAGAAATACTGCCAAAATTTAGATTGAAATTCGAAACTTAGATAAATTTAAAGGGAAATCATCTAAACTGAAATTAGATAAAGAAATACATAATAAACATAAAGATAAATATCAAACCAAAGAGAAGAAAAGGAAAAGCTCTTACAAAAAAAATATTTCAAGCAAATTGAAAGCTATCCAAATTTTGAACTAGAATCTCATTCCTTTTTAATGTGCTTCAAACTCAAGTATATGGAATGAAGCCCCCCTAGCATTCTAGTTTATAAGGAGAGGATGAGCATCATTTGATGAAACACCCATAAATGTAAGAATGACTTTTAATTGAATAATCAAATCTTATTACAACTTGTATTGGGCATTGAGTTAAGTAGCTGGCCATTAATATTGAAATCGAAAATTCACTCTTAAGCAAGAAATATAAATAAGATATTGTAAACTTTCAAAGTATTATAATTATATTGAGAGGGTCAAAGTGATTTGAATGGAATCTGTAGTGAGATTAAATGCTTGCCAAAGCACATAAATCATTATGCAACATAATGAATGGATAGAAATAATAAAATTGAAAGCTTCAAACTAAAACTTATGTTATATTTGAAGGTTCATTAGTGATAGATGAAGACATTTGGTGATCCCAAATAGTATGACAATCAATATAATGAAGGGATCTTAATGAACAAATGTCTCATACTTAACTCCAATTACATGAGTTGAGAAGAGTTAAAGTGATTTGAGTAAAATTTATAAAGAATTGATGGCTCACTAATGGATTTGAATATAATCCTTGCAATTTTTCATGTCAAGTAATCTAAGAGTAAATTCAGTTGAACAAATGATCAAATCACATGAATCTTGCAACAATCTTGAAATCTAGCTTTGAAATGCATATATAATTCAAGTATGATTCAAGCAACAAGGCTCACATCTAATAAGCTAAGTTGAAAGGGGTATAATAGATTATCTATAGGTGAGACTGAAAGTTGAATATGATGATTAGCAAAGATGTAAAATCCTATCAATATGCATAAGCTAAATAGTCATTCTATTTTTATAATCAAGTTAAGTATAAGCAAAGTTACACTACTTTGAATCAAAAATATAAAGTTAAAATCTATGCCACCGGATCTGTAATTCTTCATACAAGCAGATAGAAGGAAATGTTAAATAAAATTCTCCATGAATTATGGAGCTTCTTTCAATCCAAAAATTAAGGAACTTCATTCTAATTATGGTTTTCAAAGTCAATGATTTCAGTAATTAGATGAAATTATCTAAGATAAAAATACCTGCATGTGCTCAGACATAGAGATTTAAAGTGCAAATTTTAATATCTAAAAAGGTTGCTCGGGTAAGTTGGAATTAAATGAAAATACAAAATCAATCTCATAATTCAGAAATAAAATTACCTAAATTAATAATCACCCACAAGGACCCCGATACTATACTGAATGCTTAAATTTAGTGTCTGAGGATGTTACATGAGTTGCTTCTCAGTTTGGTCTTAGGACCGTATCCAGGTTAACAAAACCTAAAAATCCAATTATTATAAAAATTTTAACTTATTAAAATATATGAGAAGTTAAGCATGTCATGTGATAGTAGATCTGATCCACTATTATTAAATTAATTGAGTCGACATGGTCTGAAATAATAAATTAAATGATCGAAAACTCATAAACCCCGTTGATGGCTGTGTTGAATGGTGATTTAAACCGGAGAGGATATTTAAATAAAGAGAGTGATTTAATATGTCGGTGTAATTTTCAGAAGGTAGATGAGATAGTAGATAAGACACTACCCAGAGATTTCATCCTCATTTTGTGAGGCCTTTAGATCTGGTTCCAGGTTTCCTATAGGCACAAGCCCCTATAGTTAGTTAACCCTCTCAATAAGTGAGAGAGAGCTTTCGATTAGTTGTTAGGTCGCTTAATGCACAGTGTACAGTAACAACATATGGAGTTTTAAATTTTGAGATTATGAAATTCATCATTTCAGCTTAAACGGGATGTTTGGGGGGGATGTGCGATCCCAGATCTGATCATCGTCCAGGGTCATGGTCCCTAGTCTTAGTCGAGGGTAGTCTCGACTGGATCCCATGAGCAACACATGGGTTACGTCATCCAAGAAATCTTTGTAGACTAGGGTGGTGTTAGATGCAAGATAAAGTCTACCATAGGATAGAGTGTTGTTTGTCATCCTATGATTCACAACTCAAAGGCAAAGTCATTGGGGAGCATCACTACGGTGCGTGATCATAATATAATGGAGCCTTCGGCCAAACCAGGATCGATGACTCGGTAGTAAGACATCATTTGTAGAGTCTGACCAAACGAGCGGTCGAGGACACGCGTTCTTACTGACAAGAGATTGATTGAAAGTGAACATAGCAAAACACTTGATTTGACATTGGCTCTTTTGTGAGCTAGAATTTTCTTAATTTGTCACCCCCAATAAACTATTGCGGAAGGTGAATAGATTGAGTTTGTTTTAAGCTTTTTAATGATAGAGTTTCATTTAAATAATTTTTAGATTGACACTCAATTTGAGTTGATTTGATTTAAAAAATTGATTAATTTGAATATGTTTAAGTGCTTTAGATCCTATCAACTCTGTTTAATTGCTAACAGAGGATTAGATCTACTTTGGCAATCGACTTCTATATATTTCATTAAGTTGAAATTCTCATAAGCGATTTTTTAGATTTTGTTAACTTGACCCAAGACTAAACGCAGGAAGCAACTTCGCCATCAAACACTTGAATTTAAGCATTCAGCATAATGTCGGGGGCCATGCGGGTGTATTTAAGACTTTATGTAGTAATTATTTCTGAATTATGAGATTAATTTTAAATTTTCATTTGATTCCAACTTAGCCTACATAGTCTTTTCAAACATTAAAATTTGCACTTTAAATCTCTATGTCCGAGCACATGCAGGTATTTATAACTTAAATAATTTCATATAATTAATGAAATTATTGATTTTAAAAATTATAATTAGAATGAAATTTCTTAGTTTTTGATTGAAGGAAGCCCTATGATTTTTATAGATTTTGATTTAGTATTGCCTATGTCTGCTTGTATAAAGAGTTGCAGATTCGATGACGATGTGTTTTGAAACTATATATTCAAAAGATAGTTTAATTTGTTATTTTAAAAGAAGATAAACCCCTCAGAGTTACTTCTGTTAATCAATAGAGAATAATATTTAAATTAATTCCTCCTCTTTTTGAAGGTCCCTCATTTGACTAGTTTCGTATTTTCATAGATAAGATTATGGGTTTCTGTATATTTTTATGAAACATCTCCAAATATTTCAAGCTTACCAGTAGGTTGAACCATATCATAAATATTGATATATTTTCTCTTTTCAATTCAACCTTCAAATCCATAGGATCTCTCCATGAAAATGCTTGCTTTTAATTAGGTATTAAAACTAAACTTCAAATATCAAAATTTTAAGTGCTTGCATTGAGGGTAGTTAGGCTACAACTCATGTAGGAGACTTGTTCAAACTTTCCTACATTCATTTTCTCCCACTTTTTTATTTAAACTTTCCTACATTCATTTCCCCACCCCACCCCCCTCTTTTTTCTTTTGAAAGTAGGCCCTTCATTATCCCTTCTAATTTCTATAAATAAGACCAAGAGGGAGTCTTACGTTTCATTCCATTTGTTTGAAGGGTTGGAGTTGGAGCACTTGAAAGGGAGCATATAGAAATTTTAAGGTGGGTTCAGCTTCACACTTAGATAAATTTAGTAAGTGCTTTTCACCCCATTTTTATTTTACTTTTGTGTTTGTGTATATATTCCCTCCCCTTTTTTTTTTGTTTGGGTTTTAATTTGAATTTTAGTTTTAGGTTTCATTACTTGGGTTTCATTCCTTTACTTTCCACTTTTTTTTCTAAGTCACAAGATTTTAATAAAATTTTGGCAGCATTTTGGCTAGGGAGAGTGACATCTAATGAACCTTACTGATGCCCTCATGAGCATAATGGTGTCTTCTGACACCATGGATTTTCATCTCATCGCACCCTCATGAGCACGACGAGGCCTTCAAACCTGCAAAGAAATACAAGCATATATATATATCCAAATTCACACACTAATCTCACATGTTATGGCTCATTTTTTCTTCGCGTTGCAATGATTGGCAAGGAAACGGGGTTGGATATGCCGGAAACCAAGAGAAGAACCTGCCTCATGACGGTATTTTTCTCCCACTAGTAAAATTGAAAGTGGGCAATGCCATAAACCAAAGAAGAACCCGCCTCATGATGATGTTCTTCTCTGATTGCGGCAAAGCAAAAATTGGAAGTGTAACATAAGGAGGGCGATGCTGAAAACTAAAAGAAGAACCTGCCTCATGATAGTGTTCTTCTTGATGAAGGGAGATTATGGAAAATCAAAGTAGGAAATTCGGATTTCAAAAATGGGAGAATTTTTGGATTTATAAAATGAGGGAATTTGAAAGTTGATTTTCAGTTTTGGTGAAAAGGAGGAAAATAAGGGAATTTTGGATTGAGGGTAAGGTAAATAAGAGAAATCCATGTTTGTAAGGGTGATGGGGGAAGAATTTTTAGATTTGTGAGAGGAAGAAAGAAATAGAGAAAAGGAAAATAGAAGAAGAGAGGAAGAAAAGAAAAACAAGAAGAAGAAAAGAAACAAAGAAGGGAATGGGGAAGAAGAAGAAGCTTACCTTTTCGATTTTGTGGGAGAAAATGGAAGAAAGCCTTTCGGATTTTTGGATGAGGGGAGTAGAGGGGTAATCTTTGCGATTTTGGAGAAGGAAGGAAGAAAAATAGGGGAAACCAAAAATTGGAGGGATCGGTTGGAGAGAAGCAGCATGAGTTTAGGAGGCCAGAGTCGTCGAATGGGATCCTTCGGTGACTCACAAGAGGAAGTGGTTCTGCATGGAGAGGAGCGGGATAATGTATGAAGAGGGATAGGGTCGTCCATGCATGAGGGAGAACAGAGGGGTTTCCGTGAGTGAAGGTTGAATGTGAATAGGTGAATGGGTATTAAAGCTAAGATTTTGATTATTAAATTGATTTATTATTGCATAATCAAATTTAATGTGAATTTTATGCTGACCTCAACATAGAATTGATATATATGTTGATTGAAGGTTATTCTATTATTTCGAATGCACGACGCTCGTTTCATAATCGGAGGTCATTTAGTTCAAGTCAGCGTCAAATTGGGTCAATTTTAGGTCAAAATATGTGTCGTCGCTTTTGACCGCTCGATGTTCGGGCAGACTCATTCAAATTGAGTGTGAATAGTCTTACTTAAGAGATTTTGGTATTTCAAAGCTAATGGCATGATCAATTTTATGAACGAAGGTTGTTTGGTTTATGTCGACCTCGATATACATGTAAGCACGTTGATGACTTGAACGCTTGATCAGTTGCTCATCAAGTTGTACAATATTTATATCCAGACTAGTTTTGATGTTTTGAATGATGGCAAAGTTCGTCACAATTGGAGGCCACTTGAGTTAATTTTGGCGACGTCTAGTGTATTTCAGGCTCGATTTGTACGCTACCACTTCTGATTATTCGACATTTATACAAACTCGTCTGATTTGAGCATGGATAATATTATTTGATAGTTTTTGATATTTTGAATCTAACAACATGTTAATTTCATGAATAGATGTCATTTATCTTGCATCGGTGCCTCTTGACATCAATATGCGTGCATGCACGTTGATGACTCGAGCGCTTGATTGGTTAATCATTAGATTATGCAATATTTATATCTTTACCAATTTTGATGTTTTGAACATGATGGCGAAGTCCATTCATCGAACGGAGGTCATTTCGATAATTTTCGTTGATGTCTAGTACATTTTGAGCTCATATTTGCGCACTGTCACTTCCGAAGTCCATCAAATTTGACTTGTGGGCTTGGCTCGACTTATGACACATACATGGAGGTCAACAAATGCCTCCCAGCAAATGTGATTCATGCATGGAGCGAGTTGCATTTATTAAAAACTAGTTGACTCTTTTTGACTTTCTTCGCTTTCTCCCCTTTTTTTTATCACTTCTTGGTATGACTCCCCTTTTTTTTTATGTGTCATTTCCATGATTATTTGACAGGAGAATGTTTTGCTGGAGGAGACTTGATGATTTTTTATCTGTTGAGTCTAGTGAGGAGGCTATTTGGTCAGAGATTGACGGGAATGATCCTCATGGAGATGTTGATATCAGGGATAGATTGAGCAGCACACTGATATGTTGCAAGGACATGATTTTTACCAGGGTTTCTTTGCACACTCTTCCCTACTTCCTGACTGTACTTTTGATTCCTTTACTTTTGAGGATCCTGCAGATTGGGTGGCTACCCTTAAGCTGAAGTGTGGGAACTATAATCCTTTGGATAGCATAGTAGCCTAGGTTAGTTTTGGATATTGTGATGTCTTACAACCTTCTTCTGACAAAGATTGAGTGACGAGACAGCCTAAACTTCGAGCCAATCGCCTACCATTATTAGACCTACGGGACTCCTCCATTGGTAGGATTCCTACTCTTCCACATGGATACATCACATGGGCTAGGTATGTTCTACAGGTTCAGAGAGATACTTTACAGACAACCAGTGTTTAGGAGGCAGTATATGTATCTTTATTTGACTTTGGGGGTATGCCTTCTTCTTAGGCTCATGGAGTAGTGGAGTTCTGGGATCCTAGTAGTAACACTTGTTGGATTGGCTCAGAGGAGTTGGCAGTCACTCTTTTGGACTTACAGGCTGTGTTAAGTCTTCATGTATTTGGTGATCACTACGAGGAGTGTGTTCCACCTGATGAGTAGTTATTTCACAGGTAGCCTTCAAATGATTGTGATCGATGAGGTAAGCTAGCTATGTCTTCTGTTTATATTGATCTTCTGGACCACTATCACCAGACTTTCAGGGTGTCAGGATGTTCTAGATGATCGCAAGCTGCACTACTTGTGAGTACATGGATTCAGATCTTCTTGTAGGATTATGCTCTATCTGAGAGACTATAGCACTACATGATCCTTTTCAATTGGGTATGTTTAATGGTAGTTACTTATCTGAGGAGACTGTGGAGCTTATTTTATTAGCAAGAGCAACTTCTCCAGTCCTACAAGGATTAAGTGAGGATCTATTCTTATCCAGCTTTATAGAGACATGGCTCTATACTTTTGTGCTTCCCATTACATAAGGCTTAGTTCGCCCAGGTGCTTTATTAGCTGCCAGCGGGATCTCTCGAGGTGAGCAAGTATCTCTGGTCCCAATAGTGTTAGCCAGGATTTATAGGATATTTGGGGTGATTTCCAGGGTAAGTTCTCTAAAAATGTGAGATGTGACTCTACCTTAGCAGTACTTATATGTTTGGGTTCATCTCCATATACATGGTGCATTTGCTTATTTTGAGTATCCAACATTCTTTTTAGACCGAGGATATCCTACAGACTTACAATTATATCAAGCATCCTCTACTTTGGAGATGGAGAGGATTCTCATGCTCTTCTTTTCTTCTCATTTGGTCAGAGATTGATTTTTGTTGGTTCACCACGGATATACTCGACTTACCATCTGACTTAATAAGGGTTGATCTTGTTGACAGTCTTGACGAGAATGACAGATATTCTTTAGTTCATGGTTATCAGACATTGAGAGTAGCTGAGTACCTTTTTAGTATGCGTCCAAGATGGTTATGTTATCGATTTGGCCACTCAATTATTATAGAGGGCTATCAGCCTAACCAAGTTGCACGACAGTTTGGTTTCTTCCAGTCGATCGCTGATGGAAGGCCATTCATCCATGGTATAGTGGATTTCAGGAGAATCAAGATAATTCCCCTTGAGACACGTTTCTTTACTGCTTCAACTATTTAGCTACATTTACTGAGGCTTGGTACTAGTGCTCACTTTTAGATAGTTCCTCCATAGGGTCGCACAGGGGTTAGTTATACCTACCTCACATGGGTACGACTATCTTTTGGTTCTTTTCTAGACCATGGTTCCAGGAGATATGAACGCAGGATGAGGTCTTTGAGAGTTCCTCGAGATCAAAAGACCCATCATCGATTACCATTGCCAGGAGATTACAGCGCTAGAGGTATAATCACTATCTTCCTCTCTTTCAATACTTTTGTCTTAACTCTCTCTTTTTTTAACAAAATATGCTTAATGTATCTGATACTCTAATTTGATTCTTAATAGATACACCAGTTGATGAGCAGGTTAGGCCTGAGGATACCACTTCTCATGGCAGAGTTAGAGCTAGGGATTCTGCTCCTAGCTACATTGATGTTTCTTCACCGGCTCGTAGACATAGGTGTATCCAACCTACAGAGCCTATGCGAGCTTCAGTTGATTGTTCCACGAGTCCTCAATAGTAGTTTATGACTTCTAATGAAGTGCCATAGGTATCAGGTAGTACTAGAGATATAATTGAGGATTCTAGAGTTGAGCCGTCGTGCGTGTCGACCTTTGATACTACCACTTCTGATTTTATTATCCCATTTGTGGAGCCACCTTTCTCTACTGAGCCTAACTCTATCCATTTCCTTGGGGAGACTTCTAAGGTGAGGGATTTCGTGCCTAGTGAGGCCTCTGTTGAACCAGCACATAGCTCTGGAGCTTATTAGATAGTGAGGATTCTCGAGGATTACATCGCTTATGATACACCACTTTAATCGGATTCATCTTGTTCAAGTACTTTCTCCCTCTCTTTATTCTTTCGCTGCACTTCTTTATATTTATTGGTCTACTTTATGATGATTGTTTCATTTGCTCCTTGCAGTGCCTGATGTAGGTTATGAGTCTGAGATCTACCATTGACATCCCTATAGGCCAAATCCACGTGACAAGGGCATGCAAGATTGTGGCTTGGTGTTTTTCAGAGACGTGATTTCTCGGCTTACTTTGGACTCACCAGAGTCAGTGGACAACTTCACATCCTATGTGAATACCATTCTAGATCTTTTAGCTCGTACTAGCTTAGAGGAGTAAGATCTCAGGTATCTGGAAACTCTTTGTAGAGACATAGAGTTCTTCATCCACCGGATGAGATCACTTAGTATTATCTGCTTTAGCACTTTACTGACAGAGCTTCGGGAGCATGTCAGGCTTCGTAGGGAGACGACTGACCTAGATGATGAGTTTGAGGAGAGTGCTGAGGCTCTATGACATGACCATCAAATTTCGATAGATGCTTCTTCTGAGTTAGACAGATTGACTGCCAGGATCAGAGAGCTGCAGGTTGAGCAGGACAAGAGAGTTTGGGCTATAGAGCAAGAGCAGCAGCTACATCACTAGGCTATGGTAGATGTCTAGTCTGCTTTGATCAGAGCTACTGATGCTTTACAGCTGATCGAAAGTGAGCAATACTCTTTAGTAACTTATTTAGCACAGCTTTAGGAGCTACAGTCTAGGCTCCCATGATGTACTTTTTTCTTCTTTACTTTTTTCTTATTTCTCTTTTTATCAGTCATGTATCATCTTATTGTATTAGTGGACATCGACATTTCCTTTATTACTCTTGTGCTTTTTATGTTTGGGAGATTTGATGAGTATATCAACTTTGATTTATGCTTTGGGCTCAATTTTGTACTGGATATAGAACTTGGATCATTTCAGCTTCGATTGCACATTTACTCTCTGATTGTATGGCTTTGTTAAAGATCTCTTTCTTTTTATGTCATTGTAGATTTGAGTATCCACCAACCCTAGCTTTGTACTTGGTTGGGTTTGGTGAAGAAATTGGTTTATTTATCTTGGTGAAGGGCTCCGCTGAGGAATTGGTTTATCCGTGCTTGGTCAAATTTGAAATTTCTTATGTCTAAGCTTTAAGCTTGATGGACTTGATGAAAATTGACTTGATTGGTCCGTATTGACTTATCAAAAAGTGTATGTACGCCATGAATCATGTGCTTGTTGCTTTGATGAAATCATTGAAGGGTATGTACAGATGACCCAGCCTCCTGGCTTATATAAGGTCAATAGAGTTATCAGTCTAGCAATGTGTGCTTTAACAGACTGAATAATCAGAAAAATCTTTTAGTTCAGTCATCGGCTTTGAATGAAGTATGGAATTGCTTCCTTGGTTCTATGCTTTATGTTTTGATAGACTTGATGAGGAGATTGGCTTTGATCAGTGCCTTGAACTTGATCAGATCATTTGAGATTAGATTGAAATATCACCTTGCTGAGGTAGCCCTAAATTGAGCATTTTCTCAGATTTCCTTGATCTATCGATCAAGTAAAAAGTTCTCTTGGATCGATGTTGCTTGTAATCACTAAGCTGGATCTGGTTTGAGATTAAAAAGCTATCATCATTGGACTGACGAGTGAGGGCTCTTTCACAGTGGCCTTTTCTTACGGCTTGTTGAGTGAGGAGAGCATTAGCAACTCGACCACATTTAGGTTTTTTGAGTTTGACATTTAGAACCTACTCGAGTTTTGACTTAAGCTATAGTGGGTTGGCGATTTTGTCATCAGACTAATGAATGGGGGCTCTTTCATTGTGATCTTTTCTTGTGGTTTGTTGAGTGAGGAGAGCCAACAACTCGGACATTTTTGGAATTATTGTGTTCGACCTTTAGAACCCATTCATGTCCTAGGCTTCAGCATGTATAGGTTGATGTTTCTTTCCAACTCAGTTGATTGAAGCTTCCAAAATCGAGAGTTCTTCTGACTTGATCTCTAGAATTTGATAAATCTGAGAGATAAACCTTTGATATTTAGGTCTTTTCATGCATAGAAATAGATCATTTTGTTCTTATACGAACCTGTAACTTAATAATAACAATTATGGATATATTCAGGAATTTTAGCATAAAGCTCGATGTCAACCTAAATCAGAATATATTCAAAGATCTTATTTTATAGCACGATATTAACTCTCATAAACTTGACATAAACTAAAAATGCCCTCTGTCTTGTAACGGGGATTCTAAAGCATATTTAGAAGAACTTTCAAGATGAAAATACACAAATACATCAATATTTGAATTGATATGCTCTTAAGAGGGTTTTAACATATAACATTACTTTCATCTATGTATATAAATCTAAAAATGCCCCCTATGTAACAGGGAATTTTCATAAAAAACTTTTTCATCTGGAGTGAGTATATTTATTTAGGGATCTCTATAAAGCACGATGTCGACCTAAATAGATATACTAAAAAAATACCTCTATATCATGGGGATTTATATTATATCTCAAAAATGTATTTGTCATATATAATACTTTTTCAAGTATCGACCATTAATTGACGATAGTAGACTTTCATTCTTTATATTAATGAGTTGGTACTCCCCTCCTTGATACACTTTCTCAATGACAAAAGGGCCCTCCCATTTAGGCTCAATTTTTTCACCTAATTTTTTATTTGGAATAATTGGTCTTCTCAGCACCAAGACCAATTCTCCTTTTTGGAATATTTAAGGCCACACTGTATGATCAAAAGCCTTGGACATCTTTGCTTGATAAACCTCCAGATTTTGATGAGCTTGCAATCTAATTTCATCAAGTGCGTCGAGTTTCTCCATTCTCAGACGAGCATTTTTATCTTCCGTTAGATTATATCGGATGGCTACTCGAACTGAAGGCAACTCAACTTCAAGTGGAAGAACTGCTTCAATTCCAAATACCAATGAATAAGGAGTGGCTTTAGTCGGCGTCTTGTAGATGGTTCGATATGCCCATAGTACCTCTATTAGCTTGGTATGTCATTCTTTTTTATTTTTAGTGAGAATCTTCTTGAGCAGTTTGACCAATGTCTTATTAAAAGCCTCTATCAAACCATTTTCTCTTGGATTATATATTGAAGAGTATCACCAATTAATTTTATGTTGATCGACGAATCTATAAATCTATACACTTTTGAAAGCTGTGTCATTATCAAAAATTATTCATCATGGCATTCCAAATCTATAGATAATATTATGTGTGAAGAAGTTGATCACTCGGTCAGCAGTAACTTCTTTAAATGGGGTAGCCTCAGCCCACTTAGAGAAATAGTTAGACAGCAGATCAATTATCCTAATTACATCTGTACCCCAACATTCGAATGGCCATAATGTTATTGTTGGGTGTAGTGGATTTGGAGGTTGATGAATTATATTCCCATATACTTGATATTAATGGTACCTATTAGCATGATTAATATAGTCTCTCACCATAGATGGTCAATAATAGCCCATCCTTTTGATCTTTACTGCCATCTTGGGACCTGACTGATGTGTACCATAAAAGTCCTTCATGAACTTCAACCTAGCTTCCTTTACGTTTAGGCATCATAGCCACATTTGTTCAAATGATCTATGATATAGAGTATTGATGAAAGCATAGTGCAACATTCTCTTCTTAATTTGAGCTACCAATGATTTATTATTTGGTAATTTTTCTTCTTTAAAGTAGTTGATGAAGGGTTGCCTCCAATCATGTGGCTCTTCTACAATAAAGGCTTCGCACTGCTTTTCTGAGGCAATATCATTTTTAACTCTTCTTGGTATAACTTTTTGTTGATTTTGGGGAGTATGAGGAGCAACTAGAGTCGTATTCTGCTGTGTTGAATTTAGTAACCCCTCTACCTGCGGGAATTGATACTTTACTGGCTTTAGAACTCGTCGAGTAAATATGCTCATCATAACATAATCACCATTCATACTTGCCATTTCTTTAGCTAATTTTGCTAACCATTTGGCTTTACTATTTTTGGATCGAGAGACTTGAGTTAGTGTGATATTTGGTATCTGCTTCATATGCTCGAGAACTCGCTTGTGATAGAAAGCTAACTCAAGCTTATTGATTTTATAGATGTCAAGTACTTGATTTATAATAAGCTTGGAATCACCAAAAATATGCAAGTTTTGAATGCATATGAAAATAGCTTCTTCAAGACCTGCCACTAATGCTTCATATTCAGGTTCATTATTAGTTCTTAGCTCGGTCAATCCATATGATTATCTCATTATCCCTCCTTCTAGTGTTATGAAGACGATACCGATTCTTGCTATTGCCCTTGAGAAATTTAGAAGTTTAACTTGTTTGATCAATGAGGCTCCATTAAAGTATATTTCTCAAATTTGTGTTTTTTCTCTTTCATGAATGAGTATAATTTTCTCATCAGGCAAATCATCATTAAGAGAAGAGTCCGCAGGGATGAGGTGTGATGCTAGAAAATCATTAAGAGTTGTCCCTTTACTACTTTCTGCAGAACGCATGATATCAAATTGTAAAAGCAGGACTGCCCATCTTGTAAAGTGACCTGTCAATGTTGGTCTTATCATTAAGTATTTTAGCGGATCGATCCTTTTGATGAGAGTAATCTTATGAGATAATATATAATGATGGAGCTTTTAGACTGCAAAGATCAATGCCAAATAGTACTTCTCTATCAAAGAGTATCTCATTTTTGCTCCTATTAATCTTCGACTGATATAATAAAGAGCATTCTTTTTTACTTTCTTCAATGTGTTATGCTAATAATGCTCCAAGGGACTCTTCTAATGCAGTTGTGTATATAATGAGTGGCTTCTCAGGAGTAGGCGCTGCAAGGATTGGTGGATTTAATAAGTGATTTTTAATGTTATTGAATACTTCTTGGCACTCCTTATCCAACTTGAATGGAGCACCCTTCTTCATCAAACTTACAAATGGTAGACAGCATTCTGATAAATTTGATATAAATTATCGGATGAATGTGAGTTGTCCTTGTAAAGAATGAAACTGACACAAACTCTTCGATAGATGCATCTCCATGATTGCCTTGATTTTAGCAGGATCAATTTCAATACCTCTATGATGTACAATGTACCCCAGAGATTTTTTAGAGGATATCCCAAATGAACATTTTAGAGGATTCATCTTGAGATCATATTTTCTGATTCTCCAATACAATTCTCAAGTCTTCAAAGTGATTTTCATGATTTAAGCTTTTCACCACCAAATCGCCAACATAACATTCCACCTTTTGATGAATCAACTCATCAAAAATATGTGTCATGGCTCTTTGGTATGTAGCTCCAGCATTTTTCAAGCCAAAGGGCATGACCGTGTAGCAATAGATCTCAATAGGTGTTCTGAGCGATGTATATTTTTCATCTTTAGGTGCCATTTTGATTTGGTTATATCCCGATGATCCATCCATGAATGAGAACATGTCATAATTGAAAGTGTTGTCCACTAGTAGTTTTGATATTGGAAGCAGAAAGTCATCTTTTGGGCACACCTTATTTAGGTCTCGGAAGTCAATGTAGAGATAGATTTGGCCGTTCTTTTTTCTAACTAGGATAATATTGGCTATCCAGTTGCATACTTCTCCTATCGAATGAAGGCTGCTTCGATTAGCTTTTTAGTTTCTACAATTACGTGTTCTTCAATCTACAATCTCATTCGCCAATGAGCTTACTTAACTGGCATTGCATCTGGTTTAATAGCTAGTTTATGAACTGCTACATCAGGGGATAAGCCTGGCATTTTAGAATATGTCTAGGCAAAGCAATCCCTAAATTCACAAAGTAGCATTTTTAGCTCTTTGACTTTCTCATCGGGTAGAAGGGCACTTACAAAAGTTGGACGAGAATTATCCTCAACTCTTAGATTTATTTATTTGAGTTCATCCATAGTAGATATTTTTCCACCATCTTTGAGTTCTTCTCGTGCAGGCTTGGCTTCTACTTCTTCATCATTTTTAAGAATAATTTCATGGGAATCATCTTCTTTGTTACTATTACTCTCGATCTCAGCTTCTATTATATTATAACAGGCTTCTTTTCGATGAGATTGCGGATGAATCCCAGACCTTTAGTGATAAACTTATCACATCTTCGTGATGCTTGAGGACATCTTTGGCTCCACATTTTATTAAAGATTTGAGTTCTATGTTTGGTAGTTCCAATATGAATTCCAAGCTTATGAATCATTCTTCAATTTATGTGGATAGTATATTAGTATTCTTGCTGGCACAATCTCATAAAAATTTTAATGTTGAGCAAGCTGCTCAAAATGTGAGGTTGAGACTCTTCAGATTTATAAAATAGAGTTCTTATTCCTGTACTCTCACTCAATGGCGGCACATAAAATATTATCAATTCAATGTTATGAACCTCCAGTGGAGTGATTTCTTTGAAACACTATTGAGGGATGGGTATAATTTTGTGTGAGTCATCTGACTCTGCAATTGAGCTATCCTCCTTGATGCAACCATATGAACTCTATTTCCATAAGTAGATTTAAAATCACAGTCTTAATCAGAATCACTTATTTCATACTCTTCCTTTCTTGAAAGCTTATAAGTTCCCTTAGGTTTGACAAGAATATCTTCTCCTTCTTCTGTGTCACTTCCCAAATGACGAACTGATTTTCTTGATTTAGGTGCAGAATCAAGTGCTTTAGGGAGAGTCGACATTACCTTCTTTCTTCCTCTTTGCTTCTGCTCTTTTACTTTATAAAATTGCTTTTTAGTTCCTAAAGTGGAAGCTACCACTTCAAGAGGCTTTGTTGTCTTACGCTCTTTAAGGATGAAGTACTTTGTATCTTCATAAATCTTTATTTCATTGATGGAGAATGGTTGTAGGTTACCAGGAATTCTGAATTCTTCTCGATCTTTCAGATACTTTATACATTGATGCATAGTTGATGGGACCATTCCATACTCATGCAGCCATGGTCGACTAAGAGAGCTTTAAACGACATATCAGCTTCGATCTGTATATAAATCTCAAAACTTGAGAGAATAAAGCCCTTCTCATTGAAACCATGAACCATCAACTTGTCTCTTCCAAGATGTTGGATATCAAGTGATAATCCTCTTAATATCTTTAGACTCATAAAATTGATAGAAGAACCTGGATCAATCAATATTCGACTGATCGAGATGTCATCACTCTATAGTAACATAAAGAGGATGATTGTGATTCGCTGCTCCCAACATAAGATCTTCTTCAAAAAATGTGATTACTGGGAGATCTTGAGTTTGTAATGCTTCGGTCATGCATTTTTTAGCAAATTAAACTTCATAACTCTCTGGATCCTTGAGCTCCTGCATCAAAATTTCTTAGAGATCTTTTGACATCAAGAGAGTTTTGTACACACTCAGTTGTGCAGGGACCTTTAACAGATGAGATAGAATATTATAATCTATCTTTTCACTTGATTTAGGCTTTATCCTAGGATTCTTGGGAATGATATCCTCATTGACTTCAATTTGTTTGTCTTTATCTTTATTTGCATTTCTCTTCTTTGATGAAGGTGGTAAGACTTTACCACTTTCAACTGAACTTGAATTACCTTATCTTGCTCAGATTCTTCTAAAGAGGTGGTTTCTTCAAATTCCTTTCTTATTCTGAGGTTTGGACTTATTTTTCAACTTCAAATTCTTCATGATATTAATGAGTCTAACTCTTCTCCATCGAGAAAATATAGATCTTCATCTGAACTATTATTGTCTTGTTGAGTCATTAAACAAAATTCAGATGTTAACTCCTCAGGCTTTTCTTGCATTCTTGATAAGAATTTTGATGGGTTGGTTGAGTCTGTCTGATTACCCTTGTCATTTTTGGAGTAACTGATGCTGAAGAACATCTGACATCACACAGATGATTCAATGTGTCTTTACTGGACAAGATTCACCATTATCTTTTCATCTGATTCATCAATGTGATGTTTAGGCATAAAGTTTGCAAGCCTAAATGGTTATCTTGTCGGCTTGTGTTACTCTTCCAAATTGTTAATGATCTTTTGAGTTGTAGTTCTCTTCTTGATCTTCTTTTTCTTAGCCAGCTTCTTTGATTTATGAGACCTATGTTTAGTAGACTGCTTCTCATGCTATGACGAAGTAGCCTTATGAGAATGCCTCTGAGAAGCCCAAATACTTGGTTTATGCATCTCTCCTAAGTCCAATATAGGTTCAAGTGGTGATTTTCTCTTAACACTAGGGATGTTTTTTTGCTGCTTCAGCATTTTCATGATCTTTTTGGAGACCACCATTTCCCATTCTTCAGTCTGAGCTGATTTCTCCTTCTTTTTTCTTTTGATGGATTTTATGGAAGAGGATGTAATCATCCTTGTAGACTCTCTTTTAGGGTTGACTAAAATACTATTGGATAGTGTAAATTCACCTCATCGATACTTCCTTTCTAGCCAATCTTTGAAGTCATAATAATCTTTGATATGATGACTAATCATCCGATGATAGGGACAGTAATTTGGATTATTAACTTGATTAGCTTCTTCATGCCTTTTAATTTCTGGTAACTGTAGACTAGCTTTGACTGCTTGCCAAAATAATTTAGCCACACTGCCCCTTCTAAAAAAATATTCTTTGTTCATCTTTTTCTTAAGAGATGGCTACATTCAATCATCATCTCTTGTTGCTAATTTTGGACGCTCCCCACCACTTGGAAAAGTTTGAGGTTTATCATTACCTCCTAATACTAATTTTGGTTGTGGATTAGATTAGACAAGCTTCTTACTCTTATCATCATTATACACCAGTTGTTTTCCTTTTTTCCCATTATATATCAACCGCTTTTTTCCATTTGAGCTATAAGAAGCGGCATGAATTTCATTTCTTCTTGAGTCCGAAGGTTTGTTTCTCTTTGCTTTATCTATATAGACTTCAGACTTAGTGCGATTCAACTTTTCAAATTTAGCCACCCTATCGAGCAAGTCTTAGAATGTTGTAATTGACATCATGCATAGAAATGGTGCCATTTTATCATCCATATTGCTCATTAGAAATTAGATCGCATGTTCTTCTTTCAATTATCGTCGCACTTCATACTTAGGTTACGCCAATGACTTATGAATTTTATCACTGACTCATATTTCCTTCTTTTCAGCAAGGCAAGGTCAGCAATTGTGATTTTCTTAGTTGCACGACAAACCTCTTAATGAATATTACCTCTAATTTAGCAAAGATTTTAACTGAATCATTTGGCAATTCTACATACCACTTGAAAGAGATTGAGGTTAGCTACTGACGAACTGACAGAAAAGTAGTGCATTGTTCCCTCCTGTGTTACCACAAGTAACCTTAAATTAGGCTAGATATTGCTTTGGATTACCAAGCCCGTAGAAAGTATTAAATTTTGGCAAGTAACCTTCGGATATGATATAGGTAAGGGTGACCCTTACTCCGCTGTGTTATGATTGCCTTTATCTTTTCATTGATTATCATTTTAGTTAAGTTGTTACCGCTTTGTAAGCAGATTTTGAATTATCACTGAAGAGGTATTTGGTTAACTTCATTCCTCGCTTTAGGTATAACATTTATTATAGGAGCTTGAGGTACTAGAGCGAATGGTGGTATAGAATTTGTATTATTAGTTGCCTGTTGATTAGCATACAAGACAAGTGATACATTTGATGTGATATTCTTCAACATCTCCATAATAATGTTCATCATATCATTCATCTTGGTAACCAGCTGTGTAATCTCCTTGTCTTTGACCTCCATTTAATGTTGCATTTCTCTTTGCTCTCTAGCTAGCGCCACGACGTCAATCAATACATAATCTTTTTCTTCCACTATTTCTTGTTGTTGTTCTGCTCACTGCTCATTTTCAGGGGAAGAACTTGACTATCCTTCTCCTTGTGCATTTGTAGAGACAACTATTGCTGAGGCTGTACGACTACACTGAGTATAAAAGTGTGTACCAAGCTGATCATTTCATGGTTCAACCATATAGACAGCTTCGACACCCATAATTTTTTTCTCATTCTGATCTTCTTTTTCTTCTTCAATAAAGATTAAAAATTGTTCTATGAAGACTCTTCTTCATAAGTGTCAAATTCAAGTTTAGGTTTTCTGAGTTCATGTTGCTGTTAATGGTGCTGAGCGGAGAGTTCATCTATATCTCTGACCATAGACAACTTCCACCTCCATAGTGCCCTCTTCATTATTTTCTTCTTGCACATGAATTTTGATCGATGTTTCAAGTGGATCTCTAGTTCAATATGCGGAACAAATACTTCATCTATTAAAGGACTATGATCAAAGCCAATATTCTCTTGTGAGGGTGAATTTGATCGGTGATGGGATCTCCTAAAGGATTCTCCAGGGTGTCGACCATCGTGTCTTTCATCAATGATATCCCTTCTTTTGGGTATCCAGTTCTGATGTGTTATTTTTGAGGTGAATTTTTGAGTATATGTATCAGATGTCACACCTCTTCCATTCATCAAGATTTCATTATGGGGATCGGCCTCCATATCTATTTATCCTTTCACTGGGACCTTTCAGTAGCAGATTCTTAGACACGCAGCCCGAGTGTCATGCTCTGATGCTCACCATATGAAGCATACTGGGCTCGATGACTGGTTACTAGAAGAGATGGCAACCTCCTTGGTGGAGCTTCAGTATTTTCCATCACCATATGCCTCTAAAATCTTCTTTTCATTAAGCCTCTGTCCTTGGCTACTTTAAGAACTTTATGTATTATGGCAGGCAATATTTCAGGTTGTCTCCTCTGTGGTGGTGGAGCTTAGCATGGTTGGTTCTAGAAGGACTATTTTACTTCACCAGTAGAGTTGTTCCTCTTTACCCACTTTAGGTTGTCAAAGTTGTTGTGGGCAGGAATACTCGCATCTAGCGGCAGTATCGCTTATTCACTAAGTCGTTCAAAGGAAATCTACTGAGCTCTTAGCTTAGCATTTCTTCTTCTTCTCTGCCTTTTAGTTAATTTGCTTCCCAAAGAGGAAGCTTCATGATCATGCTTTTCAGGTACAAAGGTTCAATGCAAAGAATTATTATGAGCATTAAAGACATAGTTTGCCCATTGATGATTCTTTTCATCACAGGGGCTTCAGATTGGCCTAGCCTTTTGAAAATTGAATTTCTTTATCGGGAGAACTACTTGACATCGGGCTTTTGATTACCCGGCAATAGGAGCTTGAACTTGAGGCCCTCCAGCATGGCCTCGAACGAATGTTTCATGGTTGATACTTCAGGAGTTACAACTACGATAGCCGGGAAACTTAAGCAACCAAATTGAATTATAGCTCCAACATCTCTTATGTTGATGATGGAGTTGGCTAGGCAGATGTTTGCATCACACCCTAGTTGAACAGTGAAAGGAGTGCTTCGTAGATCCATTCTGCAAAAGTGAAAGATGGGGATTAGTAATTATTAATTATTATTTCACCCTATACTTTCAAGATGCAAAGGTACTATAAAATAAATAATAGTGTAATAAAGATATACTCTACAGAATGATTCATTCTATATAGAGGCTCATACATTAATAATTTGAATTTATTACACATTTAAATCATTATTTTATTTTGAATTTTCAAAAATTTTATTGCAACTATAGCACATATATGACTACCCAAAGATGGAAAGAGAATCATGTCCCTAGTGGAGTTGCCAGAAATCTATGGGCTCCAAAAATTTGCCACCGATCTCTCAACAAATTGAATTAAAGAGAGTGATTTAATGTGTCCATGTAATTTTTAAAAGGCAGATGAGATAGTAGATAAGACACTACCCAAAGATTTTGTCCTCATTTTGTGAGGACTTTAGATCTAGTTCCAAGTTTCCTATATTCACAAACCCCAATAGTTAATTACCCCTCTCAATAAGTGAGAGAAATTTTGATTAAGGCTAGTCATTAGGTCGCTTAATGCATAGTGTATAGTAGCAGCATATGGAGTTTTAGAATTTGAGATTATGAAATTCATCATTTCAGCTTAAACCGGATGGTTGGGGGAATGATGACGTGCCCGATCTAGATCTCATGGTTCCGTCATCCGCCGTCGTGGTCCTTAGTCTACTTAGTCAGAGGAGGTAGTTGACCCAACCTAACCGAAGGATCCTTATCAACAACACATGGGTTAAGTCATTTAAGAAATCCTTATAGACTTGGGGTGGTGTTTATCTAAGGAGACAATATTAAGTCTACCTTAGCTGATAGAGGGTTGTTTTCCTATCAAGCATACCCTGCAATTCACAACTCAAGGGGTAGAGCCATTAGGGAGCATACGACCTACATCGTGATTGTAATATAATGGAGCTTTACTGGCCAAACCACCCGATCAGAGGACTCTAGTAAAAAATGCATCATTTATGGAGCCTACTGGCCAAGCCACGAAGTCAGAGGATATGGGTCACACCCTTACTTGAAAGAGATTGATTAAGAGTGAACATAACAGAACACTTGATTTGGTATTGGCTCCTTTGTGAGCTAGAGTTTTCTTAATTTGTCACCCTCGATAAACTGTTACGAAAGGTGAATAGATTGAGTTTATTTTAAGCTTTTTTAATGATGGAGTTTCATTTAAACAATTTTTAGATTGACACTCAATTTAAGTTGATTTGATTAAAAATTTTGATTTATTTGAATATGTTTAAGAGCTTTAGATCCTATCAACTCTATTTAGTTATTAATAGAGAATTAGATCTACAGTCACCTGACAGAATTAGCTTCTCAGATATTTCATTAAGTTGAAATTCTCAAAATTGATTTTTAGGTTTTATTAACACGGACCCATTCCTAAGACTAAATCGAGAAGCAACCCATGCATCATCCTCAAACACTTGAATTTAAGCATTCAGCGTGGGCCCATGCGGGTGTATTTAAGACTTTATGTAGTATTTTTTTCTGAATTACGAGATTAATTTTAGATTTTCATTTGATTCCAATTTATCCTACGTAGCCTTTCCAGATATTAAAATTTTCACTTGAAATCTCTATTTCTGAGCACATGCAGGTGTTTATCGCTTAGCTAATTTCATCTAGTTAATGAAATAATTGATTTTGAAAATCATAATTAGAATGAAATTCCTTAATTTTTTTGAAGGAAGACCTATGATTTTTATAGATTTTGATTTAGTATCGCCTTCTTTATGCTTGTACAAAGAGTTGCAGATCCGATGACGATGTGTTTTGAAGCTATAGATTCAAAATACAGTTTAATTTATTATTTTAAAAGAAGATTCACCCCTCAGAGTTACTTCTGTGAATCAATAGAGTATAATATTTAAGTTGATTCCTCCACTTTTTGAAGGTCCCTCATTTGACTTGTTTCTTATTTTCATAGATAATATTATGGGTTTTCGTATATTTTTATGAAACATCCCTAGATATTTCAAGCTTACCAATAGGTTGAAAATATAGATATATTTTTTCTTTTCAATTCAACCTTCAAATCCATATGATCTATCCATGCAAATGCTTTCTTTTAATTAGGTATTAAAACTAAACTTCGAATATCAAAATTTTAAGTGCTTGCATTGAGGTTAGTTAGGCTAACTCACGTAGGAGACTTGTTCAAACTTTCCTGCATTCATTTTCACTCTCTTTTTTATTCAAACTTTCGTACATTCATTTTCGCCCACTTTTTCTTTTGAAAGTGAGCCATTCACTATCCCTTTAATTTCTAAAAATAAGGCCAAGAGGGAGTCTTACATTCCATTCCATTTGTTTGAAGGGTTGGAGTTGGAGCATTTGAAAGAGAGCGGTTAGAAATTTTAGTGGGCTTTCAACTCTGCTTAGATATATTTCGTAAATGCTTTTCACCCCTTTTTTGTTTTACCTTTGTGTTCGTTGTATATTATTTTCCCTCCCTTTTTTATTTAGTGTTTTTAATTTGAATTTTAATTTTAGGTTTCATTGCTTGACATTCTTAAGCCGATTCTTTTACTTTCTGGTTTTTTTCTGAGCCATAAGATTCTGATGAAATTTCTGAATTTGGCTAGGTGAGATCTGGATTACTCACGACACCTCATGAGATAGAGTGTCTTCATGACACCGCATTTTTTCATCTCGTCGTGCCCTCATGAGCACGACGAGGCTTTCAGACCTACAAAGAAACATAAGCAAGTATATATCCACATTCACACATTGATCTCACATGTTCTAACTCTTTTTTTTTTGCTTCGTTGCAATGATCGGCATGAAAATGGGTTTGGATATATCGGAAACCAAGAGAAGAACCCGCCTCATGATGGTGTTCTTCTCCAGTTGCGTGAAGCGAAAATTGAAAGTGTAATACAAGGAGGGCGACGCTAGAAATTGAAAGAAGAACCCGCCTCATGACGGTGTTCTTCTCTACAGAAGCAAAATTGGAAGTGTAATACAAGAGGTCGACGCTAAAACGAAGAAGAACCCACCCTCATGATTATTCTTCTCCGACAGCTAAGGAGATTGCAGTGAAATGAAGTAGGAAATTCGAATTTAGAAAATGGGGGAATTTTTGGATTGAGAAAATAAGGGAATTTGAAAGTAGATTTTCGATTTTGGTAAAAATAAGGGAAAATTAAGGGAATTTCGGATTGAGGGTAAGGTAAAGAGGAGAAATCCAGATTTGTAAGGGTGAGGGGGGAAGGGTTTTCAGATTTGTGAGAGGAAGAAAGATATAGAGAAAAGTAAAATGGAAAAAGAGAGAATGAAAAGAAAACTAAGAAGACAAAAAAAAAGAAGAAGGGCAAGGGGAAGAGGAAGAATGTTACCTTTTCAATTTTAAGAGAGAAAATGGAAGAAAGCCTTTTAGATTTTTGGATGAGGGAAGTATTTGCAAAGAAAAAGAGGGGAAACTGAAAATGGGAGGGATCGATTGGAGAGGAAGCTGTGAGAGCGTTGGGCGAGAGCCGTTGAACGGATCCTTCCTGAATCATGAAGAGGATGGGAGGGGTTGCCGTCGCGCATGGAGGGAGGTGTTCAGATCATGAATGAAGAGGGATAGGCTCATTCGTGCATGAGGGAGAATAGATGGGTTTCTATGTGTGAAGCGGGTTCGGGTCGAATATGAATAGGAGCCGAACGGGTCACTTAGGGCTAGGATTAGGTTTAGATTATTAAATTGATTTTTTATTGCATAATTGAATTTAATGTGAATTTTATGCCGACCTCAACATAGGGTTGATATATATGTTGATTCAAGGTTATTCCATTGTTTCGAAGACAATGAGCGTGGTCCATTTCACAATCAAAGGTCGTTTGGTTCAAGTTGGCGTCAAATTTTCAGCTCAAAATATGTGTCACCGCTTTCGACCGCTCGATGTTCATACAGACTCATCCAAATTGAGTGTGAACAGCTTACTTGATATATTTTGGTATTTTGAAGCTAATGGCATGATCAATTTTGTGAACGGAGGTCATTTGGTTTGCGTCGGTGCCTCCTGACCTCGATATATGTGCAAGCACATTGATGACTTGAGTGCTTGATCAATTGCTTACCAAGTTGTGTAATATTTATATCTTGACCAATTTCGATGTTCTAAATATGTCCGTTTGTTTGTCGATCAGATGTCATTTGAGTAGATTTTAGTGACATCTAGTGTATTTAAACATTGATTTACGCAATGCCACTTATGATTATTCGACATTTGTACAGACTCATCTGATTTGAGTGCGGTTAGTCTTATTTGATAGTTTTTGATATTTTGAAGCTAACAGCACATTAATTTCATGAACGGAGGTCATTAGGCTTATGTCGGTGCCTCTTGACCTCGATATATGTGTAGTCATGTTTACGACTGGCGCTTGATCGATTGATCATTACATTATGCAATATTTATATCTTGACCAATTTTGACATTCTGAATGCAATGGCGAAGCCCGTTCATTGATCGGAGGTCATTTTGACCTTTTTTGATAATGTCCAGTGTATTTTAAGCTCTAGTTTGTGCACTGTCACTTCTGAAGTCCGTCGAATTCGACTTATGGATTTGACTCGACTTATGACATATACATGGAGGTCAACAAAATCCAATCCATCTTTCACAATTATTTATTAAAGGTGGCAAATTAAGAAAACTCTAGCACACAAAGAAGTCAAAGTCAAATCAAGTGTTCTATGTTCACTCTCAATCAATCTCATGTCAGTAAGGATGTGACCCATGTCCTCTAACTACGTGGTTTGGCCAGTAGGCTCCACATATGATACAGTTACAACCAGAGTTCTCTGATCGAGTGGTTATCACCAAATGACACCATTATATTACGATCACAATCTAGCTCGTATGCTCCCCAATGGCTCTGCCCTTTGAGTTGTGAATCATAACGTACACTTGATAGGGCAAAAAACCCTCTTTCAACTAAGGTAGACTTAAGCTTGTCTCCTTAGATAAACATCACCCAGTCATAAGGATTTCTTGGAGTAACCCATGTGTGTCGAGCAAGGATCCTTCTAAGTTGACTACCTCCTCTAACTAAGTAGACTAAGGACTGCGACAGCCCGAGATGACAGAACCATGGGATCTAGATCGGGCATGTCATCATTCCACCAACCATCCTCTTTAAGCTAATAATGATGAATTTCATAAATTCCAAATTCTAAATTTTAAAACTCCACATCCCTACTACTATACGCTACGCATTTAGTGATTTAACGACTAGCCTTAATCAAAAGTTCTCTCTCAGCATTGAGAGGGGTAATTAATTTTAGGTGCTTGCGCCTATAGGAAACCTAAAACTAGATCTAAAGTCCTCACAAAATGAGGACGAAATCTCTCGGTGATATCTTATCTATTATTCCATCTAAAAATTACACCGACACTTAAACCATACTCTCTTCAATGTGAGAAGTCGATGGAGAATTTTTGAATCCCACATAATTATATCATCATTATAATTATCATCATCAATAGTGTTATTTAAATTGAAGTGAGATTATTAGGTGGGTGTCTCGATGTAGCTATATATTCGGACTCCATAGATGTAAAATATTAACTGTGTATTGATGTAATATTAACTGTACAATAATATATAACATCTATATACACATTAATATACAACTACTGTGTGTATTGACTGAGCGTCATATAACTCTATATTATTGGGGTTCAAACACAAAAGCTAAATCTGAACTCCGCATGTGATAATTTTTCTATTTTAAATGTTTAGGGTTGCTTTTACATGTTGCACATTCATTTTTACTAGTAGTATATAAGATATGTTAAGTCTATCTTAAATATATTTTTTCAACATTACTATTAATGTTACTCTCCATTTATCTCTTTCCTTCAGTAATTTCACAGTAAATATATTTAGGCAATTTTTTTAAATTAAGTATCATTAGAAACAATTAGGAAATTAAGTACTATTAAAAATTTAGAATAGTCACCCACTTAGTGCGACTAGGTACGACCATGTATGAAGTTGTCATGGTGTTGTGAAGCCAACGACTAACGGAGGGATTAAAATCAGACTGATCGGCCCTATTTCCCTTTGTATTCCTTTGATCCCGACGCTTCCGACCCGAAAGCATCCATGAGTGCTGATCGCTTTTCCCCTTTTGAGCATGGTCCTCTTCGTCTCCAAGCTTCCCAGCAGCCGTCAGCATTGCTCCAACCGTCGGCATTGTGTCGTCTTCTCCTTATAGACAAAAGCAGCTCATTTTCTTCCCGATAGCCACGTCCACAGCGTTTGACGACTTCCCTCTCCATCTAGCAGTCATTGGAATCCAACATTATCTTCCAACGATGATTATGATGGCTCCATTTTCTTCGGAAAGTTTCTTATGACAGATTCTACCATTTTTTGCGCACATTCTCGTCGTTCTTCGTGAACACATAGTAAATTCTTATTTCTTTTTATTTATAAATTAATAGAGTATGTGTACTAAGGATTAGAGTTGTATGGTTAGAATTTTATGGTTGAGTTTGATTTGTATGTTTGTGTTAGCATTGTGGTTCAAGTGATAAGATGTTGAGCATAGAATTATTTAGGGTGTACAACATTATTTTGAAAGGTATGAGTTGGGTTTGAGTTGTTGCAGTTGGCTTATAAGCTTAGAGCCCTATTAGTTATTATAACATTTAGATGATGAAGTCTATATAATGTGTCGATTGATTTAAATTTTTTATGATTTATGTAGTTTATTTTACAAGAATGAGTAGAGAATTTGTTTTGTTGATCCTTTTCTATGGAGGCGAACTAAGTATCAATGACCAATTCAGTCCAAGTTATGTGGGAGGTCAAAATCATTCAGTTAAGGTTTTACGGCATAGCACCTTACTGGAATTGAAATAAAGAATTATGAGATCCTTGCACATTGATTCAGAGCGTCACACAGTCAGTCTTACATGTCGTTATTCAGTGGGTAATGGATTTATAGCGTCTGTTATATCTAATAATGATGTTTGCGATATTACCCTGGACGAAGCTTCCTGTCAGATATTAGTGTTGTATCTGGAAGTGAAGGATGTTAATGTTGCATCCACATCAACTAATCCAGTAATAAGGTCAGAAGATATACCAATGACACATACAAATGATTTCATCGCACATGCACCTCTACACAGCGCAGCTTTGATTAGTTGATTCCTAGGTAATACCTTGTCAACATTTCCTTATTTATACTTATAATATTTAATATGATAGTTTACCATCCAACTTATGAGTTTTGTAGTAGCGATGATATTATTTATCATTCAGAGGAATCATATAGCCTCAGTGGCGATGATGAGTATCAAACTATGAGCAATGGTTCAAGTAGTGAGTCTGCTAAATTAGTGATGATGATTGTTCACTTGGGTTACCGTGATTGGGAATCTACACCACGCATCTTTTAAAAAATCATTCACTCTGAAATATTGATAGTGAAAGTCACATGTTGTCCACAAATGAGTATGTACAGATGTGTCAAACTACGAGAGAGTGGGACAATGATATTTACTTTGACGGTCCAATGAAAATGTCCAAATAAATAATATTGAAATCCCAGGTTACCTTGTCAAAGGTATGTGTTCCGTAAGTAAACGGAGTCTTTAATTTGTTTTGGGTGGTGTATAGTGAATAATGTTCAATTTCAAATAGTGACCTCTAACCAAAAGAACTATACGGTTATATGCGTACACCATGATAGTCCTACCAGACAATGTAATTGGCATTTGTATTGTAATAGCAGCAGATGCTTAGGGGGTGCTTGGAGAATATCCAGAGTTGGAGAAAACCATAGATGTATCAATGCAGTAAGCGCAGGCGGTCATCGGCAATGTAGTTCAAAATTCATAGCTTATTTCATTATACATGATCAAGCATCGACGATTGAAACCTAAGAAGATTATAGGACTGAGTCAAAATTCAATGTTAAAGTTTCCTACATGAAAGCGGATGCGGTAAGGCAATAAAAGCAATCTTTGGCAGTTGGGAAGAGTCTTACAGGACTCTTAGCCTTTACATGGAATCAGTTTGCACTACTTTACCTGGTATAGTCTATAGAATTGAGTCTAGCAGTACACAGTGCTTCCAAAGACTTTCTTAGGCATTTGGTCCTTCCATTATAGGTTGGGGTAGTCACCAAACCGAGCTTAGACAGATTTTTTTGTTAGGCATGTATGGTTATTATTAGAATATATGAAAATAATGTGTTATTTTCACTTGCCTTTACTGTTGTGGAGTCCAAGTCAACTAATTCCTGGTTGTGGTTCTTGATATGCTTACATGATACGCTGCTTGTTGTGTCTGCTAGACGTGATTTGTGCATAATATCTGATAAACATGTTGATTTGTTACGTGGGTGTAGCGAAGTCTTTCCATACCGCCACAAACACTACTATGCCATCCAAGTAAAATTTTAAAAGGTAATACATGATTGGGGATTAGTAATGTTGAATTTCAATGCGAAGATGTATATGGCGTGAAACATCCATGATATCCTTTAACCGTCGATATTAAAATGTGAAAAAAGAAGCTCACAAATAGCTTGTGGAGTGCGAACCTGTTAAATGGTCACTTGTATATGATGGTGGAATGCGTTATGGTACAATGTTGACTAATGCATTTGAGTGTTTTAATGGTGTTCTGAAATGGGCTTGTGGTTTATCTACTCAGGCTCTAATTGTTTGTTTACTATAATTTAGTTGCATTGTTCATGAAAAGACTTACCTCTGCAATTCAGCAATAGGAGGCCAATTTATCTATTTTCACCCAAAGAGAATCCACAATGTTACAGATCAAATTGAAGCCGACATTTCCCGGAACATCAAACCCCTGAGAGGGTATTTGATAGGTCGTCATCATTTAGAGTTGATTTGCTAGATGACCTATGTAGCAGCTTGTAACAAAATGATCATACATCATTGGCCATGCTACATGTTGTTGCTGCACTGAGATTTAGAAGATTGAACCACCTAATGTGTGTGTCATAGAACTACACGTTGCATCTGTATAAGCTCACATACATAAATGAGTTCCACACATTGCTTGGCCATTCTGATTGGCCATCTTTCAATGCAAAGCATGGATTAATAGCATTACAGCCACCCAATTTTGTAGAAGGTCGAAGCCTAGCAGGTTTAAAATATAATGGATAAAAATAGAGCTAATAGTAGAACTTGCTATGTATAATGCCACTAGTCATCATGCCCACACAATGTTAATAGTCGAAGGTATGTCGTGGATACTTTAGCATACAATGTATATATTTAGTGCATGTCACGTACAATTTCCTTGTAGGTTGCAGTACTCTAATTTTTTTTTTTTTTGGCATACTTTTCCTTTTCATTATTTATAACTGCCCGACACTAACTCTGATTTGTTTTCTTCAATACAAACCGAGGAGCACCGCCCGCTTGACGGACATCGGGCCATGCTAGAGAGGCTACCCCACAGTTGGAGCAACAACCTACTTAGGTCCACCCTAGCATAGCCTCCCTACGTGGACGGCATAGTCACTCACCCTGATACTGTAAGTAATATTTAATTTATGTATCTACATTAAGCCTGGATAATTTTTATTTTGGTTAATAATTGATCGATCTTTTTTTTCCAGAGCATTATTCTAGAGGCTGCTTCACACTTACTTATGCTGAAGGAGTGGCCCATCACTTGTAGAAGATTCATTAGTGGGCTTGAGGTAGTAGGCCTACAATGTGCTAGCTAACTTCATTTCATCAGCCTAGATCATCATCTTCTTACTGCCCTGGTTGAGAGATGGTCTCCACAAACCAACACCTTCCACCTAGCTGTTGGTGAGATGATTGTGACGCTCCAGGATGTGGTGATGATCCTGGGATTACATGTTGATGGGACACCTGTGATTGGCCCAATTGTGATCGGTGATGGGAAGAGATGGGCTAGTTGGCCTGATTGCTGCGACAAGTTGTTGGGTCAACACCTATACCGCGATGTCATGACCACCCACCACACGCCGACCTTCATGATGGAAGAGGCACGGACATGCATGCCACCAGGTTAGGTCTTTTTACAAGGAGTCACGATCCGAGCACCGAGGAGTTTTCGTTGCCTACATTCTATTTCTATTTTGTTTCTTACCGCCGGATACATCGAGGTCCTCCTGTAGTATCTTTTAATTTTAGAGGACTGATACATTCAAGACGTATAGGAAGGCCCACCTATAGAAAACTCTACGAATGACTAGGCCAAAATCAACATACTCTACACCTCCTATACATGGTCTTGGTAGATATTCATGTGGGGAGGCCGACTACATGTGTCATATTGACCATTTAATCTTAGCATTGGGTTGAGGTATATTTTACTTTCGCACTTTCAAATTTTAGCTTATATGTTTGTTTAAAGCGTTTGTGCATAGGTGAACGAGAAAAGAGATGCCGATGCGATATATAGATAGAATTGGATGGCATGGCATACTCAAGTTAGACTTGGATTATATTTCAAATATCTATAATGCATATTCTAATTTTTTTAATATGTGTAGGTGATCCGAGAGAAGCAAATGACGCATCATCGCCACATGCATAGTTTACATGGACACGAGTCCCTTTGATCAGCTGGAAGAGGGTTGAATGACATTTACTAGATCGAGTGCTATGATAGTTCGGCCTCATACCCAGAGTAGATGTGACACCAGTTGACCCTAATTTCAAAGGATCGATGGTCGAGGCACAGTGGATGTCGACTAGGTTGATTACCACTAGGTGCACATTGCCACTTGGGAGAGGTAGAGGGATTACCTCATCGAGGGCTTGAATAAAGATGAGGACATGATGGGGGATATCAACAAGTATATGTGCTGGTTCAGATCGTGGGCTTCTCTCTATTTACTGGCCGCCCCGACAAATCCTCCGATCACTTACTATCCCAGAGCACTTGTAGAGCGTATATATGTAAGCGTTCACATAAGTATTCATTTGAATTCAATATGTTACTTGAGGCTAATTTCAAATACTATTTTTGCGTGTAGGCGGAGCACATCTCGGCGACTCAAGACATCTTCCAGCTGTACTTCGATCGTGTGGATGAGCACGAGCTACAGGAACCATCGACAAAATGAGGTGCTATGCGAGACTTGCGTGTATACATATCTCGGGACACACACATTAGATCGAGCCTCTGAGGGTGTCTCACACTATGATTGGAGCGTCAGGCCATCTACATATGCTGATCCAGGTTCATCTATATATGATGATTCATGTCCTTCTACATATCAGCCTTCGTATGAGTCACCACCTATCTTCCCGTCGTAGGATCATCCGACACAGACTTCCGAAGATCATGCATTGGAGGGCCACCATCAGCTGCATGATCGTCCATCACGTGCACCTGACCAATACACACCTGAGAGTGGTGCGATTCCAAGCAGACGACAGAGGCGTTAGATGTTTAGTATAGTCTATTTGTGCGTCTGTACTATATTTATTTTTAACTATTTTTTTATTTCTCGATCATCAATTTACGTAAATACTTATACTCACTTTTTAGAATGAAAACTTGTAAATATTCTATTTATTTTTATCTTTCATTTATTATTTTTCTTAGATGTTATAGATCTACTTAAATGAAAACTTACAAACTCTAAGGTTGATTAGCCATTGATTCTAATGCTTCACAACATCGTGATAACTTCACGCCACGAAATCGATGATTTAAGCACCTAAGGCTTATACCTATTTCTAAATTTTTTTTTAATAATACTTAATTGTCTAATTACGTTTCTAATGATACTTAATTTTAAAAAATTGACATATATTTATCTACCCACCTTATATATGTATTTTCTAGCTATCCTGTTTTGTACTTCTTTGAAGAACTTTAGCTATTTTGCATTATTTTTTTATAGATGCTGCTTTAATGATGTCATTGATACTATCATTAATTTCTCCCTCTTTAATTATAAGTTTAATGAAAATTCAAAATGTAGCCTTTGATGTTACGAGAGCAGTCCATACAGGTTGCTTGAAATGAAATATGCTCAAACATTTTATTGAAATCTTCTTGCAATAAATATGGCATTTTAAAAATTACCTGATCAGAAGCATTTAGGGCCTCTTTGGGATTAATTTTATTTTTATATTATTTTTAAAAAAATATTTATTTGAAGTATTTATATTTATATTTTTTATTTTTAAAAATAATTATCACCTTTAAATAAATTTTATTTTAAATCAAATAAAAATTAGAAGTGATCCCAAACACCCCCTTAAAACTTGATCTAGTGATAGCCATGTGTGAATCATGTAAACCAAAGCAGAATTTAGCAACGTATCATGAAAATTTGGACTTAGTGTTCAAAATAATAATAATAATAAATTAAAATCAAAATAGAAAATGATGTGTTGTGTGATTTTTATATGATTCTATAAAGCATATGTAAGCAATCATGCGTATGCAATATGGTCATTCATGGCTACTTTGAATTTTTTTTTTTTTTAATGCTCCTTTCTATTAATGTTTTAGATAATTAAAATGCATCTCTATGTGAATGGATGATTTAAAGAAGAAAAATAAACTATTTAATTAATGATTCTCTATGTTTCAAGTATATTACATCGAAACTTGGAAAAAAAAAGTATGAATCTATATACCGATCAGTCCATCTATGATTTGCTTTGAAAGAATCTGATTAGAGGGTAATAGTATTGGGATTGAACCAACCTGTAATTCTGACTAATCGAGAGAAGATAGAACAAGAGAGAGAGTTCTATGAGCTTAGCACAAGGAAAGATGATACTTAACTATTTTCTTTGATCCGATATAGTGCCAATCCGTCTGGGCGGGGTGTGATTTGTGCTTGATCTACATGTTGACTCCGGGCTGAGGTTGGAACCCGGCCGCCTTCATCCGCTGGATTCACGCTTTACCGCCGCTGGATGCTATGCACTCGACATATTTGAAGTCTATGCAGCTTGTTTCATCACGATGATTATAGGGAATTTAAAAGTTATATGATCATGAATTCATTCGAGTAATAAAATATCGAACAATAAATATCAAATTTAAAGGATGAGCAATTAAGGCACAGGTAGAATTTACAAATAGATCATATTTCTATAAATTTAAATTAATATTCAGTATAGAAAAACTTATAATTCCTAAAATTCTGGAATAACGGCCAGCTTTGTTGACCACTCAATGCTAATGATTATATGGCTTGTAAAGATAATTATCTTTTTAATTTAATTATTTTAATTAAAATAACTAACATTTATATCTTTTTTAGGATCCCTGTCAGATGATTGTTGTTGATCTTGATGCTATCAATCATTGATTATATGTCAAAAATGGCTAGTAAAGCATAAAAAATGTAACCTCTTGAAATAAATTCAAGTTATAATCTATGAAGTGAACAACTTACTAAAATCAAAATTCTTTAAAGAGACTAGGTATTTCATGTTGTTATAGAACTTATAAAGAGTTGACAAAAATCTAGGAAAAATCTAGGGGTGACGACTACCTCCCCCAGCCACCCCCTAGTTTCAAGGTGCATCCTCATTGACTTTAAAAAGCTAAGCGATGTCTGTCCAAATATTCTTGCCAATTCAAAAGTATTGACACCTTAGTGGATTCTATGGCTAGTAACACCTCCCCCAGCCACCCCTTGGGCGAAAACTTTAGTGTAATACAAAATATTAAAGTGTTGATAAAAATCTAAGAAATATCTAGGGATGGTGACTGCCTCCCCTAGCCACCCCATAGTTCCACCACTAGGTACATCCTCATTGACTTTATAAAGAGATGATAAAAATCTAGAAAAAATCTAGGGGTTGTGGCTACCTCCCCCAGCCACCCCCTAGTTTCACCACTGGTGCATCCTCATTGACTTTAAAAAGCTAAGCGACGTCTGTCAAAATATTCTTGCCAATTCAAAAGTATTGACACCTTAGTGGATTCTATGGTTAGTAACACCTCTCCCAGCCACCCTCTCGAAATCTTTAGTGTAGTACACAATATTAAAGTGTTGATAAAAATCTAGGGATGACGAATGCATCCCCCAACCACCCCATGGTTCCACCACTAAGTACATCCTCATTGACTTTAAAAAGCTAAGCGATGCTTGTCCAAATATTCTTGCCAATTCAAAAGTATTGACATCTTAGTGGATTCTATGGCTAGTAACACTTCCCCCACCCACCCCTTGGGAGAAATCTTTAGTGTAGTATACAATATTAAGGAGTTGATAAAATCTATGAAAAATCTAGGGGTGTCGACTGCCTCCCCCAGCCACCCCCTAGTTTCACCACTAAGTGCATTCCCCCATTGACTTTAAAAAGCTAAGCGATGTGTGTCCAAATATTCTTGTCAATTCAAAAGTATTGACACCTTAGTGGATTTTATGGCTAGTTACACCTCCTTTAGCTTTTTAGAATACTTTTCAAGACAAGACCAGATTAAGATGGATTTGGCTAATGAATAAATGATGAGGATTATCATTGGTGTTTTACTATATAATTATGATGTTTAAGCTAAAAATATGATTGCCACTCACCAAAGATTGACAACCAACATCTTTAGACTAGGGAAAAGATGGAACTTAGAAGTGTTTATTAATGACTCATTAGTGAAGAGTAAGTTATCGACCTATCACCTTGATGACCTCTCCAAGATGTTTGATATGCTAAGGAGATTTAACTTGAAACTAAACTCCACTAGACACACTTGAAACTAAACTCCACTAGACACTATTATTAATAAAAGATAACTGCAACATGTCTTATTTTATAAGGTATGGAACCTATGATCCTTGCTGAGAGTTAAAACAATCTTTAATAAATTTGGCAGTTGAATTTTAAGTTTACAATTGATGAAATTAAGTAATATAAATCATTGTACATGTAAATGGTCGTTAAATTTATTTTTTGAAAATTTAACTTCCTTCTTCTTAATTATCACACCCAATTAAATAATAGATCTAACAAATTTCAACAAGTTTAAAACACCAAATGAAGCTTAAATAGAATTCACATGGAACGAAAAATATATAAATAATTAGGATTATACTTCCTTTTGCTTGAAAAGTTATAATGATTGGGTAGAGAAATATTTTTAGTAGATAGGCTAGGATTAATCATATAAATATTTATTAGATGATTTAATTATTTCAAGGTGGGATCAAAAAAGTTGACAACCCTCAAACCAATCATTAAGGGGCAATTTGTTTACATGTATTAGAATTATAAAATGTTCTAAATCTATAATAAAATTATGTATTTGCAATACTTCACTTATATTTGATTGTTTGGAAGAAAATTAGAAGCATGATTTTTTATGTTAGGTTGCTTGTAAAATATCTCAAATACTTATATAATAATGACATAATACTATAGTAATGGTAAAATGATGATGGATATGGAGATAAGACTATGAGACAAAGAGTGGTGGCAAGATGCAACAATTCACATAAGTAGTATATATGAAATTCACCCAAATCAAATAAATTCTAAATGTGTTTAAATTAAACTAAAGAGATAATTATAAATACATAAAATTTTATGATGAATTTATTATTCTTCTAGCCAAAAATAAGTAATTTTAAAAGTAATGAATTTTATTTTCACTGCATTGAAATACTTTCATCCAAATTGCCCCTAACACCTCTATAAGCTAACTAGTAACAAAACTTTAGTTGGTGGGAATTTCATAGAGAAGGATTGATCTAATTTAGTTAGTGGGCATTTTATAAGGAAGGATTAAACATGGGGTTTGATATAATATCCTCTATCAATCACCTAAGGCTTACTAAAAACTAATTATATCTTATCTAGGAGAGGTCCCTACAATTTTTTTGACTATTTAAGAGAAAATAATAGAAATTTCTACTAACATAAACATATATTAACTATCCTCCAATGAATAATAGCTTAAGGGCTTGTGGTAATAAAGTTGAGAACCATAATTGGACATTGTGATGGCAACAATCATGTTTTGATTAATTAGAACTACAATACATGAAGTTAGCCTTTAACCATCACCTATGCGCACTCCTTATGTCCTCTCTCAAACTACTAAGGGTTGAAGCTTAAAATTCTTGTGATTAATGGAGGAGCCATCTTCTATTGGGTCTAATTGAATGAGGTGAGGACAGTGATTGTTTCCATGTAAATTTTGAAGGTCTTACTCGAGTTGACAATAACCATCATTGAGGTAGATGCCTACCTTGAGTTTGGATTTTTACTTAAGGTGAATAAAATGAAAAAGATGAAGTTCCTAAAAGTTTCACTGAAGTTGTGATCTTAAGGAACAAAGACTTACATAATTGTTCTTAAAGGCATAGAAACCAACCCAATAAATTCTATTAGGAATGGAGGAGTTAATGCAAAAATCTACTTGAATATTTTTTATTTTTGAAAATTTCCTTATCTTATATTTTCTTGGTTTATATATGCTACAAGTTTCAGTAGTATACTTTGCATGATAATAGATTACTTGATCTAAGAAATAAATAATGAAGAGAAAAAATCAAGTATGCATTAATATAGAATAAAATTCATTGATACAAGTGAAATTGCAGAAAAAGATTAACCAAAAAAAAATTCCACACATAAGTGGTATTATCATTTCAAGGAGAATCAAGGGTGTACTATAACTCTTCTATTTATTATTGTTTCTCATTGATTTACAAAAATAGGCCATCATGCTCAAATATAAGAAGAATAATTTGATTTGAGTTATTTAAATTGTAAACATAAAAGTTTTTTTATAAAAAGCATCAAATCACATGATCATTTTGATGCTTTATGTAAGTCCATTCTTATGATGAGATTCGATGTCATTGATAGAATAAATGTAAGTAGAAGATCCCTTTAAATCTTTTTAAATTAAGGGAACCAAAAGCTTATCATAATTATGTATTTCATTGATCATGTCATCACCCTCAGCTATCTAACATTATATATGGGCCTCCATAGTAGTGGAGAGAGTAGCTAAATTCTTTGGGCTAATAGTAAACTTAATTGTACAAGAAATCAACTTCCTTGAGTGAACAACTAACTTCTTTTGGGTGATTAGTTGACTTCATAAGAACAAGTAGCTAACTTTAATATTGAATTAAAAATGAAATTTGTCTAGTTACTTATAAGTTGTTAAGGGTGGGTTCGATATGAGTCATTCGTACTATTAATTATGGATTATAAGCTATCATTTATGTCACACATTTTTGCAAACTTGGTTATCGCTAGGTGGGCTATCATATAATTCAGCTAATAGAATGGAGATAATTTGTGTTTAAAAGTATAGATTTTATTGATCCTCTAGGTTGAAGGTTGTAGGGATGACATGGCATTCTAAGGCCTCCTTTGATCATTGTCTCTCATAATAAAGTCAATATTGATTCTTTTAACTTGAGTGTAAGGGTTAGACTTAATGATACCTAGATCATTTATATTTTAGAGATCATTATTATATGTCACTAGCTACCATTAATCATGATGAGATAATTGTTTTTGTTGTTTATGTATAAAATGTTCAATTGATATTTCTTATTGCAGGCCAAAATTAAAAGGAGATTTTTCAAATGAATTTTAAAATTTTTTTTATTAAATGATTTTCTTGAAAAAAATAATTTTATGTGCAACAATTTATATGATTTATAAATGATTAACAATAAGAAAAAATCTTGAACTTAAAGAAGATATTTTCGAGCTTGAAGCGAGCATCTTGAGCATAAAATAATTAAATTAATTTCTACTTCAAAACTAATGATTTTGTTCAATATCATCATGAACATGCTTTATACGTAAACTAAAAAATTGGAGATATAATACAAACTTCTATATATACGGAGGATCAATAATTTCATGAAATATATAACCAAAATGTTCTTTTAGTTCAAGCTAAAACACATCTCAATAATTGAAGATGATGGACATGTGGCTTATGATTCTTACTTCTTCTACTTAGCACTAAGGTGAAAGGAAGAATTTTTGTGTTATGAAATACTCATATAATGACGTTCTATGAAAATTCAAGATGGATGATTACAATTCAATTATCATCTTCATTAACTGTGGATTGAAGTTACAAAATTAGAATAAAGGCGAAGTGGTGGATCATGCAAAAAAAATAAAATTGATTGAAAGCTTGATGTACTTGTTCTTCACATGTCTATGTAACTTCTATTGAGTTGGAATAGTTGATGTATGAAAGAGCCAAATGTGACAAATTTAAATGCATCTTCTTAGAGGATTTTTTAATATATAGAAGATAACGTATCTAATGAACTATTATAAATCTGACCAAATATGCTACAATAATTTTAAATTTTGTATTTTTGCTTGGCTATAGACTTGTACTTTACTTGTGCGTTAGAAATCAAATCGAAATAAAATTTAATATAGACTTGCACTTTACTTTTTCACTTCGATCGCACATTTTCAAAACTTGTGGTATTTTTGCTTCAATGGAAGCAAAAAAATTCAACGTAGCAATGGAGACATTTTTAGTTTAAATTTAAGATATTGTATAAACAATTATTTGATTTGATTGACAATTGAAATTTTATCAAATCAAATAAATTAAAGATAATTAATATAATTGTAAAATATTGTACCTAGTTTTTGTTATCTAATAATTATTTCATTAATTTAGTGGTACCAAAATCCTATTTTGATGTGCCATAAAGTTTTATAAATATTTTAATAAATCATCAATTTAAAATAAAATTGATTTTAAAATTTTAAATTTCTAAATATAAAAATAATTCAAATCAAATGGTTAAATTTGATTTATTTATGAGAACAATGAAACAATGATGCTTATGATTTATAACTTTAGTTAATTTTAAATGCATATTAATTTAGAATCAAACTAATATATATCTCTCATTTGATTTGTCAATAAGAGAATTATTCTTCAATTTGAAGATGACGTGAGGTTCGAATCATTTGACCTACAAAATTTTAAATTAAGATGTATAATGAAAAAATAAAGCTAAATTGATAAATTTTGGTTGAATTGATCTCTTAAAAAATAGTTCAATGTTTAGTAAAAATTAAGACCCCATTTAGGATGATGATGGTGCACCATAGTGTCTTTTGAAAAACTATATTTTAATTGTATTTTAAGTAATTTGAAGTAAAAAATTATATTTATCTGATATGATTATATACGGAGGCGATCAGAAAGGTAGATTTTATTTTTATAAAATAAAAAAATTATATATCTGTCATAATTTCTTCTATAATATTTTTATTAATGTTTTTTTATACAATTGCAGTAATTTCTAACATACCCTTGACCTATTCGTTCTTATTTAATTCGATCTCTCTCTCTCTCTCTCTCTCTCTCTCTGGGTTCGTGGGGATCTTCTAGCACAGCCCTATCGATTGTTTCAATTCTTGAAGGAGAGAGGTAAAGTTACCGCAGTTCAAAATGAAAGAGTCAACCCGGCTAACCCGCCACTGCTTCCGCGCTTCGGTGGTTACAAAATCTATTGTTTCGCAGCTCTTCTCCCTCTCGCTTCTCTCCAAGCTACTAATCTCTGAATAGAGATAAGGGTTTGCCTTTTGAGCCACCTGTTGGAATAAGATGGCGCCGAGAAAGAAGTCTAAGGTGGCGGAGAGTGGGAATGGAGAAAGCTCCAGTCATGTTGATGAAAAGCATGGGCGATCCTTATCGAAGACAAAAAATATACAGAAGGAGCTCGAGAAGGTACTAATCCAATGTCTGCCTGATAAACCACTTTCCTTCTTTCTTTCTTTCATTTATCTTCCGTTCTTTTATCGACGGGAGTTTGAGTTTGATTATCTGATTTCATTTAAATTGTTGAATTCATTTCTCTTTCATGGATGGCTTTGAATTAACCTTTAGGTGTTAATATTCCACTATTGAATTCACAACTTCAAACTACATTTTTATTGTAGAGAAAGATGAGCATATTTTTCTGTTTGGTACTCCAGTTTGTGGAATCTCAACGATTTTGTGAAAGACGTCTATGTAGCGCATATTTATTTAATTTCTCTGTTCTTAAAGGTGGGATAGTATAACTTAATTGGTTGAAAATGTAAGCCGAATATCTGAGAGGTTATAATGTTGTTTATGTTTCTATTTTCTTTTGTACCACTTTGACTAATGGGAATCATTTGGCCTTAAATACTTCGTTCAATTTACTAGAAGCTGTGTCCATCTTTGTGTTTTGTGGTTCTCCTGTGGCAATGCGCATAAAACTTTTAAATTCTTGCACCGATGGGAATGGTCTTATGTCATAAGTTTTAGGATAAATATTGTAGGAAATCTCGTTTACATTTTTCCGAGCCTTTTTGACTTCTGATACCAAGGCTGAAGATCTTATGTGTGATGATCGTTATATTCTAATCAATGCAAGCATTTTGAATTTGACCTCCTATGTATTTCTCCTAACTGTTGACCTCCATGCATGTGTCATAAGTAGAGTTAAGCTCACAAGACAAATTGACGACTTGACGCAACAACGCAAATCGAAATGAGCTAAAAGATCGCCAAATCACTGAAATGACCTCCGACGACGAACGACTGACGCCGCTGCTCGAATGTGAAATTGATAATATATATAAGACGGTGGACGATCAAGAAGGAAATCCGTCCACACACCTACGCGCACATCGAAGTTGGGAGGCTGCGACGGTGCCCAAATGACCTCCATTCGTAAAATTAATTGAGTCGTTAGCGTCGAAACGTCAAAACCTATCAAATGAGATTTTCTGCACTTAATTTGTACGATTCTACGCGAATATCGAGCGATAATAAATGACAACACAATTTTGAATTAAAATTAACCCGATTCGACATCGACTTGGACCAAACGGCCTCCGATCACAAAACGAATCACGCTGTTACATCCAGAACATTAAAATAACCTTAGATTGATATATATATATATATATATATATATATATATATATATATATATTATCGATGCAATAATGTCGGCGCAAAAATCTTAATTTGGGTTATTTAAATAAAGAAAATCCTATAAATATTCATCTTATTACCTAACCCTAACCACTACCCACAGCCCCAACCCAATCGGCCCTAGCCCTCGTCCCGAGCTCCCTCACACACAGCACCTTCCCTATCGTCTGTCCTACTCCCGCAGCCGCACGAGCAACTCCGACGTCCCTCCTTGTCCGGCGAACCGCATGCGATCAAACGTCGTTCGTCCCGCCTCCTGCGCGACCTATGAACTGCGATCAAGCCAGCCATCCATCCCGCTTCCTGTGCGAACTGAGGTTGAACCGCACGCGATCGTCCCGCCTCCCGTGCGTAATCCCGTGTGCAACCTTCCGCGCCCGCAACCACTCAGTGCCCGCGCTCGTGCGCGCACTCCCCCGCTTACGCTCCATAAATATAAAATTGATGTTTAAATAACATTGCATTGTGAATCGGCCATAGGATCGGTCCAATTAACTATAAAAATCTTTTTTGCATCGAACCGGCTTGAATCGCCTGTTCGACTAGTCAATCGGCGAACCAGTCCCGATTATATAAAACCGGCTGATTCAAATAATCATTTAGTTTTAATCGCAACCTTCCTCCGCCCGCAACCACTCCAATTTCGCTGAGTACAACTCGCATACGCTCCATAAATATAAAATTGATGTTTAAATAACATTGCACTGTGAACCGCCATAGGTCGGTCCAATTAACTATAAAATTTTTTTTGCATCGAACGCTTGAATCGCCTGTCGATTTCTCAATCGGCAACCAACCCATTATATAAAACCGGCTGATTCAAATAATTTTCATTTAATTTTTAATGAAATGACTAAAATTTTTTAACTAATAATTAAGCATAATATTTTAATTAAATGTTTTTAAAATAATCTTAATATATTTTAATACATATTTAGCCATATTAATTTATAATATAAATATCAAGCTATTATGTCATGACACCACTTAGGTGAGTCTAATGCTTTTATTTGAATAGCTTTTTTTTTCTATATAAAGAGTATAACATTAGCATCTTCTATGATGTGGGATAAAAAGGTTTTAGAAATATGTTGAAACTTGACTTGTACTATAGGAATAAAGAATTAAACTAAAGAATTTAGATTTTAAAATATGAAATGTGCTTTTAAATCTAAAATTAAAAAATAACATTTTAATTTTTAATTTTATACTCTTATTATACATTTTTTATAATATAAATAAATTATTTTAAGAATATAAAATTTATAATAATATATTATTAATATTGTACATGTTATATATTACATTATTATTTATATTATATAAAATTTAAAATAAATTTTTTTACATTAAAAACTTTATATTTTTATTATAAATTATATTAATATTTATAAATCTATATAAAACTTATTCTTAATTTTAAATATATTTAATATACACATATTTAGATATGTAATAAATGTATAATTATATCTTAATAAATTTTAATTGATTTTTAAATTTATAATTATTAAAAATATTACTTATATTTTTTTTTCTTTTATATTTATAATATATTTATATTATTTCATCATTTAGATTATTTTTAATAATTTAAATATTTATTATGTCATCTGGTTCAACCCTCAGTTCAACCCTGGTCGAATCATCGAACCTTGAATCTTTCCTTTTTCCTCTATGTTTGGTCTAATTTTCACAACCTTGTGTATAAGCTTAAATCCAATCAAAATAAACTTGCAATAAACTCAATCAAAATAAATAACAATATTCAAATCCCTTAAGCTTAAATCAATATTGAATTAAATAACCCGCATGAGCTTCGACACTACGCTGAATGCTTAAACTTAGTGTCTGCTTAAACCCGTACGTGCTCATTGTAGCGCGGTGGGGATAGAAGACACCAAGCTGTTAAGTTTTAAGTCCCCGTACATGCCTTTCTTTGGCGTGGTGGGAAAATCTATTTCATGCAGGTATCTTAGAGCCTCATATATGCCTTTCTTGGTATGGTGGGATGACACATTCGAAGTTTATACCACCCATATATGCCTTTTTTGGCATAGTGGACAAACCCAACATACCCGAGGCAGCCTCTTATGCAGAGATGACACTAAGATGTTATCAAAATGCTGCTGAATTTTTATATCGACAAAAGGCCTAAATAACTTAAAATAACATCAGTCATAAATATAAAATTGATGTTTAAATTAATATTGCAGGTGTGTAAGCTTAAATCTAATCAAAATAAACTTACAATAAAACTCAATCAAAATAAATAACACCATTCAAATCCCTTAAACTTAAATCAATATTGAATTAAATAACTTGCATGGGCCACAACACTACGTTGAATGCTTAAACTTATCATTCGGGATGTGGGTTGATTCGTTGGGTCTGGACCGTCCCGTCAACAAAACTTAAAAATCCAATAATAATATCAGAAAAATTTTAATTTAGTAAAATATCTCAGAAACTAATTCTGTCATATGACAGTATATCTGATTTTTTATTATTAAATTAATAGAGTCAACAGGATCTGAAATAACAAAATAAGACATCCACCCCAATGATGGCTGTGTTGAATGAAGATTTCAACCGGAGAGGATACTTTCATCAAAATATCATTTTAATTTCAAATCAAATTAACTTGAATTAAGTATTAATTCAAATGTGAAATCTAATATATCATTAAGCTATTAATGCCTAAATGAAATTCAATATTTTAAAAAAACTTAAAGCAAAAAAAATAATACATCCGCTTTCGTAACCTTTTGTCAAAGAGATGACAAATCAAGAAAGTTCTAGCTCACAAAGGAGCTAATGTCAAATTAAGTACATAACTATATTCACTCTCAAACAATCTCATGCGAAGAAGACATACTGTCCTCGTCAATGCCGAGGCCCATATATATGATGTTATTAGATTCTTTGATTGGTGGTTCCGGATACTATTATATTACGGTCCAATGACCGTGATGCTCATTAATGACCCTGTCTTTTGAGATGTGAACCATAGGGTGCACTTGATAGGGCTAAAAGCCTTCTGTTAGCTAAGGTGGACTTAAGCTTATCTCCTTAGACAAATACTACACCAGGTCTACAAGGTTTTCTTAGACGACACAACCCATGGATGCTGACAAGGATCCTTCAGTCAAGTTAGGTTGACTACCTCCTCTGACTAAGTAGACTAGCGACCACGATAGCCAGGATGACGGAACCATGAGATCTTGATCGGGCGCGCCATCATTCCCCCAACCATCCGCTTTAAGTTAAAATGATGAATTTCATAAATTCACAAATTTATACTTCACATGCTGCTACTATAAGCTACGCATTTAGGGATCTAACAATTAGCCTTAATCGAAATTTTTCTCTCAACATTGGGAGTGATAAGTTAAAATGATGAAAGTTTTCTTTAGCATTCCAAACATCTCCGAAATCAGTGCAAATGACCTCCATCGACGAACGGACTTCGTCATCACGTTCAAAACATCAAATTGATCAGAATATAAATATTTCATAATCTAACGATCAATCGATTAAGCGATTGAGTTGTCAATGTGCTAACGCACATATCGGAAGTGAAGTCGTGGACGATATCCAAACGACATCGCTCATAAAATTGATCGGCTAGCGCAAAAACATCAAAACTACCAAGTGAGACTGTATGCGCTCAATTCAAACTAGCAAATGTCAAAGGATTGGAAGTGATAACACGCAAATTGAGGCTGAAATACACTGGACGTCGCTAAAATTAATCCAAATGATCTCCGATCGATGAATGGACTTCGCCATTGTGTTCAGAATATTGAAACTGATTAGAATATAAATATTGCACAATCTGATGACCAACCGATCAAACGATCGAGTCGTCAACGCGCCTATACGCATGTCGAGGTCAGGAGGCACCGACGTAAACCAAACGACTTTTGTTCACAAATTTGATTGTGTCGTTAAATTCAAAACGTCGAAATCTATCAAGTAAGACTATTCACACTAAATTCGGACGAGTCTGAACAAATGTCGAGCGGTTGGAAATGATAACGCACATTTTGAGCTGAAATTGACCCAATTTGACGCCGACTTGAACCAAACAGCCTCTGATTGCAAAACGAAATTCGTCATCTTGTTCGGAACATCGGAATAATCTTGAATCAACATATATATCAACTTTATATTGAGACGGCATAAAGTGTATATTATAGTCGATTAAGCAATAAAAAAATCTATTTAAAAACCCTAATCTAATCCTAATGCCCTAAATCCCACTCAAATGACCTCACCCGACCCTAATCCCTCACGCAGGTAGGTGAGCATTTGGCTATTCGGTTTGGGTTTTGATCCAACCAATAAACCAAACCGTTATTTTGGAAAAATCGAACTGCCAATTAGCAAAAAAACATATAAATCGAACCAAATAAACCAATAGAGTTCGGTTTATTCGGTTCGGTTTTCCCTAAATACGAAACAAATATGAAAAGAAACTTCATGAAATCCTGGAAGCCACAAACATCTAATGTGGATCACACGTATTTGTATTTATATCAACAATATATGGTTTTAATTGAATCAAATAAGGAATACCTCCCCGCCTTCCCCAACTCGACACTGAAGGCAAGTTTCGCAATATTAGTAACTAGGCATTTGATTCTACTTGTTTTAATGCTCAAGTTTCTTAGAGGAGAGATACTATGCCATCAAATGTGAATTGCTTTTCATAACCCAAAATTGACCTCAAATTTTTTGGGAGGTATAAGTTTGTCTCTAGCCTTTACTCAGCTTTAGTTGGCACAAAGAAGGAATGGTTCCACATCCAAGATACAATGAAGTAATGAAATCACAAGATGACTTCAATGAACATCAACTGATATTCATTTTATGTTTTGAAGAATATACAATGAGAAACTCACGCAGAGCTGGCTTTCCAGAGTTGTAAGGCCCCAAAAAAAATCAAATCAAGAGATGTTAATCCTCAATTTAAGTAGGAACTAAGTTAAACACTTGAATTTGGATTCACTACATCTAGGCAAATAACCACCACAAAGACCCAAGATATCTATTCTTAGACTTGACAACAAGTTATAAAGATTGTCTAGAAAAGTGTTATTAGAAGCTAAAACATCAAAACAAAGAAAAATTCCCAATAATTGGAATCAATAGGCCTTCAATGATTTAAAATGCCACTCCCTATGAAAAATAAGCAAGAGCATGTTACATCAAAGAGAACTTTTCTCAAAGCCCTCCATAAAGTGAAAGGATACTATTTGCACATATATGTCAATTCCAGTTTGAATGAATCCAATCTTACATAAAACCATTATGGTTTAACAGGATTAACCTCTGAGATCCAAAGAGAAATTAATGGCTGGAATGGAAGCAAACACATCGTACTAGAACCACCTTATTTGGAGATTATCCAAATGCCTTCTATTCAGAAAGACACCAGCCTACACTATATTCTCCTGAATCACTCTTAGACTAAGAGCAGGAATTCAAGATGAAATAAAAAACGACCCTATATCATTATCCGTTTGGCTGAAGAAATAAAATATGAGCATTCAATTGAGTGTTTTGCTGACAATTTTACTTTCACCAAAATGTGCTGCGAAATAAAAATCCACACAATTCTTATAAAAAATATAAACTTCCTTTCTAGATTTTTCAGTATTTTATTGAGGTTCTGTAAAACAGCCTCCAGGAAGACATCTCGTCTGTTTTGGTATTTTACCGGCTAGGACCTCATGTAGTGCTGCTGCAGAAAAATCACTACTTCGATTTTGTAATAAATATCTGTTCAGATCTCATTGAAAAGCCGAATAATATGGTAGAGGATGGGATGTAAAAAAATCAAAGAGAGCTCTAACGTTCGAAAATAGAAGAGAAGATGAAGTACACGGGTGACAGGAGAACATATACAACGATCAAAAGATTCAGTAATCTTATGAACACAGAAGATAGAAAAAAAAGTTAGGGGATCAAAGCATAAAGAGAGATGAATCTTGGAGAAGAAAATGGCACTTGATCCTTCAACTATTCGCTCCATTATTGGAACGAAGGGGAGAGGGGGAAAGGGAGAAGGGGGAGTGAGAAGGCAGAAAACAATGGAGGCCAAGCCTTTCTACGCTGCCTCGCCGACATCATTTTAACTCGTCGGTCGATCTCGTCTGTTAAACCAGAGGTCCAGAAGCAACTACCGTTGAATGCCTTATGCCCAAGTCGAGACTCGACTCCATCCTCAAGAAGTGTATGGCATCGATCGGCCATCAAGAGTCGAGGAATGAAAGGAAACACTAACTCCGGCTGCCTCTAAGTAAATCGACTATTCGAACCGCGACTCACTCATCCACCTGACCGAGATATTAGGCCCGCCCGAAATAATTGGTTTTACTGTAAAACCGAAATTTATTAACTTAAAACCGAACCAAAAATCATAAAATCGCATTAACCCATAATTTCAACCAAAAATCAAATAATGAATATAAAAACCGAACCAAATGGACCAATTAATATCGGTTAGATTCGATTTTTTGGTTTGAACCGTCTAATGCACACCCCTACGCACGAGCCCGTCTCCTCTTCGCGCATGAGAGCTCGCTCAGCTTCCCTCTTCCGATCCCAATCGAACTCCCTCGGATTTCCCTCTTCACGCACGGCTCGATCTCCCTCTTCCCGCACGGAACCGCTCGATCTCCTCCGCACGCACGCCTGCAACCGTTCCCGCTCCTTCTCTCCAACCGATCCCTCCTTTCCTTCTTCCCTTCAAACCGAACGACAACTTCTTCTCCCACAACCCTCATCCAAAACTGAGCCTTCCTCTCCGATCTCCCTCATCTAAAACCGCAAGCAAAAGCTTTCTTCCTCTCCTCTCCAACCGCAAGCAAGAGTAAGGTCTTCTATTCTTGTTCTTCCTCTTCCCTCTTCTTCTCTTCTTCAAAACCGAAAATCACTTCTTCTTCTTTCTCTTTTTCTTCCCATTTCTTCGAAACCGAAAATTCCCCTTCCATTCCCCTCATTTCTTCCAATCCGAAATTTTTCTTCCCTCCTCTTCACCAAACGAATTTCCCTTTGCCGAAATCTGAAAATTCCCTTCGCCGAAACCTGAAAATTCTCAATCCGAAATTTCCAATTCTTTTTTGCCGTAATCGGAGAGGAACACCGTCATTAGGCATGAGAAGAAGAGGATTATTTATAAAGTCTTTTCTTTATAACTTAGAATTGAAATGATTTTCAAGATGATCACGAGATGAATTTAAAAGAGATTAAATAATTCATAAATAAATTTGAGTGGGGATTCAATGATTCATAAATAAATTAAATATTATGCTTTAAACAAAGAAGAGATAATTGAACTCAATTAGATCTGTCAGATCTGAATTAAAGTTTGAGTTTCATTGATATTTATATAAACTAACCTTGTGACATTATGCCTTACATAATTTCAGAAGATTTGATCTAAACATTAAAAATTTCTTATGAATTGAAACATAGACTTCAAGCATGGAATTCAAATGAAATTTGTAAGTGATCTCAATAGAATTCCATTAAATCTGAAAGCTTAACTTCAGGCGATCAAATGAATAAAAATAGCTCGCAAACAAATTTGTATGAAGCTTCATAATTTGGTTTCAAAATGAGAGCTTAATTAAATGACTCATTGGTAAATGTGAATGGTTAGATCATTTGTTGATTCATTAAAGAATTTAAAAAGAAAAGAAAGCAATGTTATTTGCAATACGTTTGGAATATCTAGATGATCATAAATTAAACTCCTTATGTCTATGAGGACGAAGAAAGCTTTTCATTAAATGTTTCCAAGTGTAATCAATGAAGACTTAAATGAAAATGATTCTACATTTGTATAAATACAAAATTAAATATTAAATAAAATAACGCCACTAGATTCGCACACATTATCAAAAGCAAGACGTTAATTAAGGCATTCTTAAATACACGCATGGGCCCCGGACACTATCTTTGAATGATTAAATTCGTGTTCCGAGAGTTGCTTCCTGCTGCTGCGATACCGCAAAAACCTAAAAAATAAAAAATATCCAAACTAATTCGGCCATGGTAGTAGATCTAATCCTTTGTTAGGAGCTAAACAAAGTTGATAGGGTATATAGTTCTCAAATATATTTAATTCAATCAATTAACTGCCCCGATGATGGCTGTGTTGAATGGTTATTTCAATCAGAGGGGATTTTTCCATCAAAATGTGATTTTAATTTCAAATCAAATTAACTCAAATTGAGTATCAATCTAAAAAATACTGCTTAAACAAAATTCAATCATTAAAAACTTAAAGCAAAACTCAATCTATCCACCTTACGCAATTGTTTGTCGGAGGTGACAAATTAAGAAAACTCTAGCTCACAAAGGAGCCAATGTCAAATCATGTATGTCACTCAATCAATCTCACGCCGAAGGATGTGGCCCGGGTCCTCCATTTGGTGGCTCCAAGAAGTGATGCATTACTAGAGTCCTCGACGTGGTTTGGCCAGAAAGACTCCATTATATCAATCCACATCGGCAGTGGGTAATGGCTGCTGAAGGTCTGTGGCATTTGGTAGACAATTTTCAGGCATGGGACTGTTTCTCGATGGAATGCTGGGTAATGGCGACTATTTCCATCGGTATTGGAAGGAACCATGGATGAGCGCGCATAAATCATTCCAAATCCATTTAAATTTAATCAAAAGTTCTCTCTCGCATTGAGAGGTAATAACTATGGGGTTTGCATATAAGAAATCTAAAATCAGATCTAAAGTCCTCACCAAATAAGGGCAAAATCTCTGGGTAGTGTCTTATCTACTATCCCATCTGTCTTCTGAAAATTACACCGCCACTTAAATCACTCTCTGACAGAGAGGCCAATTAATTTTACACACACAAATCTTTTGGCTAAAATTCAAATTACATATTTGTGGTTCTGAATCTGTGATTAATGAGGATTCGGACCTATCCCAAGTATCTTATTGTTCTGAATCTGTGATTCATTAGGAAATAATAAGGATTTTAGGTTTTTGACCTGCATAAGTTAGAAAGGCGATCTTACAATCAACGACGTTGCCATTTTATCTTTTCTTGAAACTTGTCTATATTTATTGGATTTCTTGATCAGCGGTTGTGCTTTTTTCTGCTGAAAGAAGCGCAATTACTGTCTTAATAATTAACAGTCATGCGTATTAGTTTCTTGGTCTTCTGGGCACCATAGCCAATTTTTTGAAGTTAAAATTGCTTATCGACATGAAAATGTTTTGCTGATTTTATTTCTTAATTTGGCAGAACTTTATTCTTCTGTGGCATTTAAGATGCTAATGTTTCACATATCAACTTTTGATTTCAGTAAGAAGGTTTTAATAGGTCTAAGTAACATGTTATTGGATGTTTGCTAAATGGAGGTGCGCATGTCTTATTATTTTGGCCATGTCTCCATCCCATCCAAAAATCACTATGGAAAACCTTATGAAATTTTACCCCTTTTATTAAGATCTAATTAGATTCACACATGCACTGACACGCAAAATGTGGTGAGAACCGAAATCGAAGTCCAAGACCAAAAACAGAAGAAACAGGAAAACAAATTTCTCTATAACGATGGAAAAACAAAATAACAATGATATGATCCCAAATCATATAATGGCCAATATGGAACATACAACAATAAGAATTACATGGATAAACAGATTCTGTGCAGAAAAGATAACCAAAGACAGAGGAATAATTGAAACTCAAGATAGCTGATGATATAAGAGATATTACAAATCAAGAACCAATTCTAAATAAACAAGAAGAATAAGATCTAAACCTCAAAGACAAAGAAGGAGTTAAGCACTCCAATACCTTCCTCGCAAACAAAAGTTAAGTATGGAGAATAACCTCAACACAACGGCCAAAAGCAAAATCGAACGATAGATCAAAGAAATCAAGAAGGAATCTTGATTTCTAAGATTCTAGAATAACCGTAATAAATAAGTTGATAATGTTATAACCGAAAGTAACAAATTATAAATCGAAAGAACAAGCTACAAAGAAATAAGAAACAACCCAAATGCAAGGTAAAATAAATGATCTAAGGTTGGAAGTAGTAGTTAGCATAGATAGCTTAGATCCAAGTATTATCTCGAAAAGAAACTATAAATAGGACTCCAAAGCCAGAAAAAAAAAGAAAGAATCTCTGAGAAACTTAGCTCTTTCCCCTCCCCTCTCTTCCTCCCCGAAGCTTGCCGGGTTTCCTCACGGAAACCATCCACCGAGGAGAAACCGCGCTGATCCCGCTCTCCCGTTCTTCCTGGAGCTCTTGACGGCTCGCCGAACGAATCATCAAAGAAAGAACGGGCAAGCAAGGTTAGGTTAATTAAAGTTTCGATCCAACGATCACGATGCGGTTTCAATCCACGTCTAATCTCGAATCACGCGCGCATAAATCAACATCACGGAATCCACTGCGACAGGAAAGAATCAAGAGCCGCGATCAAGAAACAAATCCAAAGGTCGTGATAAACAATTTAATCCAACCAGCAAGAGCATTTGACAAAACCTCAATCCGAGTGAATCGGATCCAACGCCACAGTAGCATAAGCAGATCCAGCGGAGCGAACACTCAAAACTGAGTCAACTCGTGAGGTGAATCAAGCTCAAGTTTCACCCCCACCCAATTGAAACAAATGTAACCGTAATTAGCTCAACAAGAAATATTCTCCCAATCATCCGCATGGACCTAAAACCAGAATTTAGATCGTATCAAACAACCACCCTCTCACAATAGGATAGTGGTGTATCAACTATACTCATAACTAACTACGTAATTAAGAAATAAATAACTGCATTGAACAATGATATTAAAATGTAATGACTATTTAGGAAATTTAAAATAATATGGTGCGGAATTGTCTCATCCACTTGATTTGCTTCAAAATGTGTATGCATTCATCGCTTGTGTTTGTGCTGCATCCATGTGTAGTTCTGATTGTAAGTGTCATTTCATGCGAGCATTTGGTATGTAACATATATATATATATATATATATATATATATATATATGAATGCTCACATGAAATGACACTTACAATCAGAAACACTCATGGATGCCGTACAAATACAACAGACTATTTTGCATTTCTCAAATATAATTTTGGTTTGTTCCAAATGTGTTTATTTGTTACCTCTTTTTTTTGTGTGTGTGCGTGCATGCCTTACTTGTCTTGCTATCGTAGTACGAGTATAGTTTTTATTTCGTTTGTATATGCTATTATATTACAACTTGTTATTTGTAGATTAATGTGGAGGAAGATAACAAAATTTTATTCTGAGATACGCAAGGAAATATACACTAGGAGAAATAAGGTGTTGCTATCCATTGAAGATTTTTGGTTTTTAGTGGTTAGCATTTTTTCATCATTTTCTGTTTTGACATTAATCTATACTGCAAAGAGTATTTGTCTCTAATTTGTTGCATGATATTCTGAATGCTGCAGTTTTTGAATCATCCTGTACTTGGTGAGTTTTTAAATGTGGAAGATCGAAAGGTACTATATCATTTCTTAAGCATGTCCACAGTAAAACAAAGTTAGTAGTAATGCAATTTCTATTGTCATGTAGATGAAAACATGTTTTAGAAATTGATAAACATACTATTTGTGTTCAAACATTGGAGCTACGGTAATTGCATGTATGCTCCCTTCCATCCGTAGGAATTGTAACCGAGAATAAATTTTTCATGTTTGGTGTGCAGATTCTCAGATATTTGGTTTCATTAGATGTTGAAGAACGTCCAAAGCTAGGCTACTCCATAACATTCGTGAGTGCCTAAATTTTGCTATAGCTGGTTACTCGGTTGAAGACATGGAATTAAAATTTCTTCTGTTTTTGGTGATCAGAACTTCTCGCCTAACCCATATTTTGAGGACAATAAGTTGACAAAGACATACAGCTTCCCTGATGAAGCAACAGCTGTTGTATCTGGAGCGACAATTAAGTGGAAGGAGGGATTGGTAAGTGCTGAACCTTCTAATTATAAGTGGACAGATAGGGAGGTCATCATGCATTGGTCTAATCCATGCTTTTCACATTGCTTCAAGCATAATGCTAACAAATCATCACATGAGGCAGGACAAGGGACTGGAAAACACGAGGTATTATCATTTTAATGACTATATTCTCCTTCCATCGTCTTGCATTTCATCCTCTTTTTGCTAATGCATCAATCATTCTGGTGTTCGTTTCTTGTTTGCTGCAAAAAAAATTAGCTCATGCGAGCAACCAACCCTAAACCTTTCATCACCTCTCCAGCAACCATTGAAACATATTAACACATTCATATCATTTGATTGAGAATAAACTAAACATTCAAATATATTTAATGAGCTAAACTTATTGAACTTATTTTCGATCATTCAAGGCTATAAATAAAACCTCTTAAGGAATACAAAATTCATAGCACATTATATGATGAAATAAAATTTAGTTTCGTCTTAATTTTTGTGTATAAATGTATTCGATGTGTACTTTGCAAATGCTTTGCAAGTCCTGACTTCTTTTGAAATTCTTTTTTGTTTAGTTGCCATATATGATGCTTGCTTGCTGATCATACGACTACTGTTTGTTGCAGTTTCTTTATGTGGCTTAGCGAAACACAACAAATGCCTGCTCCAGTTGCCGTATTGGATAAGGTAAAACATGAGATAATAGTTTGGATGTTTGAATTTATTTTGTTCTAATTTTGTATTTTTATTTATAATTTGTTTGTTTTGTTTTTATTTTTACTTAAAACAAAAATATGTTTAAATATTCCATTTATTTCTCATTTTCAGAAATAGAAAAAAAAGAATACTTTTAGATAATGAAAATTGAAAACAAAACTGTTCTACATCAAGTTAGCATAATTTAGCATTTAAGCCTAACTATTCTAAATTATCATCATAACTTTAAATTAATTATTAATTTCTCTTGTTAATAAATAACATAACTAAATAATACATACTTAGACAGTCAAAATAAAATTTAAAATTATTATAAATTTTAATGATTTAATTAATTATACCATGCTAAATTGTCATAAATAAATACTACTCGTACTTAATGATCATTATTAAAACCCTGATTAATCTTTAACAAATTTGGATAAATTCTTATTTAGCAATTACTATGGTTATTATTTGATTAATTATTAGTTCAAACTTTAATTGCATAAGAAAATACTAATAAAAATTTATATTTTATATTTAAAATTATTAATAATCTCTAATTATTACAAACAGTTCATTATTTACCACTTACTGTGGTCAATTACTTCACGAATCTTAGACTTAATTTTTTATAATTAAATGTTGATACAATCTAATGATCTTAATTAAAATGTTATAAGTCATATTGACCTAAGCTTTACAAAATTTTCATGATAACTAATTAATTTATTTATTATGTTAAGTTTTTTTTATCTTATATATATATTAAAAATGAACTATGCTATACTCTTGCAAAATAAAAAGAATATTTTTCATGATCATAAAATAATATTATAATTTAAAAGAGTCTATTATACTTCAAAATTTAATTTTAATAAGATTATTTTGATCTAAATTATTAAGAAAGCTTATGTGTTTTAGATATAAAAATTAAGGGTGTGTTTCAAATAGTTTTTTGACTATTTTATTTTTTTAGAAAATAATCAAAAAATAAAACAGATTCGTTTGACTATCAGCTTCTTGACTGATTTTCAAAAACTTTTATGATAAAATAACTGTTTTGAAAATTAGAACTATTAGAATATTTTAATTGTCAGAAAGTTATTTTTTGAAATTTTTAAAAAGAAAATATTTGTAACACATATGATAATTTTTTTAAAAAATTACTTACTCACAGCAGTTTTACAATCAGCTTTTTAAAACATAGATCTTAAGTTTTCTTCTTAAAATATTTAATTCATAAATTTTATTAAATGAAAAATATATTATTAAAAATGAAAAAAAAGGGGTGGTATTTCAATTTGGACCCAGTGGTTAAACCGAAGAGAAATATTGGAGCAGAATATCTAATTTCTCATATGTTTTATAAATTTTAAAATGTCAATTTGGACCCAGTGGCTTTTGAATTATGGAAATGGTATGAGCAATAATTGATATTGATGTGATGTGTAAGAAAATAAAATAAATTTAGATGATGCTCATTTATTAAAGGACAAAAAGAGGGGATGCCTATCAAAATTTTTAAGTGTTTTATTTCTTGATGATAGAAGAAAGTTTCAAAAAAAAGACATATTTTATCTTATCTACAATTTAAATATCCTTTTAATTGTCGTCAACTCTTCTCTTCTGAAATAAAAAAAAAAATTAAACAATATTACTAATCATTATTTTTCTTATTAAATTTTACCTCTAAATAATATTAAATGAATGTCAACGTTGATATATACACACATATATTCTTTTAATTAATAATTATCAAATTGAATAGAAAAATTAATTTAATTCAACTGAAGCAAGCTTATGAATTATGATTATGGGACTGAGAAAGACTTCGATCAACTAACAAAAAGGCTACTATAATCGATTATAAATATTTTTTTAATAGGATAATGAAAATGAGATGATTAGTTCTTGTCTTATGTTGATAAGAGTAGTTAATTAGTAGTAGATTGTTATGCAATAGTACTTTTTATATTCTATAAATACTATTATTAACGAGGAATTAAGAACTTGCATGAATGAAAATAATTGTTCTTTTTTTCTCTCTACTTTTTTATCTCTCCAATTTCTTGAATTTTTCCCACTTTTTTATGCTTAGAAAACTTAAAATTACCTAATTATCTTTGTTCCTCACTTCTTGCTCATTAGTGCTCTTATTGAGAGATATTAGTTATTAGGTCATAAAAATACGAGACGATTAGTTATTTTAGGTTAATATGAGTTGCTACTTAACTAGAATTAATAATGTTTAATAGCTCTTTTATTCTATAAATGCTCCTATAATGGTGAAATTAAGGATATAAGTAAATGAATGATAGTTTTCTCTCCTTGTCTCATTGTTCTAGCTCTTTCTCCTCTCCTCTTGTTAGTGGTTGGGAAAGTTAAAATTGTCTAGTTATCTTATTCTTTCTCATTTTTTATTCATATCTATGATAGAGTGCATATCAATAACACTCACATTGAGCCTCACAATCTAGTGCATTATTTTCATTAGCACCACACATTTATTTTTTTCCTATCACCTTCATCCAATAATAAAATTTCTCGGCGGCATCCTTAAATTTTATTTTATCACCATTAAGGTCTACCTCTTTCAATTCTATTGATTCAAAATCTATTCACATTTTTATCTTACATTAATGACTTCTCATCTAGCTCCTTCTACTCATGTCATTCCTTGACTTTACCAACTTACAAATCATTTATACAAATTGATCCCTCAACTAGAATTTTATTTGAGCAATGGTAAAACATCATTTATAGTTAAAAAAAATCGTAATACATTATTTATTAACAAGTATAAAAAATTAGATACAATATACCGATTATACTCAGTTTGTTAACAATGAAAAGAGAGAGAGAGAGAGAGAGAGAGAGAGAGAGAGAGAGAGAGAGAGAGAGAGAGAGAGAGAGAGAGAGAGCAATGAAAGAGGGGGTAAACATTCATAACAAATTTTCTTATTTCAAAAGTTCATCAAAATGTTGCCATCAATTTGATACTGCGAACTATCATAAGTGACCTTTTTGTGATTTTCATCTCTTCTATTTTTTTTTCCTTTCTTCTCCATTCCTTCTCAACTATATTACAATTTATTGAGATTATCTTATGCATCCATTGTATTTAAACTTTCACATAATAAACTTGATACATAACTCACATGTGATTCATGCACAATATTGAGTAATTTTTTAGTAAATTGTATAAATAATTTTCAAGATTTTATAAGAAGCTTTTTACATACATCATCATGTAATTCATGCATGGATATTGGGTAAATACTTAACATAAGATAGTGTATAACCCTTCCAATGCATTGTTTTAGATAAAAGAATTAAAAAAAAAAGTTATTCCGAAGAAGACTGACTTTGTTTAGAACTCCTCATCCTTGAATTGTTTTGTATTGCTTTCTCTTGAAATGCATTTATTTGTATAGCATTTCCAACTTGAAAAAGTTGTCCCTTTATCTTGAACGAGAAATGCTTGCATGCAGATTGCTCATACAATCAAAGGGTGTGTATGGCCCGATCCTCTCAGATATATCATCGATGTAAGTTTGCTTCTTCCTATCGGTTATTCCTTCATTATTGTTTGGGTTAAGTTGGTTTTTATTGAAATCTAGCTTTACATAATCATCTTTCATTTTGTTGTGCACTTTTGCTTAACTTGCGTAAGAGCCTAATAAAGAGATTGGTAGGAAGAAAGGAGATGACGTAAAAAAATTTTCCCCACTAATTTTATGATGTTTGAATCTAGTTTATTGTCAAAGATTTGGGCAAACCAGTTGCAATTGCAAATACAAACATTGCTCAAAATATTCTGAGAATTTTTTGAGGGGAAATTGCAAATGCAAACTTCCTGAATGTTTAGATTTGTTGCTTCTTCTTCATTTTTTTTCTCTTCTTTTGGTAGTGCAATGCTTCTTGCGCCACGTATTTCATGGTGAATCAATTTCTTCAAAGTTCCCTATTAATTTTTGTAATGCTAGGGGAAAGAATTTCATTTTTTTTAATTTATTTTTTATTTTACAGTTTGATGCGGTTGACATTGCAAAATATTCTATAATCCATGCTGAGAGATAATTCACTTAAAATCATAGAACAGATTTGAGAGATTCGAAGCAAAACATTACACAACCAAAGCATATGATCACAATGATACAAGATTTAATCTGAAAAATTTCGAGAATGAGAAAAATCATGGAGCCACACCGCACTAAGAAATTCACTATGAAGAAAATTAGGAGAACAATACAAATTACACTAATCTAAAGCCTCTCTATACTTCTCACGCTCTAGGGCATGCACTCTCCACTTACACTCTCTAGAGAATGGAAAAAAATTTAAGAATTTCTAAAAAAATTATGCAAAACTACCTAAATATGAACTCTCTCATTTTGTAGCACCGTAACTCTAGTGCCAAGATGCTGGTGTCGCTACCTTCCAGTCTTTTCTACAAAGGTTATAGCGTTGTTGGTGTAGTACCAAGGCACTAGCCACTCTATCTTGTGAAATGAGTGCTCGAGTCTTAGCGTGTGGCACTGCAGATGTAGCACTAATGTGCTATCTTCTCTATCTTTCTGATGCAAATCCATGAATCCCGATATTGTGACGATGTCCTTCTAGCATCGTGGATTTGTCCTCTGTGGTGCTTATTTTGGATGGGGAATTTGGGGCACACCACGTAGATCGTATGGGGGTACTTATCTATCGCATGACATTGAGGCATGATGTACTATCTCAAAAGATAGCAACATCACCCTATAATGAACCTAATCACCTAATAAGAACTCATAAGGCATGATGGGTCTTTTAATGTACCAGAGATTTTTCTCCTACTTTATATGGATGACTAAAATAAGATTTATATTAAGTCGAGTTCTTAAGTTTCCTATAGAGACAAACCTCCATAGTTAATTATATCTTGGAAAATAAAATTCCCTAAGAATACTCTTAATTAAAGTAGATAATTATTATCTCTAAAGACTTCAAGGTTAGACTATCAAAGAATTAATTATGTTTGGAAAGCCAATTAGGAAGGTTCAAGGAGAAGACTTATTTTTGGAATCCAAAGGAAATAAGTATGGAATACTCATGATATTAGGAAGCTTAATGAATATTCCAATCTATCCTATGATCGGGCTTTATATATATGAAAGTGAAGAGATTTATTTATTTGAGTTGAATTTTTATTAGATTGTTAGGACTTATAATGCTCAACACAAGGTTGTGAAAATGGCTAAGAGGTGGGGATTTATGCATATAGCTTGAAGAAAATAGTTACCTTGGATCCTAAATCTAGGGAGCTTTAACACAAGCTAAAGCACAAGCTAAATCTAAGCGACAGGCGGACATAAGGGTTTATCCCCCACAAAAGGGAGTAAACTTATTTGACTTTAGGACTTACAACCGCCTAGAGTGGTCGTCAGCTAACACCTCCTACACTTTAAATCTATATAATCCGGTCTTATGAATTGCAAGATAGCTAGAGTAGTTATTTAATTGAAAAGAGACTAAAGTCCTAAACTCGCTCCCTAAGAGATTAGAGCATGAGTGGTATGAGCATATGACTTAGTCTACAAATATAAAATCTTTTTAAATTTATTTCATTTTGGGCATATCATTTAGAAAAAGACTTTAGGATTTTTGTATGCCTAAATGCATAATGAAATAGATTATGACCCAAATCAAAAGAGAGAGGATGAAGCTCCATCGTCAAGGGTTGCTCTCATAGGTCAAGCGGTCCCTATTGTATGAGGACGGAGGCCCTCATTTTTAGCACAAGTGATAGAAGATGCATGCATGATGTGAGACATACAATATACAACTAAGTGGTTGCTAAATCTTTTAATTATCTTGATTATAGTTTAAGCTTTATGGTGAGGTTATGAGTTGTTTAAAAATTTAGTTATGAGTGATTAATTATATTAAAATTTTATTTTTATCATAAGAGCCTACCACATTCAGGCCACACATTAAAACATCAATAACGAAACTATGAAAACGTTGCAATCCTGATGCGCAATCTAAACAAATCATCAATCAATTTTATAAACTTATCGTAAAAAAGTAACAAGTCGGTGTGGTCAGGTGCCGATGCACAACTCAAAAAATAAAAAATATAGGTAGCCGAGCTTTACCCTTATACAACCCGGTATATGAAAGAATAATTATAATTAGAAATGAATACATGGTATAGGGGCCTTCATTCTTCATTTTTTCCTTCCTTCCATCTCCTCATTTCTGATTTGATTGTGCTTCAGAGGCACACATCTCCTCATTTCTAACATAAGTTAGAGGTCAACTTATTTTAAGTTTTAGGAATTATTGATTCATTTTCTTACTTAAGAAAATGAAACTATCATTGACTCTTTTAGACTTAATTCTCACCTGGAAAGGTTGCCAGTAACACCACCTAAGTGAATTTAAAATCTTCACTTCAGTCTTATGAATATAAGATGACTAGGGTATTGTATTTAGGAAAGAAAGCTAATAGCTTAAACTCACTCCATAACCTTAAGATAATGATTGGTATGTTATACATCTAGCTAATGTAATATTTTTTTTTAATTTTCTTGTATTTTGACTCATAATTTTTTTAAAGGGCTTTAGGTATGCAATTTATGCCTAAAATGAGATACACTTAGAAAAAATCATGGGCCAAATCAAAGTAGGCACACTTCTCCAAGAAGGGAGGTTATCCTCACAGGTCATATTGCCTCTTATGTACAATGAGTGAAGTGCCCAATTCAAAAAGTATGAACAATATGCTTGCATGATTCACAAAATCAAGTTATTTCTAGTTACTTTTAAGTTATGCCTAGGACTTTAATTGAATGAGGTTATAAGATTTTTTATTTTATGTTTAATTATAATGGGATAGAAATTTTAATTTTTCTAAGAGTTTAATGCATCTAGGCTTCATCAGAAAACACAACAATCATAGAAGAAGCCTATGAAAAATATGAGTTCTATTGCGCACCCTAAAATAAATCAAGCCAAATTTAAATGAATAAAATAGGCGGATGCAACCGGGTACCATTATACACCTCAAAAAAAAGAAAAAGTGGGCAGTTGAGTTTTGCTCTTATACAGCTCAGTCTAAAACTAAAAGTTTAATCTATGTGGTCTTCGTTAACTTTAGGATCATCATCATTAGGGACCTCCTTAGGCTCTATTATGGACCATCAAATAGGTACAATCAGCTCCTGTTAATCTTAAAGTCTTTAGATCCTAACCTAATTCAAGGCTAAGATTATATTTTAAATTTTTAAAATAAAATCCTAAATCCTGCAAAGCAGATGTTAGGAAAAACATACAACACCAACGATTTATAAATATACGGCTTAGCATCAAAGATTGCCAAGCTCACCTGTCTTATCGAGCTATGCTTAGGGTCTTAAGCAGCACTTGCAAGCAAACAACATTTATTTTATTTTGTAATAACACTCTCTTTAAGCACACCCCCATGCAAAAAATAGTATTAGTCTAAAATAACGCCCTAACATCTAAACTAGCGAGCAAACAACCTTAGCCATCCAATCTAAAATAGTACACCATAAAATAAGAAAAAGTATTAAATCATAATAAGCACATCAGCCTAACCTAATTCTAGGATTGGTGATGTAGTATTATAGTGTGTGAAAAGAGGGCTTGTGTGGTATGACTGCACTAGGATTTATTTTAGTTTAAGTTTGATTCAAATTCAAAGTTTATTCACTTTATCACTAGATGGTTCCACTTTAAGTGATTTATAATTTTATTTCAATTTTAAGTTTATTTTTGTGTTAAAATTGAATTTAGATATTAAAAAAATAAAGAATAAAATAAGTTCTGCTTAAGATAGAACCCATTCTGTCCAACATCCTAATCCTAATAGAATGAAATTCCTACCATGAGGTGAAAATTCATTCTATGGGTCAAACTAAGAGCTTATGTATCTTAATTAACTCATTTGAATTTATTAGAATGATTTGATTGAATTAGATTTGATTTGATTTAGTTTGAGTTTTGAAGTTTGAATTTGTTTAACTTCAATGTTTCGATTATTGATATTGATTTTGAATTTATTTTATTTTAGTTTGGTTTAATTCAAATTTTTATAATCCACTTAATGTTTAATTTACTTTTTTGAATTGATGTTCAATTTCTTTCTTCAATTTTCATTTTATTGAATTTTATGTGATTTATGTTGATTAACTAATTTTAAATTTTGTTTACATCTTAATGATTTCATATTTTCATTTATGTTTGATTTGAATTAGCTAATGATTTTTAATTTAATTAACTTATGACTTGATTAAAGTTTAAGTTGATTATTTTTATTCAATTTTTCAATTAAGAATTTGATCATTTAGTTTATTAAATTCAGTTATTTGATTTGTGTATTGATTTTAATTGCAATGATAGCTTGATTTAATTTAATTAATTTGATTTGTTTATATTTTTATGTTGACTAATTTATTTCAATGTTGTTTGGAATTGAATATGATTTAATGGCTCAAAATATATATTTAACTTTAAGTTTATTAATTTGATTAAGATTTAAAATAAATTTGTCGTGATTAAAATTTATTTTATTTAAGCAAGGTTTTAATTCAATTGAAGATTTTAATTTAAAGATCGGTTGATTAAACTTGTTCCTTTTATTAACGAGTTCATGATTGACTAACTTTATTGTGTTTTATTAACATGTTGATTGTAGTTTGATAATTGTTTGGTTTAATTTAATCTTTTGATTTAACTTAATCTATTTGATATATTAAGTTTTGTTCATTTATTGATTTGCTTAAGTTAAGTGAAATAAATGTTTACTTTGATTTCAATTAAACTTGATTATTTGTATTTATAGTTTCATTTAATTTTATTCATTTATTAGAATTTGGTTAATGTCTTTAATTAATAGCTCATGTTGAATTTAATTATTTTAACTTATATATTTAATGGTTAATTAATTCACTTTATTCAAATAGATTGAATTAGATTTAATTTAGTTATCCATTGAGTTGATTAAAGTCTACTTTAATTTCATTTAATTTGATTTGATTAATATCATATGATTAATCAAAATGAATTTGATGATTATTTTAATTTAAGATTTAGTGATTAAGTAGGCTTTGATTTAGTTTGTGGCTTATTGAATTCAAATAATTCATGTGATTGAGATTCAATATTTACTTAAGGTTTAATTGGGTCAATTTAATTGATATAGTTGTGGTGTTTTTTTTTTGAGATGATGTGTGTGTGTATCGGGGGGACATCACATAGATCTGAGGGTGTACTTATTGAGGTGATTGGGTACGACATAAAAAATAGTGCACTATCTCGAAAGATAGAAATCACTACCCTACGATGGACCTAATCACCTAATAAGGACTCCTAAGACATGATGGGTCTTCGAATATACGAGAGATTTTTTCTCTACTTTACATGGGTGAATAAAGTAGGGTTTATTTAAATCGGGTTTTAAAGTTCCTTATGGGGACAACCTCTCATAGTTAATTACATCTTAAGGAATGTGAGTTCCTTAGGAATACTCTCGCTTAAGGTAGACAATTGTTGTCTCCAAAGAATTCAAAGATATGACTATTAATAAATTGGCAATATTTGGAAAATAAGGTGGGATAAATCAAAAGGAGAGACTTATTATCGAAGCTAAAAAGAGAGGAGTAGGGGATGCTAATGATATTAGAAAACCTAGTGAGCATCCCAAACTATCATATAGTTGGGTTTTATATATTTGAGATTGAGGGGAGTTATGTATTTGAGTTGAAATTTTATTAGAAAACTGAGACTTATGATTCCACAATACAAGATTGTGAAAATGCCTAAGAGGCGAGGATTTATGCTTATAGCCCAAGGAGAAACAACAACCTCATATCTTAAATCTATGGAGCTTTAGCGAGGGCCAAAGCATGACCTAAATCTAAGGCAAAAATGGATATATTGTTTACCTCCAAAAGAGAGGATAAACCACCCGACTGCTGGACTTATAACCACTTGGAATGGTAGCCAGCTAACTCCTCATACATTTTAAAACCATGTAGTCACGTCATATGTTTTGCAAGATCGTTAGGATGTTATTATTTAGAAAGAAACTAAAATCCTTAAACCCACTCTCTAAGAGACTAGAGCATGAGTGGTATGAAATAATGACTTGGTCTAAAGCAAATTTTATCAAATTTTATTTGATTTTGGGCTCTTTATTTTGACACGGGCTATAAGAATTTATATGCCTAAATGCATGATGAAATGGGATTATTGGTTAAATCAGAGAGAAAGAGGTGTTTTCCACCATAAGGGAGACCCTCAAAGGTCAAGTCTTCCCTTATCGTGCAAGGATAAAAACTCTCTCTTAGTAAGAGCAAAATAATATGATATGCATGATATTAAGCACAAAACATTCAGCTAAAGGGTTGCTAAATCTTTTAATTATCTCGATTTAATACTTAAGCTTTAAATGAGGTTATAAGTTATTTTAAAAAATTTAGTTATGAGTTGTGATTGGGGTAAAAAGTTTATTTTTTCTTAAGAACCTAAACGGATCTAGGCCACACATTAAATCATCATACATAAAGAAACTATAAAAATACATGTTATTTCTATTGCACAATGTAAACAAATAATTAAACAAATTATAAACTCAATGTGAAAGAATAATAGGCCGGTGCATTCAGGTACTGCCGACAACCCAAAAAGAAAAATAGGTAGCCGAGCTCTACCCTTATACATCCTGGTATATGAAAAAATAATTATAAATTATAAATGATAAGTGTTATAGGGGTATTCATGTCTTCATGCTCCCTCCATCTCTTCATTTGATTTAGTAGGCTTCTAGACATCACATGACACCCCAGGATTAAACTTTATGGCTAATGTTCATCCTTAACCCCCATAACACTTAACCAAATTCCTAATGCACAATTACATCAAAAATATAAAATAAAAATCTAACTACACCTGCAAAATAAGTATTAGCTAAATACACCATACAACCCAAGCAGTTATATGAATAATTTGGACTTAGCACCTGTCACATTCGTAACCAAGTCCACCTGTCATAATGTAGATCATGCTTAGGGGTCAAGCAATCTGCAAAATAGAGCATTTATATTTATTTTAAGCACCCCTTAAGCACAATCTCCTACAAAAAATATGATTAGGCTAACAATGGCCTAACATTCAGTCTACAACAATACACACAAAATAAATATATATCAAACCATTCACCGCCTTAACATAAAGCTAGAAGTGGTGACTTAATCTAATTTGTGTGTATTAAGGCTTGTGTGGTATGTCCTAACTAGGCTTTAGAGTTATCATTCTCTAAGTATGAAGAGAATTAATTTGAAGGATGGCTTCACTTTAAGTGATTTAGTTGATTTGCAAGATTTTACTTAATGTCTTATATTATTTCATCTTGGCCTACACAAAATAACTAGGTGTTATAAAGAGAAAGAAAGAGATGATCACTCTCTTTTATCCTTACCTTAAGTCGCATCTAAAGCAAATTAATTAATCAATTCCCTTTAGTGAATGGCTTATTACATATTTTAATTAATCTTAAGTTTATGTTCACTTTAAATAAATTCATTCAATAAGAAATGCATCTTAAGATTAATTGGAATGAATTACTAACATAGCACATGTTTGTTCATTTCTTTCCATTATATATATGGCATGGATATGGTTAAGTCCTAAATATACCTATACATGTAATTTGTATCTTAACACACTTGAATGATGAATGTAAGCAAATATACTTAGAATTGATGTTTCATTTGGTTGAATCATTTTGTCATATTAATTCAAAGCTCTATCTAAATTCTTATATAAAAATATAAGAAAATAGCCCTAAATCATTTGATCAATTAATTCAACCATTTGAACAAAGTATGAATGCATGTCTTTTTAATAGAAAAATGGGGTCTTCATTCATTAACTAAATACACATTAAAATGTATACAAATTTTAAGCAAGTACGGTGCCATTATTTTTCACCAGGGGAGTGAGGTAGGAACCTCCTTAGGGCTACTTAAAGTCGTGCGTCTCTGGAATGTCCAGACTAATATACCCACTATTCTTAAATACATATGGATGTATAAACAACTATAAGAATAGAAAACCATGCAAAAGTAGCATTTAATTGAATTGATTTATTTGTGTAAATGAATTAAAGCTCTATCTAAATTCCAATGTTAAGATGTATAAGAATAAAATCAAACGAGTACGTCGCCATTGTTCTGCACCAGGGGAATGAGGTAGGAAACTCCTTGGGGCTACTTAAAGTCGTGTGTCCTCGGCATGTCTAGACTAATATACCCATTAACATTCAAACTTATGCAAATCAACACATGAATTTAAGAAAGAGACTTCACTTCATACACTAAGCTTATATTCACATGCATCTCCTGTATATACATAACTAAAGTCACAATGTATATTATAATTCATTAATAAGCTTTTGAAAGTACATTTGAGATTTAATAGTGATAATAGCCACACATATTTTTAATTAAGTCAACATGCAAATTAACATGAAGGAAATCATTTTTTATTTGATTAATTTGAAAGAAATGAATGCATAAATACGAGTGGAATATAACATTTTAACATGATTGGAAAGAAATAAAGAAACACAAGCATGTAATTTCATTCAATCCAACTAAGTCCTAAGGACAATTATATTAAACAAACTCATTTAAAATAAACCAAAGTTTCTTAAAGCCATTTTTGATCTTATGTTTGATTGATTTAAGAAATGTAAAAGAAGTTTGTTAATCCTAATCTCATTCCCCATATGTGAGTTAATGTGATTCAATGAAAAATAATTAAGTTGATTTTATATCTTAATTAGGTTGAGGTATGAATTAAATCAATTAATTAATCCTTACCTACATCACCTTTAGCTAATTAACTAATTAATGATGAGCCAACATGAGATGCAACTACCTGAAAAGTAAATGAGCAATGCTCCTAAGAAATGAAAGGGGTCTAATGCAATTGGCTCATAATTAATAGTTGATTAAGCTTAAGAAACTCACTAAATTACTTTTATGATTTTCTCACACATGTGAGCTAACTATAATTTCATTAGCTCTTTCTTTAGGTTATTGAACATCCAAAGAGCTACCCAAGATTAATTAAATAAAGTTAGATTATGAATGAATGGATTTTAAATTAATTTAATTAAACCTTTAATCAGTTAATTAAATCTTTTGATTATATCTTTTAATTAGGATGATGAAATTAACTTAGGGAAGAAGATCAAGGAAGAGGCCTCAATCCCAATCCCTAAATCATTTCAGACATCTAATGAGGCTCTGAAAGAAGTAGATATCCTTTCTATTTAAATTGATTAATTAAGTTGTTAATCAATTAATTAAGCTTTAATTAATTTGAAACAAATGATGAGGCTTAATGAAATGGTTATTATGAGAGAACCCAAACCACTTCCCTTAAGCTCCCCACTACAGAGGACAATAAGCTTAATCAATTAATTAAACCACTATTCATTTGCTCAATTATCACTAATTAAGATTGGAGAGTAATTAAGGCTTAATTCATTGATTTCCTTAATTAATCATCCAATAAATTCCAAGAAAAATAGGGGAGGCAGAGGTCATCCCCTAAACATCTCTGAAAATTTTGAAATTAATCAAACAATTAATCAGAGAGTAATTAGGCTAATTAAAATTTTAACTAAACCTTAAGCAAATTACTTCAAACTTAATTAATAATAATTTTAATGGATTTTACTCTGAAATATCTTCAAAATAAGCCATCATTTGTATTTTTTTAGATTTTTCTAGGATTAGTTATAGTTTTAGGAAGATTCAGCCTTAAAAATTAATTAAAATAGCCCTAACAAACCCTTAATCTCGTCGGCGCCATGTCGTTGCTGACATAGCGCGCACTTTTCACATGGAACGCTGGGATAGGGTATTTAAGTTATCAAATCAAGAGGCTGACATGGATTGATGAAAAAGTGCTTTCTAGTGGGCCGTCCGATTAGATCGAATGGGCACAATCAAACTCATGATTTTGAAGGATTAATCAAGGGATCTACGCATCATCAGATCAAGACCGTCCATTCTGATCACCCAGAACGGACGACCCTTGATCTATCTCCTTTACGAATGGTGAAAGACGGATGTCGTCCATCTTTCTCCATTCGATCCGAACTCACCCGAGCTTGGAGTGACATTAAATTGATCCCATACCATCAGGGAGAGGAGACGCGGGCATCCAACGGTAAAAAATGCATGGCATAAAAAATTCCTTCGTAAAGGACCAATCAATTTTTTTCTGAACCAACAGTTTTGAGGAATTACCTCTCTGGAGCTAGTTTTTGGTAGTGGGATCGACTGAGGTAGCTTTGTTTGGTTAAAAAGAAGCTCTATTAAGCCGCACGAGCCTTGATTTGAGGTGAGCCACTCATACGACCAATCCACACACGTAGGAGCTTTGGCTTCGATCGAAATTGGACCTCTGGTGGCTTGGAATCTTAAGGGATGATTTGGTATTGCTCGACAAGGTGTGGTGATGGTGTGTGTTTGGGCTAGTTTGATTGAGTGGAGGAGGAGTTTGAATCAAAGGAAGGATGCCCTGTTTGGGTTGCACACAAGAATGGAGAATTCTGATTGTGGTAGCTCAGAGAGGCTTCGGGGAGGCTCTAAGGAGTTTCAAAAATTCTTAGAAAACTCTCACAGTGCGAATTGTAATAATTGCCTGAGGGAGGAGTCAATTGAGTGTGATGGATGATCCAAAATTCTCACTGATTACCATCATGGCTTTGGAGGGGTCATTGTTAGCTCCACGTGGCTTGCCAAGAGTGGAGGAAACTATGGTAGGGAGCTCAAGGCAAGATATGAGGAGATTGGGTTGGCTTGGTTTGTTTCCCTTGGTCCATGGCAAGTGCTAGGCTGGCTTAGATTGGGCTAAGGGGGGTTTAGGAATACCTTATTTGGCAATTGCATGGCTGCCATGAGAGGAGAGAATGGACTTTACCTCTTATAGAAAGAATCTAATGCAAATGAGCTTGTTTAATGGTCAATTCCATTGAGTTGGGTCCCAGTTGGATTTGGGCTAGTTTGGGAAGGATCTATGGCTGGTTTGGGTTGGGTTAGGCTAGGTCCTAGGGTCCCATGGGTTGATTTGGGGTGGTTTGGCTTCATATGGTCAAATGGGTTTATCTGGGTTCAAGTTGGGTTGGGTTGACTAATTGGTCAAGTTGGGTCAAACCAAAGCTTGGGTTAGATTCAAATGATATTTTGAAGAGTTTTGATTCAAGTGGCTTTGATTAATTTGGCTTAGGTTTGATTTTGGCTCATTTGGATTCAAATAGGTCAAATGGGCTAAGTTGACCAATTTAACCAATTTGACCTATTTGACCAATTTGATCAATTTGACCAAATTGGGTTGGGTTAGATGTTGGGTCATGTTCAATTGGTTGATTAAAAATGATTATAGGATTTGATTTGATTTGATTTAAGTTTAATTTAGATTTTGGCCAATTTGACCTTTTAGGTCAATTTGGGCTAGGTTTGGTCAAGTTGACCAATTGGTCAAATTGGGCGCAATCATGACTTTAGCCAAGTTCAATAAGTGATTTGGAATAAACTTGAGCCATTGGTTGCAATCAATTTAGATTAAATCATGATTTGACCCATTTTAGCTTTTTAGGCCAATTTGGGTCAACTTAAGTCAAATGGCCAACTGGACTTGGTTTGGCTCAATTGAGAGTTTGATCATGTTCAATCATTGATTATGAATTGATTTGAATCAATGGTTTCAATCAATTTGGTATATAGTGGGTTTTGGCTAGTTTAGGTTTCATTTGGGCTAAAGGTTGACTTGGTCAATGGACCAAGTTGATTTGGTTTGACCCAATTCAAAATAGTTGATCACCTTAGGATGATTGTTGATTATGATACGAGGTTTGGATGGGCTTAGTTCAATCCAATTCTGGTTGGATTAGAACTTGGCTCAAAAAGGGTCTTTATGTCACTTTGGGTCAAGTGGACCTAAATGGGTCAATTTGTTTGGTTTTGGCTTGATTCAAGTTCAGTTGAACTCACATATGTATTTAGGATGAAAATATAAATCTAATTCCAATTGGTTTAAAGTAAAATGAATTTTGGTTCATATGACAATTTCAAGTCAAAAGGGGTCAACATGGGCTTGACTTGAGTTGACTTGGATTTGAATTGATAATTGTAGTTTGTTTTCATATTTCGAACAATAATTGAAGGAATGATTGAATCATGAAGAAATTCATGAGTTTTGAGTTGATTTGGATATCATTTAGCCAAGTTCAAGAAATTGGCTAAAAGGGCTAAAATTGAAAATTTGATTTGATTTGAGTTTGGTTTTGGCTATTTGGATTTATATTTCATTTATATTTGTGAATATAAATGAAGATATAAATAATTTATGAGAAAATCACTTGGGTTTGGAGTGATTTGGAAGCAAATTTGACCAAATTTAAGGATGTAGGTCAGAAGGGTTTAAGTAGGAAATTGATTTATTTTTGGTCATTGGAGGGTGAGTTTCATTTATATTTGTGAATATAAAAGAAGGAATAATTGATTTATAAAGAAATCAAGAGTTTGAGTTGATTTGATTTGATATTTTATTAAGCTTATGGAGGTAGGTCCATATGGTTTAAGAAAGGTCTTGATTTGGTTTGATTTAGTTTGATTCGATTTGACAGGTTTGAATTTGAATTTCATTTATATTTGTGAATATAAATGAAGGAATGATTAATTTATAAAGAAATTATCCAAGTTTTATTTGGTTTAAAGGGGGTTTTGGCTAAGCATATGAAGGTGGTTCATATGGCTTAGAAGATTTTGGAGTTTGAATTTGGTTATGGGTTTCAATCATTTGGAGTTGGATTTTATTTGAGATTGAATGGAAATTTGAGAAAATTAATTGAATTGGGGTTGATTTGAATTTGGATAAGGCTAAGTCCATAAGATAAAATTAAAGGGCTTAAGAAGGGTTTTGAAATTTGAATTTAATCATGGGTTTCAATCATTTGATTTGGAATTGATTTATGATTTGATTTGAAAGTTTGGTTTGAAGAAAGAAGCAAGGATTGGGCTTAAGGCTATAGGGTAGGGAAGTCTTTATAAATTTCTAAGGCATAACTTATTCCTATGGCTAACTCTTTTAAGTCTCTAAGCTTAAGTTAAGTGTTTACCTAATCACTAGAAGTGTCTTAAGATTAAAAAGCTCTTAGTATCTACAAAAGTCCTAGATCGATGATGAGGAAGTTGAGAGCTCACTCCAAAAGTGAGGTCAATAATAATTGATAAAGTTGATTGAATGGTTTATAATTGACTTGGTTATTTTATTCATTTATTCATAATCTTATTTAAATGATTATCTAATTAAAGTTTAGTTATAACTCTTTATCATTTTGATTAATCAAATTGAGTATTTTCTTTGATTAATGGTTTAATTGAATATGATTAATTGTTCATAATTAACTTGATTAGCTAATAGAAGTTTGATTAGTGATTATTTTATCTAAATTGATTCATTGTAACTTGGGTTTCAGTTGGTTAACTATTTGATTGACTTAGTTGTGATGTTTATTTTTGAATGTATGGGGGGACACCATGTAGATCTTATGGGGTACTTATTGAAGTGATCGGGTATGACATTAATGAATGGTGTGCTATCTCGAAAGATAGAAATTAACCCAATAATGGACTTAATCACCTAATAAGGACTCCTAAGGCGTGATGGGTATTCGGATGCACCAGAGATTTTTCCCCTACTTTACATGAAAAAATAAATAAGGTTTATTTTAAGTCGGGTTAGTTAAGTTCCCTATGGAGGCAAGCCTCCATAGTTAATTACATCCTAAGGAATGAGAATTCCTTAAGAATACTCTCGATTAAAGTAGAAAATTAGGGTCTCCAAAGATTTCAAGGTTAAGACTATCAAAGGATTGATTATGTTTGGAAAATCAAATGGGATTGAACAAATGGAGAGACTTATTTTGGAAGCCAAAGGAGATGAGTAGGGAATGCTCATGATACTAGGAAGCCTAGTGAGCATTCCAATTTATCATATAATTAGGCTTTATATATTTGAAGTTGAAGAGATTTATTTTGTTTGAGTTGAAATTTCATTAGATTACTTGGGCTTATAATCCACCAACACAAGGTTGTGGGAATGTCTAAGAGGTGATGATTTATGTTAGTAGCCCGAAGAAAATAGCAACCTCGGATCCTAGATCAAGGAAACTTTGGTATAAGCCAAAGCACGACCTAAGTCTAAGCAAAAATGGGTATATAGTTTACCTCCACAAGAGAGGATAAACCACCCGACTGTTGGGCTTACAACTGCCTTGAGTGGCAGCCAACTAACATCTCCAATGCTTTAAATTCATGTAATCCGGTCATATGAATTGCAAGATAGCTAGGGTAGTTATTATTTAGAAAGAGACTAAAGTCTTTAAACTTACTCTCTAAGAGACTAGAGCATGAGTGGTATGAGTAATGACTTAATATACAAATGCAAATCTTTTTAAATTTTACTTGATTTTTACAGTTCATTTTGACAAAGGTCATAGGATTTCTTATGCTTAAATGCATATTGAAATGAGATTATGGGCTCAATTAGAGAGAAAGAGGTGTTTTCCACCACAAAGGAGACCCTCAAAGGTCAAGTCTTCCCCTATCGTGCAAGGATGGAAACCCCCTCTTAACAAGAGTGAGACAATATGAATGCATGATGTTAAACATACAACATTCAGCTAAGGGGTTTCTAAATATTTTAATTATCTTGATTTAACACCTAGGCTTTATGTGAGGTTATGAATTGTTTAGAACTTTAATTATAAGTTATAGTTGGGTAGAAAATTTATTTTTTCCTAAGAGTGTAATCGCATCCAGGCCACACATTAAAGCATCAAACATATAAGAAACTAAGAAAAGCATGTCATTTATAATGCGCAATTTTAAACATAATATCAATCAATTTTATAAAAGCTAAAAGAATAAAGGAGGTCATGGGTGCCCGCACAAAAGAAAAGATGAGAAGCCGAGTTCTACCCTTATACAACTCAAAATTACAAAATAATAATGACAATTATAATGAATGAATGTTATGGGTGGTCTTCGTTCATCATCTTTATATCTCCATTTGATTTGGTTTACTTCACTTCAAAGACATCACATGGCCTCATAGGAAAAATCCTTATAGCCAATGTTAATCATTATCCCCCATAACACTAATCCTAATTCCTAATGCAAAACTTCATTAAAAATAGAAAAAGTAAATCTAACTACACCTGCAAGACAAGTGTTAGCAAAACACACATATAATCCAAGCAGTTGTATTTGTAATTTGAGCTTAGCACCCTACACATGGGTAACCAAGTCCACTTGTCCTAACTTAGATTATGCTAAGGGGCTTAAGCAACCTGCAAAGAGAAAATTTATATTTATTTTTAAGCAGCTCATTTAAGCATAATCTCCTACATAAAATATGATTAGGCTAATTATGGCCTAACATCTAATCTATGAAACATACACCCTAACATCTAGTCTAAAATAATACATTAAAAAATAAAGCATATATCACATCATACACCATCCTAATATAAAGCTAGAAGTGCTGACTTAATTCTAATATTTGTACGTTAAGGCTTGTGTGGTATGTCTTAATTAGACATTAAGGTTATAGTTCTCGAAGTGTGAAGGGAATTTAGCTTAACCATCAAGAAAGATTTCACTTCAAGTTGCTTAATTGATTTGAGAATTTTAATTTGTGTTTTCTTTTATGTTTCATATGGTTTATACTTAGCAACTAAGTGTTATAAAGAGAGGAAAAAGGATTGTCCTCTTTCATCCTTACTTTAAGCCACTTCTAAAGCATATTAATTTGATTTAGTTCTCTTTAATGAATGACTTATTATACATTTTAAATTAATCCTAAATTTAGGCTCACTTTAAATAATCTTATTTAATATAAAAAGCATCTTAAGATTAATTCAATTGAATTACTATCACATGACATATGTCCAATCATTCTTTTCTATCACATATAGCATGCATATGACTTAATTCTAAGTATGACTATACATGCAACATATTTCTTTTAGCACACTTTAAATGAAAGATGCATGTGTGTATTTTGTAGAAAAGGAGATTTTCATTTATTAGCTAAATGCACATACAAGTGTATAAACATTTTAAGCTGATACTTCGCCATTATTAAACCAGAGGAGTGAGGTAAAGACCTCCTTGGGGCTACTTAAAGCCTCACGCCCCCGTAATATCCAAACTAGATATACCTACTATTCTTGAATATACATGAATGTACAAATGACTATAAGAATGAAAAATTATGCAAAATTTGTATTTTTTTCAATTGAATTATTTATAAATGTGAGCTAAATTTAAAAAAAAAATGAGATTTTCATTCATTAGCTAAATGCACATACAAGTGTATAAAAGTTTTAAGCAAATACTTTTCCATTGTTAAACCAGGGGAGTGAGGTAAAGACCTTAATGGAGCTACATAAGCCTTGCATCCCTGGAATGTTCAGACTAGATATACCCACTATTCTTGAATACACATGAATATACAAATGACTACAAGATTGAAAAATCATACAAAAGTTATATTTCTTTCAATTGAATTATTTATACATGTGAACTAAAGTTGAAAATGAGATTTTTCATTCATTAGCTAAATGTACATATAAGTCTATAAAAGTTTTAAGCAAGTACTTCGCCATTGTTAAACCAAGGGAGTGAGGTAAAGATCTCTTTGGGGCTATTTAAAGCCATGCGTCCCCGGAATGTCCAGATTAGATATACCCACTATTCTTGAATACAAATGAATGTACAAATGACAACAAGAATAAAAAATCATGCAAAAATTGTACTTCTTTCAATTGAATTATTTATACATGTGAGCTAAAGTTCTATCTAAATTCTAACATAGAAATATATACGAATGAATTCAAATAAATGTTGTGTCCTTCTCAAATGGGTTATACACTTGTTAACATTCAAACCTTATGAAAATCCATATAGACTAAAGAAAGAGAACTCCATATCACATATTTTAAGTCATAGACACATGCATGCTTATAGACATTTATAACTATTATCACTCTAAACATTACAGTTGACTTATAAACATTTGAAAATAACTTTGATTTAATATTGATAACAACCACACATATTATAAATTTAATTCAACGCATGCAAGCTTATCATAAGGAAAATTTCATTTGATTTATTTCTGAAAGACATGAATGCATGATTTTATATAACATATAACATTTAGCATGATTGGAAAGGAATACTTGAACAAAAGCACATGAGTTCATTCAACTAAGTTAATTCTAAGAATAATCATACTAAATAAAGTCATTTCAAGCAAACCAAAGTTTCTTATGTCAGTTTTAACTTTTATGTTTCGATTTGATTTAATAAATGTGAAGAGAAGATTTGTTGATCCTAACCCATTCCCATGTTTATAAATTAATTTGGTTTTATGGAATGTGATTAAGTTGATTTTATGGATTAATTTAGTTATATATGCATTAAATCCATTAATTAACCCTTGCATATGATGCCTTAAAGTAATTAATTAAGTAATTATAAGCCAATATGATATGCATGAAAAATAACTTGCAATGATCTTAAGAAATGAAAGGGCCTAATGCAATTAGCACATAATTAATAATTAATTAGGTTAAGAAACTTAATTAAGTACTTTTATAGTTTTCCCGCACATGTGGGATAATCATAATTTTTTTAAATGTCTTTAGGTTATTAAACACCAAAAGATCAACCCATGAACTGATTACTTAGGTTCTGATGTGTTTTAAATTTTAATTAAATTAATGAAATCATTAATCATTTAATTAAATTTAAACTTAATTGCTACATGGGTTATTTATCCTCTAAATGAAGTGGAGTTAGGAAAAAGATTAGGAAAAAGGTCCCAATTTAATTCCTAAGTTTCATCACCGTTAAATAGTGATAAATGAGCCCAATTAATTAATTAATTTACTATTCATGTGATTATTTAACCCTTAATCAAGTTAGGAAGTAATTAAGGCCGAATTAGCTAATTCTCCTAATTAATTAACTAATATATCCCAAAAAAAAAATAGGGGAGGCCGAGGTCATCCTACTAAACAATCTCAAAAAATTTGGGGTTAATTAATTAATTAATTATGGAGTAATTAAGGTAATTAATTCCTTAATTAAATCTTAATTAAGCTCTAATTACTTTTCAAAATCAATTAAAGATATTTTTAATAAAGTTTTCTCTAAAATACCTTCAAAATGAATATTTATTTGTATTTTAATGATTTTTCTATGATTTGTTATAATTATCCAAAGTTTCAGCTGATTTAAATGATTTTCCATTATTTTATAAAGTTTATCAATTTATTTTTGCTAAATTAGACTATTTGAAGTTCAGAATGCAATATCTTTTAATCCAGAGATTGTTTTGACTTGAAATTTTTATGATATGTGTATTTTAACTTCAATTTCAATCCTTGCAAATTTCAACTCAATTCGATTTGTATTTTTAGAGTAATTGATGATGTTTGATTTTACAAAAACTTAAATTAACCTTAACATATTTAGTGAAATTTGGGAATTTTAGGTTTGTTGGATTTCTCTTGGAAAGACAAATCCAACGAGCCCTTATTTATAATTTTTGGTTGAATATTTTATTTTCTATGAATTTTTAAAGTTTCAGATTTAATTAATTTTTAAAAGTCAAAAATCCAGATTTTTCTACTTATCCTAGTCGACCCATGCGCTAAGCATGGCATCTACATTGCTCTGCGATTTAGCCGGCTCCACGTGATTGGTCATGCGGCGTTGATTAGCGCACGCCAGCGTAACGGTGGAGCGTTACATGGCCAAGACAAGCGAGCTGACATTCGATTATCGATCGAAGATCAGGTCGATCGAGCAGCATCTAAAGGTTCAAATCGGGCTTGTTTAGCTTGAAATCGCGATCATCGATAAAGGGGAGATTGCTTCCTTTCTTCCCTAAACTATGGGAATGAAGCAAAATAATTTTTATACGATGCTTGCACAATTTGGGCTATTTAGGGCTCAATTCTCAGGTGATCTTCGCCAAAAACACCTCAAAATGCAGTGGGACGATTCAAAATGAAAAAAGTAAGGTATATCTAAAGAAATTTCCTAGAATCGTGCACACATTGAAGCAAATAAGAGATCCTACAGCCAACTAAAGTATTTGGAAATTACCTCATGAGGGGATGATTTTGATTCTAGATGCAAGTAGAAGCTTTGGGATGGACCTAGGTTCTTACTTTCCTTTGGAATGATGTATCCACCAAGAGTCATCGCTTCCTCACTGAAATTCGCTTGATTTTTGGTGGTTGTAGCTCAAAAGAAGTTGAGGTGAATGTTGGTTGCTTGGGGAGCTCTTGGAGAGTGAAATGAGAGCAAAATGAGAAGTTCTCCAACATCTCTTCTCTTGTGCACTAAGGTGGCCGAAAATCACATTTCCTGGTGATTTTTTATTCCTTATGGGTGTCCTATGGCTTGGCTAGTTGGGAATGGCAGGGAATCATCTTAGGTGACTTAGTTTGGTTGGGCAAGAGGGATATGTGGTCGTCAAGAAGAATTGGTGTTATTGGTTTCAAAAATGTTGGAGGTGAGGTAAATTCACCTCCCCATGAGTCATGGCCAACCCAACCACCTCTTAGGTCAGGTTGGTCAGTATCTTTGGAGCCTAAGTGGACCAATGGATGAATGTCAAGTGGCCAAGGAAGAGAAATGACCATTTACATGGGTGTTTTGTTCTATGTGACACCCTTGACCCAAGGGTAGAATGGTCATTTGGCATTATATTTGATTTGGGCAGATTTGAAATGAGTCAAAAGTGAGTTGTGCCAAATTTCATATCATTTGGAGTTCAATCGGTTCAATTTGACTCAATTTAACCCATTTGGGTCAAATTAGGTCAAAACGGGTTAGGTTGACCAATTGTTCAAATTGGGTCAAATTAAGAGTTGGGTCAAGTTCATATGACCATTTTGGGATGTGTTGATGTCATTTGTTTGGTTTAATTTGGTTTAGATTTAATTTCGGTTCATTTGAATTCATTTGGGTCAAATGGGTCAAGTTGACCAATTTGATTCAATTGATCAAATTGGCTTGGGTCATGGCTTAATTGAAGGTTAAGTTATGTTTAAGTGTTGATTTTGAGTTGATTTGAATTATTGGTTTCAATGGATTTGGCTTAGGTTGTAATTTGGTTAGTTTTGGTTCATATGGGTTAAAGGGTTGAATTGGTCAATGGGCTAGGTTGACTTAATTTGACCAAATTTATAATAATTGATCAATCTAGGATGATCAATAATCATGTCATGAAATTTGGATTGGCTTAATTCACTTTGATTTGGATTGAATTGGATTTTGATTCAAATAGGTCAAATTATTCATTTTGGGTCAGGTGAGCCAATTGGGTTTAGTTGACTTGATTTTGGTTGAGTTTGATTTAGTTGAGTTTATATATATATTTGGGATTGATATATAAATTCAACTTCAATTGATTTGGGTTCAAATGAGTTTTGGTTCATTTGAATATTTCAAGTCAAATGGGCTAAGTTGGGTTTGACTTGGGTTGATTTTGGTTTAGCTTGATGATTGTAAGTTTCATTTATATTTGGATAGGTAATTGAATGAATGATTGATTCAAGAGAAAATCTATTAGTTTTGGCTTGATTTGGATGTCATTTGGTCGAGTCCAAGGAATTGGCTCAAAGAGCTTAGAAAGGGTTTTGATTTGGATTTGATTTGATTTGGATTTAGGTTTGGATCATGATTTGAAGTTGAGTTTGAGTTTGAATTTGATAAATGGATTGAAGGGTTGAATTGATCTTTGAGAAAATTAATTGAATTTGGATTGATTTGGATTTGGCTAAGGTTAAGTCCATAAGATAAATCATAGAGCTTGGGAAGGATTTTAATTTTGGATTCAATCATGGGCTTCAATCATTTGATTTGGATTTAGATTTGGATTTGAAATTGAGTTTGATTTTAGGTTTGAAATTTGAATTTGAATTGAATTTAAGAAAGTGTACATGGATTGGATTTAGGTTATAGGGTAGGTTGTTTTCCTAAGTCCCTAAGGCATGGCCTAATCCTATGATTAACTCTTCTAAGTCTTTAAGTTTAGGTTAAGTGTTCACTAATCTCTAGGAGTGTCTTATGACTAAGGAAACCTTAGTGTCTAGAAGGTTCCTAGGTCTAAGGAGAGGAGGTTGAGAACTCACTCCAAAAGTGGGTCAACATTAGTTTATTTGGATTAAATTTCCTTAATGGGGTTATGTTTAATTTGATTAAATAATTGAATTAATTACGATTTGATTTGATTAATTTGATTTAAACAATTGGTTGAAATGCTTATGTTAAATTTATTTAATTGAATTATTTTAGAATTTATTTTAATCTTATTTGATTTGATTAAGTGATTAGTTTGATTAAAGGGATTAATTGAATTGATTAAACATTAATCAAAAATTTAATGAGACATGATTTTGATGGATATTAATTTATGATGAATTTAATTAAATGCTTAGTTTAAGTAAATTTAAATTTAAGGGTTACTTTCATGTGCCTTATTCTAATTCAATTAAATAATTGATTTGGAATTCAATTAAAATAGTTAATGGTTTAGAGTCAACAATTTGATTTAATTAATCCAATCAAACACTAAGTTTAATTTAATTGAAATTTGCTTGAACAACTTCATCAAATATTGATTGTTGGTGAATTGAATTGACCACCCTAACTATAGGTCAATTATGTGTTGTTTAAATTAAAGGATAAAGTTAATTAAAGCTTGATTAATAAAGTAATTATAATCTTTAGTTTAACTAACCAATTAACATCACTAATTTTAATTTATTTTAGTAATTTTATTAGAGTTTGATTCTTAATTATTTAAATTTATCATAATTAACTTATTAAAGTATGATGAATGATTAATTCAATCTCCATTTAAGTAATTAAAGTTTAATTAATGATTACTCTTAATTTATTTTGTTTGAGCTAATTCATTCAATATAGGTTTAAATTGGTTAGATTTTTATTAACTAGATTTAATTAAAGATAATTTGATTTTAAATGATTAGATTGATTAAAGATTCATTTAATTAAATAAGAGTTAATGATTTAACTATCTATATATTATTAACTTAATTTAATGAGTATTTATGATAGACTCAATTAAGTATTTCATTTAAGTTTATTATTATTATTATTATTTCCATAGGGTTGATTAATTTAATTTTGGTTTAGGTAAGTGATTGATTAATTTAATTTGAAGTTTCATTGTTAAGTGGATTAAAACTTATCCTTAGTTAGAAGTTGATGAATTAATTTTGTCTAATTTGATTAAATAATTGGTATTAGATTAATGATTAATTAAGCTTTTATTTTATTAAATGATTATCTTAATTAGGAGATTAACTAAAAAATTAGACTAATAATTAAGTCAATCTTAGCTAAGTATATATTTTAATTTCTTTGTCAATAATTTAATTGAAGATTACTAGATTAAAGGTTGATTGATTATGATTAATTTAGTTAAATAATTTATATGATTAGGATCAAATTAATAGTTAATTAGGCTTTGACTCAATTGAATAATTAACTAACTAGATTATTAGAATTTGATTGATAATTAACTAACTTCACCTTAACCAAGGGCTAGAATTGATTAAACCAATCATAGTTAATTTAACCAAGATTTAATTATGATATTATTATAATTTTATTAGTGATTCAATTAAAGTTTCATGTTCAATTTAATTTACAGGATTCAGATTTTACTAATGATCATTTTAGTTATTTAGATAATCTTACTAAATATAATTAAACATTTGATTTACTTGCTTAGTATTTGGTTTAAGTTCATTAATTCTTGATTTGGTTGAATATTTGACTTGATTAAGATTCAATCATTAATTACTTCATAATTTGATTAATACTTTGTTTAACTCTCCTAATTAAATTCTAATTAATACTTTATTAGATTTGATTAAATTAATCAAGATTTGAATCTTGGCTAAGCTTAAATATCTTAATAATTCACTTCAACTATTTCAATTATATTTTTGGTTTTGTAATTTCAAGCATATTGATTGATTTAGTTTTGTAATCCATTTATCATGAATTCCCTTTTCTTTTTCTTTTCTTTTTCTATTCAAATTTTTTTACATATTTTAAATCTTAATTAGATGATTTTAAGGTCTACTAAGATTTAGAAGGTTTAAATATTTTCTCAAGTATTGTAATATTATGTGGAGCTATTGTTGGAAAATCAAGTTCAATCATTGATTTTGATGCTATATGCTACTCTCGCTAAGATACTTCTATTTTCTGCAGTAAATCTTAGTTAACACTGGAAATTTTGCGGCTTGTAATCTTCATACATCTGGAATTGATGAAAGAAGGGTTTGGGGGTATAATGCTATTTGCAGTTGCATGCATGCTTTGCTTTTTTTTAATATAGTAAATTAAATTTATCTACGACTTAGTTTTTTTTTTTCTGCATTCATGGTTCTTTTTTAATGTTAATATGAAAAGTTTTGTTGTTATGTTTTTCTGCATTTGTGGTTTTTTTATATTTATATTGTTACATATTTCAATTTCAAAGATAGAGATCTTGTTTCTATTTCACTTGTGCAAACTAATGAACCAACACTATTTTTCATAATGTCATTTAAAGTTGATTTGAGGTAACCCTTTTTCCAATATCAGGATGAGAGCTTGGATGGTGGAGGCATGCAAAAAGTTGATGAAGAGGGTGGGGAAATTAATGTTGATGAGGGTGGGCAACATGATGAAGAACTTAAGAAAGAGGATGATGAAGAGGACAAGAAAAGTGATGCTGAAGAGAGTGAGCGAGATGATGAAATTGAAGAGGGGACGAAGAAGGCGTGAAAATTGATGCTCAAGAGGGTTGACTAGATGATGATGGAATTGAGGAGCAAGATGGGGATGAAGAGAATGGAGAAATCTATGCTGAAGAGGATTGGTTAGATGATGATGAAATTGAGCAAAATAGAGATGAAGAGGGCTAGGAAATTGATGATAAACAACTTTGGGTATATAATGAACTTGAGGAGCAAGAGGAGTATGAAAAAGATGAGGAACTTTATTTTGAAGAGTATGGAATATATGCTTATGATATTGAGGGACGAGAGGAAGATGAAGAGGAACAAGAGGGGGATGAAGAGAGTGAGGAACTTGATGCAGAAGAGGGTGTGATAGATGATGATGAAATTGAGGAACAAGAGGGGGACGAAGAGGATGAGGAAATTGATGTTGAAGAGGAAGGGCTAAATGATAATGAAATCAAGGAGCAAGAGTGGGATGAAGAGGGTATGCTAGATGATGATGAATTTGAGGAGCAAGAGAGATAAAGAGGTTAAGGACATTGATGCTAAAGAGGATAGACTAGATGATGATGATGAAATTGAGGTGCAAGAGGGTTCAAGAGGGTGAGAAAATTGATGTTGAAGAGGGTGGGATTGATGATAATGAAATTGAAGACCAAGAAGATGAAGAGGATGATCAAGATGATTTATGAAATAATGATTTTGAATATTCTATAATCCCTTACATAGCATTTCATCTCTGATATTTATTTTGATAGTGTACTTAGTTCAATTTAGTTATTGCAAAGGTCTACCATTAGCTACATATCATTTTTTTATACTTTTATCTTTCAAGCCATGGCTTTGATCTTTGCTTTCGTTCACTAGGCTTGCTTGTATGGTTCTAATCAAATCAATTTAGTTGTTTTTTTTTCATTCATAGATAGGGCAATAAAAGAGCACACAAAACATGTTCCTTTGTTTCAAGGGCATTAATAGACCTTTGTAGCTCTACAAGCCTATGGCTATATGTGTGTTTGTGAGAGAGAGAGAGAGAGAGAGAGAGAGAGAGAGAGAGAGGAAGCAGATAATTGCAGAGACCAAGTAGGCAGATGGTAATAGAGAGGGAGGGGAAAAGAGAGCATTGGACTTTAGTAAGAGAACTATTTGAGACTCGAGGGTCTTTTAATCCTTTGCTAGTTTATGTTCTTTCTTAGCATTAGGAGAGCTTCGGAAGTTCGATGGGAGTAGATGATGCAAAATGTTGGGGAGGGTTGGGGCGAAAGTGTGAAGGCAAATGTGGGGAGTGGAGAAATTAATAGGCAAGCGCAGGTGTTTGAAGTTAGCTACAGTGTCAGCAATACTTATTGGCTAGGTGAAGTAGACAAGCTAGGATTTTTTTTTAGGAGTATATAAATTAATTTTCTTATTTAAAGTGTATAAATTATATTAAATTTAAATTTATCTTTCAAAGACATGGAATTTTGCTAGAGAAAGAAGCTCTAGGTTTTACTAGCTTGCAACAAGTACAAAATTTAAGTATGATGATTGGTGTCCCAAACCTTCCCTGTGAATTCCTATAATTAAAATACATGAGCCATGCGGTCAAAATATATAAAAAGAATATTAATAATGGGTTGAAATTATGATTGAATATATGTTAATGATTAGCCAAAATCATAGCTTGAGCAAAGTTATTGACTTATTCGGTTGGAAGTTGACAAGTAACTCTAGATATTATTTTTTGAATTATAAATAATTAGAACAAAACAGTATATTCAAAATTGTTCCGCAATCCTTTTTAGATTTGCTTTCAATTCTTCCAAATTTTATTCTTTATTCTGTGAACAAATACTTCCTATGAATGTTGCCGCCATGAATATATATATATATATATATATATATATATATATAAGATAGAGAGAGAGAGAAGAACTGTTGATTGCTCATGTTAATAACTAGGGCTGCTGCAAACGAATCAAGCGAACATGTATGTGTTCAAATTTGAGCTTGTTTAATATTATCGAGTTCGAGCTCTATTTAAGCTTTTAAGAATAGTGTTCAAGCTTGAGCTTGTTTATCATTATCGAGCTCAAGCTCGATTCGAGTTTGTTTACGAGCTCGGTTCAAATTGGATTATCGAGTTATTAACGAGCAGCTCGTTTAATAAAATAAATGTGCTTTAATCAATTCTGAATCAAGCTTGTTCACGAGCAGCTTGTTGAGAAATATACAACAATTGAATCAATTAAAACTTATTAAGCCTAAAAAAATAATAATTTGAACAATATTGCCCACAAACAAATCTTAATTGAGCCGTAATCGAGTCATAATCAAGTGAAGACGTGAAATAAGCAGAAGGTAGAACAGGAAATATATCTATATGTCTCGCACTACCTGTTACAGTGAGAAGGTATATTTATAAGCTAGTTGTAGACAAAGGAGATGTAAGATCTAGCGGTGTCTAGGAGGTTTGTTGAGAGCTAGCGGTGAGGATGAGAGGTTCGTGTTTTGCTCTGTGGTTACTGCATGCTATTAGAAGAGAGAGAGGAATGGAATCTATGGTCGTTTCCTCTGAGCACAGTAGTGGGAGAATGACCAGGTTGTTATCAGCGTCCCTCAACCGAATGATCCATTTGTTGGACGGTGGGGTAGGTACGTAGGTGGATGAAGCGACGGATAGGTAATGGTTTGGTTAAGATGTCGGCAATTTGATCTTCAGTTGAGATGTGGCGAATTTTTATTTCATTGGTTGCTATGTGGTCACGCACAAAGTGGTAATCAATCTCTATGTGTTTTGTCCTTGCGTGTAGAATAGGATTTGTTGCTATTGCCATGGCTGAGGTATTGTCGCAGTACAGAGGTGTAGCTTGAGTTGTGGGGACCCCAAGTTCAAGTGCTGTTGCTGAGCCAAATGACGGTACCGCAGCCTAATGCTCTATATTCCGCTTGCCTGAAGAACGAGCAACCAGTTGTCTATTTCGACTTTCCAGAGATGAGGTTGATCGTGAGAAATGTGGTTTGCAGGTGGACCGGCGACGAGGGTTTCCTACCAATCGAGTCGAAAGTAGAGTGAAGCCAGATCCCCGGCGTTATTGGAAGACCGGTTGGAGGTCCTTGGAGGTACGAACGCGAGTAATTGAGAATGCAGATTCAGGGGGTTATGCATGTGTTGGCATAAATGATTGACTGCCAGGGCTATGTCTGGTCGTGTTATAGTAAGGAATTGAAGGGACGCCTGCTCACCGGATCGAAGGCGGCCTGTTTCTTGTGAGAGTGGTGATCCGAGATTGCTGGCACGCTTTTGCAGGAAGACATGCCATAGTTGTTCAGGAGTCTGTTGATGTAGGCGGTTTGAGTTAGTAGTAGCTTGTTGTCGGTTCGGTGTATTTGAATGCCGAGGAAATTGGAAACGAGGCCAAGGTCCTTCAGATTAACTGCAGATTTTAGTTGTTGAAGTATGGAGGAAATAACTTGAGGTTCGTTTCCGATGATGAGTATATCGTCCACGTTGAGGAGAAGGTAGGTGCAGTTTTTGTGGGAGGTATGTATAAATAAAGCGGATCGGCTGTACTGGTAGTGAAGCCGAGATGTTTAAGGTGCTCGGTGAATGAGGAGTACCATTGCCTGGGAGATTGCTTGAGTCCATAGAGGCTTTTGAGGAGAGTGTGGGAATTGGTATCGGGGAAACCCTGGTGGTTGAGACATGTAGTTGGTGTCTTGGAGAGAACCATGTAGAAATGCATTGGAGACGCCTAAGCTGAAGATGATGAAGCGACAGAGAAAGCGGATGGTGGGCATTTTAGCAACTGCGCTGAAGGTTTCGAGATAGTGAATCCCATATTCTTGTTTAAAGCCTTGTGCAACTAGACGAGCTTTGTAGCGAGCTATGGATCCGTCAGAGTGATGTTTGGTTTTGTATGTCCATTTACAACCTATTATGGTTTGATTAGTGGGTGGAGGGACTAGTGTCCAGGTTGCTTGTTGTTGAAGAGCAAGGAACTCTGGACATCTTTTGCCACATGTTACGCTTGGGTATAAAGGTTGGTTGGTGGTGGTGGTGTAGGAGATCAAGAACGATTTTTGGTTTCCAGTGATCGGTTTGAAGTCTAGTTTTCATTGGGTGTTTGGTTGGGGGGACTTGGGGCACAGGGTCCATGGCTATTGGTTGTGATGTGTGGGAGTATTTGTTTGGTTGGGTGAGCTTGATAGGGGTGGTTGATGGAGTGATTACGTTGTGGTTTGGACTAGAGTGGGGAATGGGTGTTAGGAGCAGTGGTGGTATGGGTGATAGATCAATTTCTGGTTTTTGGTTTGGTGGGTATGGGAATTGTGTTTCTTGAAAGGTGACGTCGAGAGATCAAAATGCGATTGGTGACTGGGTTGTAACATTTATAGCCTTTGTGATGCTGTGAGTAGCCAATGAAGATATAGATAGGTGCTTTTGGGGATAGTTTGTTAGTAGTTGTTGAGTGATGGTGGGGAAGCGGAACCAAGACTTTAAGGTGAGTGTAGTTGGGAGAGAAGACTTGATGAGGTGATCGGAGAGAGAGAGTTTGTAGGTAGTGGTTGATGAGATGTACAGAGTGTGGCATCAGTAATTGTTGGAAGATTTGCGGTTTGAAGGAGAGTTAAGTTGGATGATGTGTCTATGTTTCCTCGGCAACTCTTTTGTTGAGTGTTGGGACAACTGCGTTGATGAATGATACCATGGTGGGTAAGGTAGGTTTGAAGTGCGGTGGATATGAACTCACCTCCACCGTCGGTGCGAAGGGTTTTAATTGGCTTGGAGAAATGTGTTTATATCATTTTGTGTAATTGTTGAAATTTGGAGGCTACTTCATGTTTGTAGTTTAAAGGGAACATCCATGTAAACCGAGAGTGGTCATCGATGAAGATAACGTAATATTTGTATCCATGTATTGACATAGTTGGTGATGGTCCCCATACATCAGAATGAATTAGATCAAATGGATGTTTAGTCTTAGTGACAGATTTTGAAAAAACTAGTTTATGACTTTTTGACTGAATACATGCATTGCAGGGAGAGAAAATAGGTTTAATGCAGAGATGCTTGTTTTGGAGCGAGATGGTTCAGAGAGTGTCTTTGTATGGATGACCGAGCCGTTGATGCCATATATTCGAAGGTGTAGGTTCGGAGTGGAGAGCCTGTACTGCTGCGGTGTTTGGAATGGAGTATAGTCCGTTAGTGCAGCAGCCCGTTAGGAGGAGTTGGTGTGTTGTCTGATCTTTTATGTGAAATCCATCGGCATCAAAGGTAATAGAGCAGTTATTGTCAGTGGCGAGATTAGAGATAGATAGAAGGTTGTGAGACAAGTGAGGTGCCTGAAAAATTTGTTTGAGTAAAAGCTTACGGTTGGGTGTTGGAAGAATTCCTTGGCCCCGATGAAGAATGTGTTGTCCGACCATTGTGGTGATTGATATCCCGAATATTGGATTTTGGAGTGCATCCATTGGTGAGGAGGCTCGGAATCCAGATCCATCGAAGGCCGATGTGATTGGTGAGGGATTTTAGAGGATAATTGGTAGTGTCCACGATACAGCAAAGGCGTGAGTGGCGAGCTTGTTGTATATTTTACAACGGAGTGGCTCTGGAGTATGATAATTCGGTCGGCCTTTGGTCCGCCCAGCATCTGTTTGTGTGGAGAAATTATGCTGATGTCAGCCTTGGATTTTGTGATGAGATTTCCAGAATTTGCCTCGGGTGACTTGGAGAGCCGTGATAGAGGGAGTAAGTTCTTTTTCGTTATCGGTGAAAATATTGATTTCTTCGCTATATAGAAGATAGTAGAGATCGTCGATGTTAATGGGATCAGATCTCGTGCGTACGGTTGTTTTAAACGCATGATAGGATGGTGGTAAGCCATTTAGGTATAGAATAATATCTTGGTCTAAGTCGGATTTGAACAAATTTGATCACCGATTTGATTGCAAGGTATTTGGTCATCATTTTGTCGCGGAGGGATATGTGATGAAGTTCGTTTTTGAGTTGGATGACTCTGGAGCGGTTGGGCGACTGTAATCTCTTTGCTAAGGTAGTCCAGATGTCCGAGCAGGTATCTAAGTTAAGAACGTAGGGAAGAATTGATGGTGAGATTGTGGAGTAAAGCGCTGCCAAGAGGTTTTGATCAATTAGTTGCCCCATGTTGTAGTTGGAATTGGGTTGAGGTTGTTCGTTGTTGTCCAGAGAGTATTTGGTGGGACATGGGGTGGTACCTTCTAGGAAGCTGATGAAACCATTTGCTTTGAATAGCTTGTTAATTTGTGAGCTCCATATGGCGTAGTTGTCGGCTGTGAGAGTAGTATTAGCTACTGACTTCATATTTCCTATGAGAAACTTCAAGGAAGGTGGGATGGTTAGCATGGTGAAGTTTTCTTGTTGTGTATCCATTGTTCTGTCGGAGTGAGAAGAGGATTCTGACATTTCTGGCAGAAATTACCGCTCTGATACCATGAAGACGTGAAATAAGCAGAAGGTAGAACAGGAAATATATCTATATGTCTCGCACTACCTGTTACAGTGAGAAGGTATATTTATAAGCTAGCTGTAGACAAAGGATATGTAAGATCTAGCGGTGTTTAGGAGGTTTGTTGAGAACTAGCGGTGAGGATGAGAGGTTCATGTTTGTGGGTTCTTTGTTAGAAGAGAGAGAGAAATGGAATCTGTGGCCGTTTCCTCTGAGCACGGTAGTGGGAGAATGACCGGGTTGTTATCATCGAGCTCCTTAGCAAGCTTGTTCACGAGCTTTAAATGATAATGTTCATGAATATAAATGAACCAAACGACAAGCTGTTCAAGTTTGTTCATTTAGTAATTGAATATTTCAAAAATTGTTCAAGCTCATTTTTTTTTTTTTGGAATGGGTATCCACCCAACACCCCACCCATCTTGTGGGTGGGGATGTCGTTGTGACTAATCCCACGGGGCCTAGCGCCACATTCATCACCCACATGTGTCGGATCCCCACTTGATTTCCCCACCTAAGTATAGGCGCCTCCGCCCTGGAGAGGATTCGAACTCGGTCCGAGGGGTTCCGGCCGCACTCGCCCACCAACTGAGCTAAGAGACGGTGGATATTCAAGCTCATTTGATCAGTTAATCAAACAAATATGAATAAGATCTAATCGAGTCGAGTCCCAATAATTTATGAATTGCTTGAGTCATTTTCAGCCCTATTGATAACCGAGCATTCATGCGTAAGACAAAGATATGTTAGCTTGAATTACAAAAATTTCTTATAAATATTGATACATCCTCTAAAATTAATCGATCAAGCACGAATCAGGCATTTTCGAAATGCTTGATCTAATCACCGATTTGAAGCTTACATCAACCACCGCCTCGATGAGACAAACATAATAACATCAAGCATAGTCGATCCGGTCAATCGACGATCAAGCTATCGAGCATGAAAATGGACGATCCGCCAAATGGTCACCAAATCGACATATTTATAGTCGATCGGCGCTCGTCAAGACGAATCCAAATCTAGATCACCCAATTTCGACATCATTAAGGCACCGGATCATCAAAATACACCGTCGATCGGGGATCGATGGGCCAGATGGGAGTGGTTATGGGAGTGGTTGGAGTTTTCCACGCATCGCCCGCCAAAATCTATATAACAGCTTCATTCTCATCTGGGGGACATTTTGAAGAGCTCGAGAACCACTCAACCAACCTCGACGCCGCATCTATCACACCAAGAGTGCCGAAGATCGAGCCGCCAGGGGACGCAGGACTAGAAAGACCAGATTGCCGCCTTTCTCGAAGATCAGAGGTTCCCGAAGATCGCCGCTTTTGGAAACTTCTCGGGTTGAGTTGACCGATATTGTATTTTCTACACTCTAATATTGTTCACCAAACACCTTTCTCCTAACCAATGAAGTAAGGACGCGTATCTTTGAACACATAAAGTTCTAGAGCATGTTTTTCCTTAATGGGTTTTTCCAATATAATGTTCATATCTCTGTATGTTGGATAATTTTTGTACGACGAAGATCTGCATCTAGAATAAAATTCTCTAGCATAACAAATATATATATATATATATATATATATATATATATATATATATATATATATATATATATATATATATATATATATATATATATATATATATATATATATATCTGATCAGGGTGGGCAATGTAGGTCCGCCTATGACAAGTAGAGGAAATTATGTGTATAATACTACACTGATGACAAACATTTTCAATTGAATTATAGAAGTAATTTAAATTAAATGGCTACATTTTCTATCATATGCAGGAAGACAAAAATGGGCGAACAACTTCTATGGAAAGTGGAGACAACGCGGTCGTGACCGGCCAAAAAAAAATGAGTTGACAGTCCACTAGTCCATATCTCCTCGACTCGGTAAAATAATTACACTAGAAAGAATATGTCATTAGAGAAACGAAAAAATTAGTATTTTTATGATTTAATGATAATGTTTTTATTTCATTTATTTTAGATGTTACACTTGATATATTTTATTATTATATATAATGTTTTTATGAAATATGATAAAATTATTTTTTTATGTTAGTGATTAAACTAGAAAATCAAAGCTCGATAGGAGCATTTAAAAATAATTCACTCCCTCAATTATCTTAGATAATAAACATATTATATATATATATATATATATATATATATATATATATATATATTGATACGTCCTCTTTAACCCGCCGAATCTGGCGTTTTGAAATGCTTCGATCTAATCACCGCATTTCACAAGTTTACAAGCGTCCACTGCCGATGAGTGACAACGTAGCAACATCAAGCATACCGTCGAGCCAACTTGGGACGTTTATCTATATGAAAATGGATCGATCCGAAATGGTCACCAAAAGGCATATTTATAGTCGGCTGCCTTCCGAATCCAACGAATCCAAGATCACCCCTTACATCATTAAGGCACCCGGATCATCAAAATACACCGTCAGGGGGGAGCATGCCGATGGGAGTGGTTGGAGTTTTCAATTTACAAGGCACCCAAAATCTATAAATAGAGCTTTATTCTCACCTGAGGGAGAATCGAAGAGAGAGCCGAGAACCACCAAATGCCATCTATCACCGGCACACAAGATCGAGAGCTCACCCTTAGGAGATCGCCCTGGCTAGAAAGATCGCTTGCCGCTCCTTTGAAGATCAAGAGGTTGCTCCCGGAAGATCACCGCTTTTGGGAAACTTCTCGAGTTGGGACGATATTGTCTTTTCTACACTCGAATATTGATTCCACCAGAAACACCTCTTCTCCAACTAACGAAGCGGACTGATTTTGAACATGAAAGTTCTGATGGCAAGGCCCGGTTTTTTCCCTTAACGGGTTCCAGATAACCTGTTCATATCCCTTGCGTTTAGAGAATTTTATTAGATGATCGTCGTAGCTCAAAATTATCCAACACACGAAGGATCCTCCCAAGAGCAAGCGATTCTTTTGTGAAGAATGACTGGGGTCTTCTAGAAATGGGGAAAAGGCGAGATTTACCCATTCCTGCTGTGTTGGTGATGAAGATATCCTGACGCTGAAATTTAATATTAAAGATCTTGATTTAAGAGATATATCAACGATGGGAGGAATCTTTTGAGCGGGCTTTCTATTCATCCCGCTGTCTTATGCGTTGAGAAAGCCCAACAAAGAGGTTTCCGTCTCCCCAAGCTGCCCTCGCTTCTTCCCAGTGAAGGACCCGTCTAGAGAAGAAGGAGCGAAGAGGTGATGGTGATATCAGATACCCGAAAAGAGTCGCCTTCGAGTAGTCATCCCCCAAGGATCTTCATTCCTGAGGACGTGTTGAATCATTCCTAGGTCGTGATGTCAAGAACTGCAATAATCCTTCTTATGCGTTCATCATCTTTTATTTCCCATTTCCTTGTGCTTAACGTAATTTTTCTTATTTGAATCGAAGAAGCAAGAACTTGACTTCAAAACATTGTCAATGACCGGAATTGAGTTCGTGAAGGTCAAGTTTCTCCATGGTGAATATAAGCGGTATAGGAGAAAGTAAAAGAGATGTCCTGTTGGAGAATCAACTTGATGAGTGCAGACCGAGTTACCGCGACTTCTCTTTCTTTCACGAAGTTGAGCGGACTTCGGATGAATTAGTGGAGGCTAGAACAGGTTGGTTCGCCAAAGGATCGAAGATCTTTAGAAGGTTTCGTGTCTTGAGGCAAAGAACCGAGTTACGCCGCTTCAGAGAAAGAGGTTGCCTTATCTGCAGAAGACGGATCACGTCCGTGGAGGACTTCAAGAACTCGACCTTCAAGAGTATCACACAGGATCACGCCGTGAGACCACGTATGATGTAGAGGTGAAGGCTTTGGAGCGGTGTTGATGAAGGCTTCATCCGAGGTTTCTTGAACACACGCATCGCAAGCTGTGGAGTTGAGGTCCTTTCTCCTAGCCTAGCTTCCGACCCTTCTAGACGAGATGACTCGAGATAGTTCTTCATCATCTACTGATGAGACCATCAAGACTGTGTAGTTCCTTTATTTATGCGGTTGTATATGTATATTATTTGTACTTGTATGTTCTCATGAGAAATATTAACAATCCACAAAAATTATTTGTGAATATTTCGAGTTGTCAAAGTGTACTGATGATAAAGATTCGTAGAAGAGATCATCGAATCCTTTAGATAATTCGATCTATTCTAAGATCATTACGAGCTATTATGACAAACTGACGGAATATATTTATAGAGGTTCTCTCGAACCTCTCGATCTGGTTGTGTATGAGCGCTTACTGGATGATGTTAACTGTTATGGAGAAAGTTTTTATAGAGGATTGCCAACTTATCCAAGGTTGTTTATCGAGCTTACTCGAATGATGTTAACTCAGATAGAAGATCGATCGAATTCTGGGATCGATCTACTCGAATGAGATACAACAATAGTGATCTTGAGTCGTGTTTTAAAATGCAAGCATAAGCAAGAAAAGTCACAATAAGTATGAGAATTTTAACATAGATAGAAACATAAATCCAAACACCTTGATGCCAAGGTTGAACAATAGACAAAACGAGTATCGATAAATGTTTAATTCGATAACAACAATTGCAATACAAACATACACGATGATAATGTTTTCGCATTCACTAGAATAAAAAAAGCTATACATCACTGGTAGTACTTCTGGAGGTTTGTAGCATTCCAGGTACGTGGGAGAGTCTTCCCCATACTATCCTTAAGCTTGAACGTGCGCTTGATTTTAGACACCACCACATACCGCCTTCCCAAACCGGTGAGAGTTTGTTCTGTGGGCCTTTTCCTGAGTCGAGACTGAGGATGAGGTCCCCAAGATATTGGTCGTTTTACCCTTCTGGTTGAAACCTCGAGCAATCCTTGTCGATAGGAAGCCATTCTGAGTCGACATGTCTCTCGTAGAGATCCAGATGGAATCGAAGCTTATCGTGTCGCCGGATCAAAGTTATGGGTTCTAGGGCTGGACCCGGCGTCGACCGGAATAACCGCCCAAACACATTGTACGGCGCTTTCAAGAGGGTCCTTGATGTATGCGGTAAGCCCAAAGAACATTGGATCTTCCCATTCGTGGTTCACCGTGGTCTTTAGCCCTTTTAGTATTGTCCTATTGGTGACTTTGGCCTGCCCATTTGCCTGTGGATGGGATACAGCTGTGTGGATTAACTGGATATGCCTCCTGGCAGAAAGATGTGAATGTCTTTCCGTGAACGGCCCCATTATCGGTGATGATTTTCTTGGAATGCAAAACGACAAATAATATTTTTCCGACAAATTGCTTGGCATTTGTTTGGTGATTTTGGCCAGCTTTCCACCGACTTCGTGAAGTAATCAACGTCCAAGATTATGAATTTTCGTTGCCTAGTGGCAATGGGAAAGGGTCCCATTATATCGATCCCCATTGAGCAAAGGGGCGCCTCGATTGTGGTGAGTTCTACTGATGGTGTATGAGTGAGATTGAATGTAACCGACACTTGTTACACTTCTTTACAAACTCCAATGCGCCCTTCTTCATTGTAGGCCAAGAAACTTGCCTCATGATTTTGAGGGCGAGGGCTTTTCCTCCCAAATGTTCACCACAAATTCCTGAATGAACCTCTCGCATTGCATAGTTAGCCTCCGAAGGTGGTAGACACTTTAAGTAGGGCCCTAAGAAGGACCGCTTGTAGAGTTCGTCACCCACATTATGGTGAAGTTCGCTCTACGTGAGAGGAAAGATCGGTCTCACTGGCAAGGCCCTTTGAAGAAAGGACATGATCGGGTCAATCCATGAAGATTCTTTTGGGTCCTCCAGAGATTGTATCACCCAAGGGCCTCGAATCGGGAAAGTGGATGTCCTCTATGTATTTTCTCTTGAAAAGATCTCCTCGTTGTTGTGGCTAACTTGGAGAGGGCATCCGCGGTTCTCGCTCCCTTAGAATATGAGTTATCGATGGGTCTTGATTCTGGCAAGAAGTGACTTTGCCAAAAGACGGTACTGAGCAAGCTGCGGATGACGGGTATCGAAGTCTCCTTCAACCTGTGAGGCCACAAGTGAGTGAGATGCTAAGTTCGACCTCACCACGAGCCTTAGTCCCGCTAGGGCCTCACTCAGACATTATTGGTCGAACTTTAGTGAAGCTGACTCTAAAGTTATTTTACTTGGGGAGATAAGCAAAATTCTCGCCTCCCGCACCTGGTACAAGCTCCATCAACATATAATGTCCATTGATTTGTCATGGAGTGATGAATGATCTGCTCGGTGGTGATGGGATGGTACATTCTACAACGGTCGAGCACTTGTGACTTTATATCGACGTGGAAGAAAATGGATGTCAAACTCCAAGCTCGACCACCACTTCATCAACCTTCCGGATACATCGCTTTTGTGAATAGTTCTTAATGGAAGATGAGTGTAGAATGAAAGTACGGCCGTAATTTTCGTGCGAATGCACTAGGCCAACGCCGCCTTATCTACTAGTGGATAGCGCTTCTATCGAAAGGATTTTCCGACATAATAAATGGGTCGGTAATGAATTCTCCTCGCGACGCGACGAGCTTACGGCAGAAGAAACAAAGAAGATAGATGTACGCCTTCTCTCCTTGGATAGGCTTTGATAATGAGGGGGAAGCTAAATAGACTCAAGTTGCTCAAAAGCGTGACATTCATCCGCCCACCGGAATCCATTTCTGCACCCTTAAGATTTTGAAGAATGGTAGATACTTATCTCCGGCGGCCAAGAATCGTGATAAAGCCGTAATCCTTCCGCCAAACGTTGGACTTCCTTGATCATTCTTGAGGTGACATGTCCTTGAGTGCTTTTATCTTCTCGGGTTGGCCTCTATCCCGCGCTGAGTGACCATGAAGCCTAGGAATTTCCCAGAGGAAACTCCAAAAATGCACTTGCTTGCTTGAGCCACATCTTGTAGTGTCAAGAATGTCAAAGCATCATGCATCGTAAATATTGTGATATTTCCAAGCTCTTCACCAAAGATATCATCAACATACACCTCCATATTGTGCCCTATAAGATCCTTGAAGATCTTATTCATAAGGCGTTGATATGTTGCTCCAAAGATTTTTTAGTCCAATGGCATGACGATAGCAAAGATAGTCCCTTATCCGCTTGGAAGGATGTTGCTTCCTCATCTGCTTTGTTCATCCCGATTTGATTAGTGAATAGGCATCCATGAAGCTCGATCGATGTCCTCGTCGCATCAACTAGTTGGTCGATATGAGGAAGGGGAAGCTATCTTTTGGGCATGCACGATTAAGGTCGTAGTCGATGCACATTCTCCGAACGTTTCTTGACTAACACTATGTTAGCCAACCGTGGGGTAGTAGACTTCGAATGAACTGACTAAGTTTGGTGATTTCTTGTTCTATGACGCAATCGCTCGTCGAAGGTTCTTTCTTCTATATCACCGGCCAGGTTGAGTCAACTTGAGGGAGTGCGTAATGACTTGGGTCAATGCCCGAATATCGAGCCCGTGCAAAGATATCTTGATTTTTAAAAATCTACGATTCTCGATTTAGGACAAAGAACGATCCCACCTTCACCTTTCGCGATGGATCAACTTCTGAGATAGGAAGACAAATTACATCTTCAACTGGAGAAGCCCTGAGGCATCCTCATCTCGTAAGTTCTCGATGTTGAGGTTACCGAATAAATGGTCGTTTTGCTATATAACGCCAGTTATTCGTTGATTCCCACTTACCACCGATGCCACCGGTGTCGGAATTTCATCTGGTGAGGTACGATGTGATCCGAATATGACCGGAGAGGTCTCCCAAATATTGCATTGTACGCGAACTCAGACTTGACTACAATAAATTGTATCAAGTGGGTTGCGTGTCGGGGAAATTCTCCAAGAGTTACGGGAAGACTGATTGTCCCTTCCACTAATACCGGATGATTATCAAATCCATACAGTGGACTGACCGCGGGTTGAAGCTTCTCTCTTTCTATACCCATGCTAAGGAAAGTGGAGTAAAAAAGAACATCAACCGAACTCCCATTGTCGATCAATATCCTTAATATTGAAGCATGGATCACCACACTGACAAGGGGATCTTGATGTGGGATGCGAAGCCCTCTAGATCTAAATCATCAAAGGTGATAGAATGGTCAACCCAGACTTCTCTCGCTCTTGAAGGGCGCAATGAATATTTGGCTGATAACACCGCCCTCCCGCAATTGTTTCTATCTCCACCGCCAGTTTCCTGAGCGTTGCCCCAAAGATTTTGGACGAGCGGTTGGTTTTGTATAAAATGGCCTAGATACCCCGACGATTAGTCTTTCAATCTCCTCCTTTGGTGGCACTCTTCGGTGTGCTCTACTGCAGGTGAAAGTGGGAATTTCTCTTGATTTCCAATTCCTGCTTTAAAGCGTCGCCACTTGCCATCCTCTTCTGAATAGCCGAGGATAGCATGACGGTTGAGAGTCAGATATTTCCTCTGAAGTCATCCGAGGTCGCCGAGGAGGTTTTGGGGAGGTTGCGTCTCTTCTTTTTCTCGAGATGTTTGAACATCACCTTTGGGAACCTTCCGCCCGCTTGGTGGTTCAAATCTGTCGATGAGCACCGATAGCTCTGAGAGATTTGTGCCTCTATTCGGTGGACCAGTCGCATAGAATGGACTCCGCTCGCAATGATGAATAAGTATCCCGAGTCCAGAAGCACGCCTCTCAAAAGTTCCGGATCTACTCTCAGGTCGCCGCCTGAGGAGAACCTTTGAGGGACTCTCCATCGCTCGGATTCCGAGAGATGATGAATCGATGATTCTCTTGTTCGCCAGAACCGCTCTACAAAATCGAAGCTCTCCAAATGATCGGACGGACCCTTAACAGTGAATAGAACCAAGTACAGCCTCCTTTGAGAGTCGCCGGAATACGACACAAGAGAGTCATTTGCACGGAATGTGCATGATCGTGATCGATATGCTGCATCGGATCGTGCCATCGTAAGGGTCCATGCCGGGAAGCTTGAATCCGAATTGGGTATTGCGAGATGATCTCGCCGGGGGACGAAGTTTTGGAAGAGGCGGAGAATGGATCATTCGATTGTTTCGGAACTCTTCCCGCACCCGTCGAAGTTCATCGCGCAGATAAGGTGACGTGGAGTTTCACCGAATAGGCCGAGCCATTCGGGTGAGTAGAATCAAGAATCCGTTCATCTGGATGTGGTGCCAAGGGTTCTCTACTTGTTGATCCGCATTCCTGCAATCATTCTCGTGAAGAAAATTGGATTATGGGGCCGCGGCGGAACCTGGGCTCTTCCAGGTTGGAATGTTTTGCTGCCCTCTCGCAGAGTCAAGAATTTCGCTCGGAATCCTCCATCCTTGAACGCGATCTTCCAAAGAGGGCACACCCTCACCGGGGACGTAAGTCTGTATGTAGAGAAGTGTTGGAGACTTGCCCTTGATCCCGAATGAGAGAGAGCGAAACCCCGCTTACCAACCATAGTGGAGATATAGCAATGGGGAACTTATTCCCACAGACGGCCAAACTTGCGTGCTAGAGAATTTTATTCCTAGATGCAGATCTTCGAAAAAAATTATCCAACACACAAGGGGGATATGAACACGGGTTATCGTGGAAAACCCGGAAAACCACGGCCTTGCCCACAGAACTTTCACTATGTGTTCAAAAGATACGTCCTGCTTCTCGTTAGTTCGAGAAAGAAGGTGTTTCTGTGGAAACAATATTCGAGTGTAGAAAATACAACATCGGTCAACTCAACCCAAGGAGAAGTTTCCCAAAGAACGATCGGGAGCAACCTCTGATCTTCGTGAGAAAAGAGCGAACCGGTCTTTTCTAGTCCTCAGGCGATCTCCTGGGCGAAGCTCTGATCTTCGTGCACCACGGTGGTGGCACCGGTGGTGATGGGATTGTCGGTCAATGTCGACCGGTTCTCGAGCTCTCTTCAAATCGATTCGTCCCTGGTGAGAATGAGCTCATTTATAGATTTTGGGAGTGGCGCCTTGTAAATTGGTGGAAAACTCCAACCACTCCCATCTGACGGCCAAGGATCCTCGATCGGCGGTGTATTTTGATGATCCGTGCCTTAATGATGTCGAATTGGGTGATCTTGGATTCTTGGATTCGTCTTGACGAGCCTCGACCGTTTATAAATATGTCGCTTTGGTGACCATTTGGCGGAATCGATCCATTTTCATGCCCGATAGCTGATCCGAGTCGATCTGAGCCCGGATCGACTATGCTTGATTGTATGTTCCTCAGGTGACGGATCAGCTTTAAATCGTGATTAGATCAAGCATTTCAAAATGCCCAGATTCGTCCGATCGATTAAATTGAGGATGTATCAATTATATCTTCATTTAATTAAATAAATTAATAAAATCTCCTTAAATGTTATGATAACTCCTTATTTTCATTGGGATGCTTAAAGTTCCCAAATAAACTTCTTAATACTAATGCTCAAATTGTTTATGCTGGTCTTAATATTTAAGACATATTTATATCAGCATCTAATATTAAATGCAATGATGAAAAAATATGTAAAAACAATTTCTTAAACTAAAGAGAAAAAAATCTCATCACACATTTCAAAATGTTCTTTACTTTTTAATATTAAACATCTAGTGCAGTTATTATAGTGAACGTTAATGAATTGAATTTGATTGATAGAATGAAAAAATGAAAAAAAAATGAAAGAAAAAATGAAAAATGATGAAAAGAAAAAAAAAAAAAGAATTTGAGTTGATAGAAGACAAAATAAATAAATAAATAAATAATCATTTTGGTGCATCTCTAACCACAATAACCCTCATATTAATAAAATTTTAAAAAGATCTTTAAACTTTAATTAAAAATAGAGAAAAAAAATTTCTGTATACAGTCTTTAAATGATATGATAGTATCTTAACTGGCCTAAAATATTTTTTTTTAAAAGAGGAATTTACATACATATCACACAATTCTTATATATTTATATATCTAATATCACAATTACATATCACACAATTCTTATTTATTTACATATCTAACATCATTTAATTAAAATATTTTTTTAAAAAAAAGAATTATATACATATCACATAATTTAATACCTAATAATTAGATATTTATCTAATATTTTTATGCTTAAGATACATTTTATTTTAAAGTAAATAAATTATTTTTAATGTGATATTGACATTAGAGTGTTATATACAAAAAAATTAAGCATTATATATATAAATACATAAGAAAGATAAAATATTCAAAAAAATACAAATTTATTCAACTTTAATTTATCTTTTTTTAATAAATATCTAAATTTTATATTTAAAATATATTTATTTTATATACATAAAAGATAAATATTAAATTTAATAATCTTTTTATATAAAATTAAAAAAAATTATAATATTTATGTAAATATGAAATTAAATTTAAATATAAAAAAACAAAAAAATGAAGTTCTCTATAAATTAAAAAAAAAGTCTATAAATAAAAAAAAAAATTATTAAATTTTAATAAATTTATGTATATGTATAAAATAAATATATTTATTAAATATTCAAAATTTATTTTAATTTTATTTCATAAAAAATAAAATATATTAAAATAAAAATATATCTTTTAATAAAAATATTAGATAAAAGAAATCTTCATTAATAAATATTTATTTATTACTTTAAATAAAATATTTTACGATGTAAATAAAATTGAATAATCTTTTTAAAATATATTTTAACTAAAGTGTGATTATATATAAATATAAAATAAAATAAATTTTATTTTTTTTTAAATTTTTATTCTTTTACTATTTTGTTTATTATTAATTATTATAGCTTAGAACTCTTAAGAATACAAACAATTTCAAGAATGAGCAATAAAAATAATTGAATGAATTTTTGAAATCATAGAATTTCAAAAGTCACCAGGCCTGCCATGAAGGATCAATTCAGAGCAAATCAGGTGGCACTTTTGATCATCGGGCAACTAGACCTCTTCAAAAAAAAACAACCAGGCCTGCCACTGAAGGATCAGACTACATAAGTTAGATGATTAAATTTTATTTTATTTTTCTTGATTTTAAGGTCAAAATGCAAAATTAATTGTTTTATATTTTAATGAATATGATGTTAATGTAAAATTTTAATGAACAGAAATAATAAGTCAATCAATTTTACAGATAACGATAACCAATAATTATAAATATTTATCAATTTTTAATGTATGGATTAAGTTATTCATTTATTAATTAAATAATATTGCCTTTTACTAAACTAAGTAAAGATTAATTGAGCTTTCATGAAAATAAATTGTATATTATTTGATCATAATAAGTAGACTAAAAAACAATGGATAATTTATTTATTAAAAAATTATTCATATTTAAAGTTGTGATACTCTTCCTATTTTAATTGGGCCACTTCTAAGTTTACATTTGATATATCATCCAAAAATTTATTTATTTGAGAAAATCTTAATGCGATATAATTGATCAACCTCTAAAATTAAATTCTCAATCATCTAAGTCTATTTTTAGCTATCTCAAAATAATAATAATAATAATAATAATAATAATAAATTTAATGATATCAAAAGTGTCTCACTCCAAGTTCAGATGACCTAGATTCAAAATTAAATTTTCTACATAAATAGGTAATTTATTTTTTACGATACTACTTTTAGCTGAGTGTTAAATATTCCTATAAAATTAATATGTTAGATACATTCTAATTTTTTTTAGGATATTTAAGTGAATTTAATCATAAATTTATGCACACAATGCATATCCAAGAATATGAACCCAAGGTATCTTGATTGAAAGTCAAAGCTCACAATCATTAGGTTAAGATACATTTCACTCAGACACATTCTATTTACTATTATGAATAATTCAGCACAGAGCAATATCTTTTTAAAATGATGTGCGATGAATTATAAAGTATATCTTTCAAGCTTGATGTTAAAGAGATGATATTTACAACGCAGAAACTCGCATAGCATTGAAAAATTTTCTCTCAATTTTTTAAGAGATGATTTAGGTTTCTGTTTGGAAAGTTAATACATCACCTAAACAATTTATTCGAAAGAATGAATCGACAATAATCTTGAAGTAGAAATTTTCAAAATAAATTTAGAATCATCAAAAAATTTTGATTTAGTAAGCTATATTATAAATATTTTATGATAAATATAAAATATTGTAAGTTTCTTGTGGGTTAAAAAATTCTGCCATCCACCTCACAATGAAGAGAAGTGTAAGTAATTTTCGTGATATAGAGATGCACTACTGAGATTGTCCTCATTTGTGAGGACTTTAGATCTGTTCTGGTTTCACAAAGCATGAAATACTCATCTCAAAGAGAGAGAACTTTGATTAAGGTTAGTGCATTGCTAATGCTAGCGTATAGTAAGAGAAATGTGAGTTTAAAATTTAGATTATGAAATTTATCATTTTAGCTTAAACGATATTTGGAGAATGATGACGCGTGATCTAGATCCCATGGTTATCATTGGGTCTAGTCTACTTAGATGAGGTAGTCACCAAACTGTAAGGATCCTCATCAAGAACACATGGTTCGGCCCAAAAATTTGACTTTCAGGTGTTTGTCAAGGAGAGGCTTAAGTCAACCCTGAGAGATTTTTGCTATCAAATATACCCATGATTCATAAACTCAAAGGCGAGCCATTGGGGAGCATACGACATAATATAATGAGCCGCCAAACCATGATCGAGGACTCGAATCGCTTCATCTGGACTGCCACGCACCGAGGACACAAATCACGCCCTTACTAGAGATTAATTTAGAATGAACATAGTAGAACTGATTTGACATTAGCTCCATTATAGCTAGTTTTCTTAGTTTTGTCATACAAACACTTAATGGATGGATTGAGTTTTGATTTAATTTTTTAATGATTAGATTTCATTGGAGCAATTTTTAGATTGATATTTGAAATTTGATTTGAAAAATTGATGAATTTGAATATGTTTAAAAGCTTTAGATTAAATTTATTGTCACCCGATAGAATCACTTTCTATATTTATGATCAAACTCTTATTAGGTTTTTTGGTTTCTTTAACTATCACATAGACTAAACCGAACAAGAGATCTTCGACACTTGAATCATTTAAAAATATTGTTTTTGAGAATAGCTTTTGTGTTTGAACTATGAAATTGATTTCATTTTTATTTAATTCCATTTAGATCAACCTTTTTGATATTAAAATTTGATTAAATCTCTATGTCATACATGGTATTTATAACAATTTTATCTAATTAATGAAATTATTGATCAAAAAATCATAATTAGAATGAAATTTTTGATTTTTGATTTCTTATGATTTTAAAGAACCATTTCAATCGCTTGCGATGCTTGTATAAAAGAGTTCCATTCTTAAGAAGACATTTTAATTGATTGTAGTTTAAACAACTAAACTTAGTTTACATTGAGTTTTACATTTCTATATTACATTTACAATTTTGATAAGTTATATTTCTAATTTATTATTTTCACCTTTATGCTTATTAATTAGTATAGAATCATCCATATTAATATAAGAGTTATTAAACTCAATTTGAATTTGTCAGATTTTGAGATTGCAAGTTTGTTATGTCAAAAAATTATAATCAATAAATATTTCAATATATATTTTAGTCTTGTAATATATAAGACATAATTTATGTCTTATTAAAACCAAAATGACCAAATGACAAATTTATCTTTATTATGTTAAGAGTAAGCTAAGCCATTGATTAGCAAATTTATTTGGCTTGTTGACCTCACTTTTGAGTGAGCTCTTAACCTCCTCTTCTCAAACTTAGACTTTTAGACTAAGATCCTTAGTCATAAGACACATCTAGTGATTAGGTGAACACTAACCTAAAGACTTAGAAGTGTAATCATAAGATTAGCTATGTCTTGGGTTTAAGAAATTACCTATCATAGCCTAAACCCAATCTAGATACACTTTCAAATCAAACCCAAACTCAATTCTCAAATCAAATCTCAAATTCAAATTCAAATTTAAAATCTAATTTTAAAATTTGACTCAAATGATTGAAACCAAAATCAAATCCAAACCCTAAACCCCTTCCTAAGCCATATGAACCATATTCATAAGCTAGCCAAAACTTTCCTTAAATCAAATCAAACTCAATTGATCTCTTTAAATCATTATTCCTTCATTTATATTCACAAATATAAATGAAATCAAATTCAAATGACCAAAACTATATCAAAATCAAATCCAAACTCAATCTAAACCCTTAAGCCAATTCTTTGGACAAGCCAAATTCTATCCAGATCAAGTCAAAACCAATGAATTTTCTTTTGAATCATCATTCATTCAATTATCTACCCAAATATAAATGAAACCAAAACCATCAAATCAAATCAAACCAAGTCAAACCCAACTTTTTGACTTGAAAATTTCAAATGAGCAAAATCTCTACTTTGATTCAAACTTATATTTACCCAATATATAAGTTCAACTAAATTAATCAAATCAAAATCAAACTAATTGACTCTTAGGTGCACTTGACCCAAAGTGACCTAAAGGACCCATTTAAGTTTTAATCCAACCCAAATTGGATTGAACCAAGCTCACCAAAATCTTACCACCATGATTGATCACCCTAAGATGATCAATTGCAATTGGGCCAAACCAAGCCCAATTGGCCATTTGATCCAAATTGACCCATTGGCCTAAAGAACCAAATCGGTCAAATCATGATCTAACCCAAATTGATTGAAACCAATGGCTCAAGTTCATTCCAAATTGATTATTGAACTTAACCAAAGCCATAATTAAACCCAATTTGATCAATCGAGCCCGGTCAACTTGACTCAACCTAGCTTCCAAATTATAAAGGGTCAATTTAGCCTAAATCAAAATTAAATCCAAATTAATTCAAACCAAAGACCACATTCATCTTCAATTAGTCAATTGAACATGAATCAACCCATAAACCAAGTTAATTAACAATCAAATGGGTCAATTTGGCCCAAAATGAATATGACCTAAATTGGCCAAATCTTGAAACCAAGCCAAAACCCATTGGGCGATCAACCCAAACCATTTGGGATCAAACCAACCCATTTTAAATCCCTCATGAATCCCCACATAGGATTCCACCTAACCTCATTTAATTCTCCATCACATGCACTTAACTCATCACATGCAATATTTAATTAATAAATCTGATCATATGGTAAGAAGAGAGGACTTTGGAGAAAAATCCAAAGTCTCAATCAATCTGATCCATCCCAACCACCCCAACACATCAATTTGAGCCAAAAAAAAAAAAAAATATTGTATTTTGGCCATTATAAAGAGAGGGAGATGAGACTTGAAATCTCTCTTCCTCCCACCACTATTCAGCCCCAAAAAACTCCCAAAGCAAAGAACCCATCCCCACTTAGTTTAGCCACAGAGCTCAAATAATACAAAATTTGCTCTTCCAGAGTAAACATCGAGAATTGTTCAAGAGAAGCAAGGGCTAAAGATTACTCAAGCTTCCTCACATACACAGATCTCCTGATCTTCACACCGAAAAAATCATCCCCTGAGGTAACTTTCAACCGCCTTAGATTTTGTATATTTTGTAAATTTCTGGATTCTAGAATTTTCTTTAGAAAATCTAACTTTTTATTTTAAATCATCCCAAATAGAAATAGAATTTTTTGTGCAATCAAAACGGGTCCATTTGGACAAGTTTTGGCTAGAAACTTTCATTTTTCCAAAATACCCTGAAAACATCGTCACCGCCGGCCATCCACCGATCCCCATGCGGACGGATCGCGATCGGATCGGATGCGATGACCGCCCGACGCGGATGCGAGATATCGACTCGCGGACGAATCATCGCGGATTCGAAGCCGGAGCGACCAAGCTTCGCCGAAATGATTCGATGGAATTCGATCACGCGAATCCCGCCTGGATCGCGACGGCGATCGGCATCGCGGATCATGATCGATAGGACCGCTCTTCTTTCCGCTAATATATATATATATATATAAAAAAAAAAAAATATATATAAAAATAATATATAATAATAATAATAATAATAATAATAATAATAATAATAATAAAAATAAAATCAAATTCAAAAATTTAAAAATAAAATACTTAATCAAAATTTGCTGGATTTTTATTGAGAGGATCCAAAAACCAAATATTCAAAATTTATAGTATTGTGAGTGTTAATTTGTTTTAGTGAAAATATATTTCATTAATTAAGCCAAAAATATAAGTCGATTAAGTTGATATTTTTAGATATTGAAATTAATGTTAAAATACACCTACAATAAAATTTCAGATTAATTTTGATAAAAAATTAAAAAAATCTTTAAGATAACCTAAATCACTTTAATTGACATCTAAGACTCTTAAGAAAATGATTCTTCAAATCTTAAGAAACCCAAATAAATTAAGATTAGAGTTTAAATTAAAAGTTAATTAAAATATAATCTAAAAATAACTCAAATATTAAATCAAAAAAATCAAAAATTGAATAGATTCATTAAATCATTAATCAAACTTTAAATCAAAAAAAATATCATCTTTAAAGGAGATTAAATTAAATATGATTAAATCTATTTAAGTTAATAAAATCAATTAAATGATTAAATCTTAAATCAAACTCAAAATCCAACAAACTTAGAAAACTTTAATAATTTGATACTAATCAATTAAACTAAATAAAATTAAAGCAAACTTAATTAACCTATGATTAAATCACATCCATTTGGAATGAGATAATTAAATAACCATTGAATATTTCAACCTAATAATAAATTGAACATGTTAATGAAATCAAACATAATAAATAAATCAAATCAAGTAAAACTAATCATAAATAATCAAACCTAATTAGTCAAACATTTAATTAATGAAAATTTAATAAATTAATCCATCATCTTAATTAATCAAATTAATTTAAATAAGTTACATTAAAGCTAACTCTAAGATTAAGCTTAAATCAAATCCAAATTTAATAATCACCCCTAAATAAACTAATTAAGATAATTAAATTAATCATATTAAACCTAAACTTAATCAAACATAATTAAGATGCAATTAAACATTAATCAAAAAACATAAAACCTAAATTATTAAGTCATTGATCTTTAATTAAATAAACCTTTAATTAATTACCCTTAATCAAACTTAATTAGTAACATTTAATTAATGAAAATTTAATGAATTAACATCATCTTAATTAATCAAATTAATTTAAATAAGTCACATTAAAGCTAACTCTAAAATTAAGCTTAAATCAAACCCATAATTAAATTTAATAATCACACCCCTTAAATAAATTAATTAAGTTAATTAAATTAATCATATTAAACCTAAACTTAATAAAACATAATTAAGATGCAATTAAACACTAATCAAAACTTAAATTAAACCTAAATCATTAAGTCATTAATCTCTAATCAAACAAACCTTTAATTAATCTAATAATTTTAATTGACCCTTAATCAAACTTAATTAATCAAACATCTAATTAATGCAAACTTAATAAATTAATCCATTATCTTAATAAACCAAATTTAACTTTATAAATCGATTAAAGTTAATTCAAATTAAATACTTAATTAATCTACTAATTAATTTAATCACATTTATTAAATAAATTAAAGTAAATTACATTAATCATATTAAACTTAAGCTTAATCAAACATAAAAATGCAATTAAATGATAATCAAACCCTAATTTAAACTTCAATCATTAATTCATCAATTACATCATTAACTCAAATAAACATGAAATCAAATTAAAAGTTAAACAAATCTTTATTTAATTTAATCATACCTCTTAAACAAACTAATTAAGTTAATCAAATTAATTACATTAAACTTAATTAATCAAAATACAATTAAATATTAATCAAAACATAAATTAAACCTAAAACCATTAAGTCATTATTACATCATTTGTCTAAACAAATATGAAACTAAATTAAAAAATTAAACAAACCTTTATAATTAACATAAATACACTTATTAATTAAACAAATCACATAATCACATTAAACCTAAGCAAACCCATAAGACCAATAAAGCTAATCAAATCAAATTGAATCAAATTAAGTTAAATCAAGAAAGATTCTCATCAATTTTATAGAATCAAATCAAATCTCATTCAACCTACTTAAATAAAATAAACTAATTAACTATCCAATATATGAAATCAAAATGCAAACCAAACTTTGATGAACATGACAAATGGATGTGATTAAAAATAAAATCCCAATTACAAAGAATCAAACTCAATTAGAATCAAAAATAAAATCTTAATTAATCTAATCCGATCAAACTACAAATAAATGAACCACAATCGAATTAAATAAACATAAAGTTAAATCACATAACCATGATCAAAGAAAAGAATTAAATATTTAAAAGGATATTGAATTATCAAGATTCAATTAAATCAAAACACCTAATCTAAAATTAATCAACCAAAACACATGAACTTAAACAAACTTAAACTCCATTAGACATTAAGGATATTGAATTATCAAGATGCAATTAAACTAAAACATCTAATCCAAAAAAAAATCAATTAATCAAATACTTAAATAAACTCAAATTCTAAATTCTAAATCAAATCAAATAAATCAACAAAATGAATTACACAAATTCAAATGGGCTAATCAAGATACTTAAGGACTTTAGTTAGATTCTTAGAATTAAGATGTAGAATAGGGTGAGTCATATGATGGAATTCATCCTACTCTTCATTCTTGAGAACTTAAATATCATTTCAACCAAATAAAAGAAATAAAAATGAAAAGCAAATCATTAAATCATTTAGATTGAAATCACCCAAAGGTAAAATTTAAATTCAAACTTCAAATTAGAACTTAAACTAAAGAAGCCTAAAAGTCTTGCCACAAGCCTTAAGCACACATTAGAATACTAAGTCACTACTTAGTGATAAGTTAGGGCATTGTATGTATGATGTTATATTTTTTTTTGTGATATAATGTTTTAGACTGATGTTATATATATTTGGATGTTATGTATTAGCTTAATCATATTTTCTCTAGGGGTGCTTAGCGCTATAATAAAAAATATAAATGCTTTTGTCTTGCTTAGCCCCTAAGTGTAACCCATGTGGTGGGCTTGGTTACCCATGTGTGGGTGCTAAGTCCAAATTATTCATATAACCGCTTGGTTGTATGGTGTGTTTAGCTAACATTTTTTTGGTGTGTAGCTAGATTTACTTTTCTTTTTTTGATGTAATTTTATTAGGAATTAAGATTAATGCTATGGGGATTAGGATGAGCTGAAGGCGCCCTCTTGATGCCTTTGGAACAAATCAAATCAAAAGAAAGAGAATGAAGAAATGAAGAAAAGAAGACCCCCATAGCATATATATTATTTTTGTAATCGGGTTGTATAAGGGTAGAGCTACCCATCTTTTCTTTTCTCTTTTTGGGCGGGTCGTGACTGGCCTTTTATTCTTTTACGAGTCTATAAAATTATTTGATGTTGTGTTTAGATTAGAACATATTTTTCATAGTTTATTTATGATTGATGCTTGAATGTGTGGCCCGATGTGGTGGTAGGCTCTTAGGATAAAATTAATTTTCTACCCCAATTAACAACTTATAACTAAAATTTTAAACAACTCATAACCTCACATAAAAGCCTAAGAATTAAATCAAGATAATAAAATTTTTAGTAACCCATTGGATGGATGAATGTATAATATCATGCATGTCATATTTTTTCACTCTTGTTAAGAGGGGCTTCCATCCTGCCGAGAATCAAGGCTTAACCTATGAGAGCCTTTGGTGGAAAACACCCTTTCTCTCTTGATTTGGCCTATAATCAAATTCTCATGCATTTAGGCATACAAATCCCATAGTGTCAAAACAAAAGTCCAAAAGAATCAAATAAATTTGATAAAATTTGCATTAGATTAAGTCATGGATTCATACCACTCATGCTCTCTTAGAGTGAGTCTAAGGACTTAATTTTCTTTCTAAATGAACAACATCCTAGCCATCTTGCAAAGCATAAGACTTTACATGGATTTAAAGTTAGGAGGAGTTAGGTTGCCACTGTGGTAATAAGTCCAAAGAATGGTGGTTTATTCTCTCTTGTGGAGGTAAACCATATACCCATTTTAGATTTAGATGGTGCCTTTGTTTTGTACCAAGGCTCCTTAGTTTAGAATCTGAGTTTTCCTTCGGCTACAAGCATAAATCCTCACCTCTTAGGCATTTTCCATAATCTTATGTTGTAGAATTATAAGCCTAGCAATCTATTAAAATGTCAACTCAAATAATTAACTCTCTTCAATTTCAAAAATATAAAGCCCAACTATGGGTAGATTGGAATGCTCACTAGTTCTAGTATCATGAGCATTTCTTACTCTCCCTTTGATTCCAAAAATAAGTCTTCTCATTGATATCCCATTTGATTTTCTAAAATAGCCAATCCTTTGATAGTCTTAACCTTGAAATCTTTAGAGATCCTAATTGTCTACTTTAATCGAGAGTATTCTTAAGGAATTCCCATTCCTTAGATGTTAACTATGGGGCTTGCCTCCATAGGGAACTTAATGAACCCCACTTAAAATAAACCCTACTTTACTTTTCCATGTAAAGTAGGGAAAGATCTTTGGTATATTCAAGACCCATCATGCCTTGGGAGTCCTTATTAGGTGATTAGTCCATTAGGTGATTTCTATCTTTCGAGATAGTATATCATTCTTAATGTCGTACCCGATCACTTTAATAAGTACCCCTACGATCTGCGTGGTGTCCCACACCCCAAAAATAAACACCACACGGCTTTAGCCAAAAATGGAAAGCGGCAAGCCCTAATTTCTCATACTTTGGACTTCCTTTGTGCTTGCAGCTCTGCCTCTTCTCGATTCCATGGCTTTGACGGTGTGGCCTCTGTGAACTGCGAAGGCTGAAAGCCGAATCCCTCCTGACGTTGCCATCTCGGCATCTTCTTTCTCTCGACTCTCCATCACCCTTCTTCTTTCGAATCTTTCTCTCATTCAGCGTCTGAGGTAATTTGTAATCCTTTGTCTTCAGAGAGCCATGATAGATCTAAATCAATCCTTCCCTGTCATTTATGTTTGGTGATCGTTTCTTTGTAATTGCATGGATGACCATCTTGTTTAGTGTTTATTGATGATCTGTAATCCATTAAATATTTTTACATGTTATTTAAGACTTTAAAATGTGGGGCTTTTTCAATTCTTAATTGCGAGCCATGGGACTTTAAAATGTTGACATGTTGTTTAAGTTTAACGGTTTAGTAGTTTACTGGTTTATTATTTGAAGTGGGGCTTTTCCAATTCTTCTTGTCATTTGTGACTGGTGATTGTTTATTTGATTATTTGTTTGTATTGCACATATGAATGGGCATGCTGTTAGTGTTTAACATATGTGTTTATTCTTGGGAATTCTTAGATTTGTTACAACAGTGGCAGGCCGGCTGTCTTGACCCTTGAGAAGTTGAGATGAATATTGTATGAGAAATTTGTTTACTGTGTATCATTTACTTTATCTACTCATTTGAATATTGTTGTAGGTCGGCTGTCTTGAGAAGTTGAGATGAATATTGTATGGGGAATTGAAGAATTCATTTACTATGTATCATTTAGACATTTACTTTATCTATTCATTTGAATATTGTGGTAGGCCGGCTGTGTTGATTAGTATCATTTGAGTATCATTTACTTTATCTACTCATTATTTTTAGTAGCACGTGTATTATTTGTAAGTAGTTGTTTACTGATTATGGTGTAAATGTGTAATACATGTATAATGTATTATTTATAAATTTCTTATCATCAATTTTTTAATTTAGATGGAGGATTCCAATACTATTAATAATGCTTAAGAAAATGAAGTTTTTTTTCATGGGGATATTGTTGAGAATGAAATTCAAATAATTGATGAAATGATAAGAGCAATACGTAACTGAACGTAAGAGAAGAATGTTATCATTTGTTTGGGGATATTTTGATTTATTACCTATTGAAAATGATGGGAAATAAAGATGCAAATGTAAAAAGTGCAATGCAAACTACATATGTGATAGCAAATTTGGCACCGGCAATTTGAAACGTCACTTACAAACTTGCAAAAAAAGGGATACATGTGATATAGGCCAACTTATTTTGCAAAGTAATTCTTCTTCATCTATTTTCATGTGCAATGCTAAGTTCAACCAACAAGAGTTTCGTGACTTGCTTATCGCTTGCATTATTATGTATGATTTACCTTTTCAATGCATTGAATGGCCTGGTTTTAGAGCACTTTTACATTATTTGCATTGAGATTTGCAACTTGTTTCAAGAATACTATTAGAAAAGATTGCAAAAAAGATGTTCATGAAAAAGAAGGGGCATATCCAAACAATGCTACAAATTATCACTAGTCGAGTTTGTTTGACGTCAGATTTATGGACTTCCATCATTACTGATGGATTTATTTGTTTAACAGCACATTTCATTGATAATGCTTGGAATTTGCAAAAAAAAAAATTTTAATTCCATTTTTATGGCACCTCTGCATGACGTTCTTACATTATTTGAAGTAATTCAAACTTTTTTATTTGATTGGGAGATTGAAAAAAATTTTAGCATTACTTTAGATAATGCTTCAGCTAATAATGGATTTGTTGAATTCAAGAGAAATCATTTAAATTTGAGAGGTGGCCTACTTTGTAATGGGGAATTCTTTCACATACAATGTTGTGCACATATCATAAATTTGATTGTTCAAGAAGGATTAAAAGACATTGATAGCTCAATATCAGGTTGGAAAGTATTAAATATGTGAAAGGTTCTCAAGCAAGGAAGCAAAATTTTTTGGAATGTGCTAAACAAAGTTTTATTGATGAAAAGAAGGGATTAAGACAAGATGTTCCTACTATGTGGAATTCAACTTTTATTATGCTTGATAGTGTTATCTATTACAAGCGTGCTTTTGCATCTAGAATTGGGTGACTCGAACTACAAAAGTTGTCCATCAACAATTGAATGGAAAAAAATTATCAGCATATGTAATTTCTTAGCACCTTTTTATGAAATTACATGTGTATTTTCTAGCACAAAGTATCCTACAACAAATCTCTATTTTTCAGCTGTTTCAACAGCATATGCAGCATTAAAGCATGAAAGTTCAAGTGATAATGACTACATCAGAACGATGACTTTAAATACACTTTCAAAATTTGAGAAATACTGGTCTGATTTTTGTGTGATACTTGCAGTAGTTGTTATCCTTGATCCAAGGTACAAATTTAATTTTGTTGAATGGTGTTATAAAAGACTTTATGGAGGTGATTGGGTTAGAGAAGTTGCAAATGTGAGAGAGAAGTTATTTTCATTGTTTAGAAATTATTTGAAATCAAGTATACAAGGTTCATCATTATAAACTTCAGAATTCACTAGAACATCGCAAACTGATAATTCAAGAGCATTAACTTTAATAATTGCAAAATCACAATTTTTGCAGGTACACTTACTTTATTTTAGTCAATTTTTTCTTATTTAGTTGGCATTTTATAATATACTTTAATTTTGTTAAGGATTTTGATTCTTTTGATGAAGAAGATAATATACCGAGAAAATCTAAGCTTGAGCTATACTTAGATGAGCTTAAGATTGATAGAAAAATGGATTTAGACATATTGCATTGGAGGGCAACCAATATAGATTTCAAGTTCTTGCAATGGCTCATGATGTTTTGTGTATACCAATTTCTCTTGCATCTCAAAGTGCATTTAGTAATAGGGAGGATTCTTGATCAATATCTGAGTGCACTAAAACATGATATTATGGAAGCATTGTATGCACAAAGGATTGGTTATATAGATAAAGGTTTGAAGCATATTTTTTTAATAAATTTTCATTTAAATCACTTATGTATTTCTAATTTGTATAATTGAAGTCTTTCTTTGTTGTAGATTTAAATGATTTTGAACTTGAAGAAGTCACAGGAGATGTTATGAAGTACACTTCCAATCAAAGTGACAAGATGATGGTGATATCTCAATTAACATAGTCAACTAGTCTCTTTGAGTATTTTTTAATTTTCATGCAAGAATTTAATGGAGGACTGCTATGATTCAAGAATAATTTTACATGTTTTAGATTTGGATGATATTTTGCTAAGTTATTTAATCCTTGTTGCAATATTTATGTTTAGTAGTTATTTACAATAGTTAGGTGATGTTGTTGCCTTTCTATGGTGGTTGTGCTTCTTTTGAACCTTTGTTGGTTATCTGCATTTTGTTGGTTTGTCTTATTACTGGTTGTACTTCTGGGTCAACCTTTTTTGCTGTTATGGTTTCTTTTTTCTGCTGGCCGAACCTTTATTGATCCTTCTGGATTGGAATTTCTGGTTTCTAGTGGTTGGTAGCTACCTTTGGCCCACTTGTGTATGGCTATTTTATCTTCTGGTGCTTTGGACTGGCTACAGCTTAGTGGGGTGTTTGGGTTGCCTTTGTTTGGTGCACATTGGTTGGTTTGCTAGAGAAGTTTGATTTTTTGGCTGGTCCTAGTTAGGTGCTGTTGTTGCCTTTCTATGATGGTTGTGCTTCTTTTGAACCTTTATTTGTTATCTGTCTTTTGTTGGTTTGTCTTATTGCTGGTTGTACTTCTGGGTAAACCACTTTTACTGTTATGGTTTCCTTTTTCTCCTGGTCGAACCTTTATTGATCCTTCTGGATTGGAATTTCTAGTTTCTAGTGGTAGGCAGCACTTGTGTATGACTATTTTACTCGGTGCTTTGACCTGCTACAACTTAGTGGGTGTTTGAGTTACCTTTGTTTGCCCCATTGGTTGGTTGGTTTCTGGAGAAGTTTGATTTTTCACTAGTCCTAGTGTCTGTTGCCTTTCTATGATGCTTCTTTTTTGAACCTTTGTTGGTTATCCATTGGCTATTGGGGATGCTTGGGTTGTTGCTTATTATAATGGGCTGTTCTCTTTTGATTTATGGTGGTTGTTGGCTGCTTTGGCCCCCTTGTGTATGGTTATTTTGTCTTCCTGGGTTTTAATGCAACTTAGTGAGGTGCTTGGTTGCCTTTAGGTGCTCATTGGTTGGGTTGGTTGGTTGAGGTGTGCTTGGCTATGATGGCATTGATGCTTATGATTTATCTATATTATTTGGCTGGTAGCATTTATGTCATTATAACCCTTCTTTTCGAAGTTTGGATGCCACATATTTGTTGATCCTAGGGAATATTTTTCTGAGCCTGAGCCTCTTGTCAGTTTTTTCTGTTTGGTGTTGTTCCTACTTACTAATGGAAGATGCTCGGTGATGTAGGTTAGCTGGTTTACTCTTCCGATCTTTCCTTTGATTGTTTTTGTTTCTCTCTCTCTCTCTCTCTGTGTATATATATATATATATATTCTTTTTCATTGGGTTTCCTTTGTTTGGTGCCCATGGTTGGTTGGTTTGTTGGAGAAGTTTGATTTTTCGGCTGGTCCTAGTTAGGTGTTGTTGTTGCCTTTCTATGGTGGTTGTGCTTCTTTTGAGCCTTTGTTAGTTATCTGCCTTTCCTTGGCTACTAGGGATGCTTGGGTCATTGGCTTATTATAATGGACTATTCTCTTTTGGTTTATAGTGGTTGCTGGCTGCCTTTGGCCTCCTTGTGTATGGTTATTTTATCTTCTGGTGGTTTGGACTAGCTGCAACTTAGTGAGGTGCTTGGGTTGCCTTTGTTTGGTGCTCATTGGTTACTTGGTTGGTTTGTTGGTTGGTGAGGTGCTTGGCTATGATGGCATTGATGCTTATCCTTTATCTATATTATTTGGCTGGTAGCATTTATGTGATTGTAACCCTTCTTTTTGAAGTTTGGATGCCACATATTTATTGCTCCTAGAGAATATTTTTCTGAGCCTGAGCCTCTTGTTAGTTTTTTCTGTTTGGTGTTGTTCCTACTTACTAATGGAAGTCGTGATGTAGGTTATTTGCTCTTCCGATCTTTCCTTTGATTGTTTTTTTATATATATATATATATATATATATATATATATATATATATATATATATATTATTCTTTTCAAGGTGTTTTGCGGGAATTTTTTCGGTTGGGACTTAGAGTCTTGAAGTTCACTTTGAGCTTGCTTGGAGTTGGAGACTTAGAATTTTAATTTTTTTTTTAAATGTTGTTGCTTAGGGTGTATGGGAGAGTTGTGGATGTAAATTTGATTAGTGTATGGGTTAGAATTGTGGATGTAATTTTGATTAATTAAATATTGTTATTATTTTATTATAATTATTTGTAATGTTAATTGTTTATAATGTCAAGACCAAAGACTCAAGAGAGATTGTGATGTATTATTTATGTTAATTTTATTTTTGGCTCATAATAACTAATAAGTTATATGACATTATAAAATCTTATTAGAATTTAGAACTATCTCATAAAAAAATATAGAATATCATAAAATTGAGTAATAATATTTAATGTTAAATTTTTTTCTCTATTTGGTTAAGTAATTTATTTGATTTTAACATTATTCTTATATGGTGGGTTCGTTAGAAATTTGAACTCCTTCAATATTCGAGTCGGGTTCGGGTTACAAATTTGAACCCGATCAATATTCGAGTCGGGTTCGGGTTAAAAATTTGAAAAATCATTTATAAATTCGCCTGCCCGTTGAATATTTTGGTCGAATCTACCAGTCGACTGATCAAATCAAACTGAAGACACCTAGTTATATTTAAGATATTAACCCAAATTCCAATTAAATCTTATTTAAAGGCTACCCCCTTTTTCTTATTCTCTTTTTAGTTTAAAATTTACTGTAAGTTTTCCTATTTAACGCTCTTAAGTCAGCTCATTTCACTCTCCCCTTTTTTCTAAGTCAAAAGATTTGACGAATTGACGCCTCCGGCCATCCCCATATAGGGCTACATCTGTATTGTTTCAGACGCTCTGAAGTGGTGTCTTGCGACACCACAACCTATTTTTTTAATCTCATCGCGCTCTACTGAGCACAACGAGGTCTTCAAACCTGCAAGAATATAAACAATACAATATATAATTATCCCCTTTTTTAAGTCGAAATTAGCAAAATTTAAATATTTCGTCAGGAAGAGTGATATCTAACAACTGGACTTACTCGATGCTCCATCGAGGTGGGTGTCTTATGACCACTATTTTTCATCCCGTCATACCACGAAAGCACAACAAGGTCTACAAACCTGCAAAGAAACACAAATATATGTATATATTCACATTCATAGACAAGTGACATGTTGCAAGTTGCAGTAAAGAACTTGGGTATGTAATTGAGAATGTAAGGTAAGGGGTGCAACGTTGAAAATCGAAGGAAGAATTCGCCTACTAATGATATTCTTCCCGACGATGCAATAAACGGATAAATTAAAGTGAGAGAGACGGAGAAATTAGAATCGACGATGTTCTTCCCGATTTACATAAACGGCGCTAAAGCGAGAAGCCGAAATCGAAGAAAGAATTCCACCGACGATGTTCTTCCCCGATCGAAGAAAAACAAGTTCAACGGGTTTGGATTTTGTAGAACGGGTTGGAACAGCGGGCTTGGGTTTTGTAGAACGGGCCAAAATAATGGGCTGTACGGTTAGCTGGCGGGCTGGGCCAGGTTTGAAGGGCTGGCGGGCCAGTAGGCTGTAGGCAGGCAGCGGGCCAGTGGGCTGGGCCTGCGGCGGGTCAAATTTGCAGAACGGCAGAATTATGTTGCACGACTGCGGCGATTCCGGGCCGAGGGAATTGGGTTTGCGCGGGCTGGCTGCGTGCGGCGGTTCTGGAGACGCGGGATGGCAACGGGCCGAGGGCTAGCAGAGCGGGTTGCGGGCTTTGCTGAAGCAGCATGCGGGCCGATGGCAAAATGAGATTTGGGCCAGACAAAATGCGGTTGGAGGGCCAGAGAAGCAACAGAGCGGCAACAGAGCGGCAGACATAGGACATCAGCTGGATCGCGATTGGGCTTAGGTCGCGGGTCGCGAGATGCTCGGTACGGGATGGGCTCGGGTCGCGTGTCGCTGGTCAAGGGACGCACGGTGCGCCGACGGGCTTCGGGTCAGTGGGTCGCGAGTGCGGAAGATGGGCCGAAGCGCATTGGCGGCGGGCCAGTCGTGGTCGCACAGCGGGAACGAGCAGCGGGTCAGCGAGCTTGGCCGACAGACATTTGTGGGACGCGCGACCGATGAACAGTGCGAGAGGAGAATTACCTATCTTTTTCTTTCTTTCCAACGGGAGAGAATTACCTATCTTTTTCTTTCTTTCCAACGGGAGAGAGAGACAGGAGAGGGAGGAGAGGGAGGAGAGTGGGGAGAGAATCGTGGGAGTAGAAATGAGAGAGAATGAGGAAAGTTGCCAGAAAATGGGAGGAGTGGTTATCTTTTTATTTTTTTAATTTCCTTTTTTAGAAAATTGAAAATAGGGGGAACGGTTGAGCATAGGGGTAATTTGGAAATTTTTAAATAAATTTACATTTTTTAAATATTTTAAACGTGATTTCATGCCGATAAATTCACATAGTCAATATGTATATCGATTTCAGGTAATTCTATTATTCTAAATGCAATGTGCTTTACTCGAGCCGCGCGACGCTAAATTGAGTCAATTTCAACTCGAAATACGTGTCACCGCTTTCGATCACTCGATTTTCACGCAGACTCATCCGAATCGAGTGTGAATGGTCTCATTTGATAAATTTTGATATTTGAAGCCAGTGGCATAATCAATTTCACGAATGGAGGTTATTTGATCTTTATCGATGCCTCTAACCTTGATATGCGTGTGGGCACGTTGATAACTCGAGCGCTTGATTGGTTGCTCATCAAGTCATCCAATATTTATACCCTGACCAATTTTGATGTTTTGAACGGATGGCGAAGTCCGTTCATCGATCGGAGGTCATTTGAGTTAATTTTGATGACGTCCAGTGCGTTTCAGTCTCAATTTGCGTGTTGTCATCTCAAATCAATCGATATTTGCACAGACTTGTTCGAATTGAGCACGAATAATCTCATTTGATATATTTCATTCAAAGCTAACGACATATCAATTTTATGAACGGAGATCGTTTGATCATCGTTGCAACTTTCCAACTCTAAGATACGTGTCGACACATTGATAGCTTGAGCGCTTAATCGATTGATCGTTAGATTTTGCAATATTTATATTTTAATCAATTTTGGCATTCTAAATGCCATGGAGAAGTCCGTTCATCGATCGGAGGTCATTTTGATCATTTTCAGGGACGTCTAGTGCATTTTGAACCCCGATTTGTGCACTGTCGCTTCCGAAGTCCATCAAATTTGGCTTGTGGGCTTCACTCGATTTGTGAAACATATGTGGAGGTCAACAAATGCCCCCCCAATAAATTTGATTCAAGCATGGAGCGAGTCATGTTTGTTGAAAACTTGTTGACCATTTAGGCTGGCTATAGAGCTTGGATCATTTTAAATTACTAATAACTTACTGAGTTTTGAGGATTTATCATTATATGTGCCTTATTCGGACATGTTAAATGAGTGATTGATTTGTCAATCGACTTGTCGATTAATAAAGAGTTCTTGCACCATCTACTATCCGCTCAATGGCTCACAAGATCTCTTTTTTATGTTCAGAGATTTAGTATCCTCCGACCCTAGCTTCATGCTTGGTTGGGTTTGATGGAGGAATTAATCTGTTCATTTTGATGAAGAACTCAGCTAGGGAATCGGTTTACTCCTGCTTGATCGAATTTGAAATCCCTTATGTCCTAGCTTTGAGCTTAACGACTTGATGAAGGACAATTGATTTCCCTATTGACTTATCAGGAAGTGTATGTACGCCATGAATCCTATGCTTGTTGCTTTGATGGATTTGTTGAAGGTTACATATAATGACCCAGCCTTTCGGCTAATATAGGGTCAATGTTGAGTTATTAGTCTAGCAACATGTGCTTTAACAGACTGAATAACCACAAAATTCTTTTAGTTTGGCCATTGGCTTTGTATGAACTTGGAATTACTTCCTCGATCATGTGCTTTCTACTTGACGGACTTGATGTTGACATTGATCTGCGCTATGAGCTTGATCAGATCATTTAAGAATAGAATGAATTATCACCTTGCAGGTAATATGAAGATTGATTTGAGGCAACCCCGAATTAAGCATTTCCTTAGATTGCCTTGATCTATTGATCAAGTAGAGAGATCTCTTAGATCCTGGTTGCTTATAATCACTAAGTTGAATCTAGCTTGAGATTGAACAGCTATCATCATTGAACTGACGTGCAAGGGATCTTTCACTGGCCTTTTCTTATGGCTTGTTGAGTGAGGAGAGCGTCAGCAACTCGGCCATATTTGGGCTTGTTGAGTTCGACCTTTAGAACTTACTCGTGTCTTTGACTTAAGTTGTAATGGGTTAGTGGTTTTATCATCAGACTGATGAACGGGGTCTCTTTCACTGTGGCCTTTTCTTGCTGCTTGTTGAGTGAGGAGAGCGTCAGCAACTCAGTCATTTGTGGGCTTGTTAAGTTTGACCTTTAGAACCCATCTGTGTCCTAGACTTTAGGATGTAGAGGTTGATGTTTCTCCAACTCAGTTGATTGAAGCTTCCGAAATCGAGAGTTCTTCTAACTTGATCTCCAGAATTTGACAAATCTGGGAGATAATTTTCTTGACATTTAGGGTTTTCCTTTCATGTGTAGAAATAGATTTTATTTGTTCCTACAAGACTCTGCAACTTAACAGTGATAATAATATATATATTCAGGGATTTCGGCGTGACGCTCGATGTCAACCAGAATTAAAGTATATTTAAGGATCTTGTCTCATAGCATGATGTTAACTTAAATAAACTTAATAGAAACTAAAAAATGCACGCTATCTTGCAAGGGGGATTCTAAAGTACATTTAGGAGAATTTATCAACATGAAAAATATACAAATACATCCATATTTGAATTTTTGTATTCTAAAGGATATTTTAACATACAACATTGATTTCATCTGTATATAAAAATCTAAAATGCCTTGTGTAATAGGAATTTTTACGAAAAGTTCTTCATCCGAGTAGTATGTTTATTTAGGGATCTCGGCATGAAGCACGATGTCAACCTAAATAGATATACTAAAAAAATGACCCCTATGTAACAGGGGAATTTTCACAAAAATGTTCTTCATCAAGAGTATGTTTATTTAGGGATCTCGGCATGAAGCACGATGTCTACCTAAATAAATATACTAAAAAAAATGCCCCTGTCTTGCAAGGAAATTTCTATTGTACCTTGGGAATGTATTTGTCATGTATAATACTTTTTAGGTAACACGATTGATTGGCGGCATTGGTATTTCACCCTTTAGGTTGATGAGTTTGTATGCCCCTCCTTGGTATACATTTTCAATGACAAAAGGGCCTTCCCAATTAGACTCAAATTTTCCATCAAATTTTTGATTGAGAATAATTGATCTTCTCAGCACCAAGACCAATTCCCCTTTTTTGAATGTCCGAGGCCGCACCGTATGATCAAAAACCCTGGACATCTTAGCTCGATAGACTTCCAGATTTTGATGATCTTGCAGTCAAACTTCATCAAGCACGTCGAGTTCCTCCATTCTCAGACGGGCATTTTAATCTTCAATTAGGTTGTACTGGATGGTTATTCGAAGTGAAGATAACTCAACTTCAAGCAAAAGAACTGCTTCAGTTCCGAATACCAATGAATAGGGAGTGGCTTTAGTTGACATCTTGTAGGTAGTTCGATATGCCCATAGAGCCTCTACTAGCTTGGTATGTCATTCTCTTTTATTTTTAGTGAGAATTTTATTGAGTAATTTGACTAATGTCTTGTTGAAGGCCTCCACCAAATCATTTGCTCTTGGATTATATATTGAAGAATATCGCCAATCAACTTTGTGTTGATCGATGAATCTATAAATATTTGCACTTTTGAAGGCTGTTTCATTATCAGAAATTATTCGGCGTGGCACTCTGAATCTATAGACTACATTATGCGTGAAGAAGTTGCTCACTCGGTCAGCAATAACTTATTTAAATGGAGTAGCTTTAGCCCACTTAGAGAAATGTCAGTCGCTACTAGGATGAAGCGATGTCTAGATGACGATGGTGGATCGATTGGTCTAATTACATCTGTACCCCAACATTCAAATGGCCAGGATGTTATTGTTAGGTGTAATGGATTTGAAGGTTAATGTATGAGATCCCCATGTACTTGACACTCATGACACTTCTCAGCGTGATTAATACAGTCCCTCACCATAGATGGCCAATAATAACCCATCCTTTTGATCTTTACTACCATCTTGGGACCTGAATGATGTGCACCACAAAGTCTTTCATGAACTTCAATCATCACTTTATAGCTTCATCTACATTTAGGCATCATAGCCACATTTGTTCAAAGGATCTACGATATAAAGTATTGTTGATGAAAGCATAGTGTAGCATTCTCTTTTCGATTTAAGCTACCATTGATTTTTTACTTGGTAATTTGCCTTCTTTAAATTAGTCGATGAAGGCTTGCCTCTAATTATGTGACTCTTCTATAACAAAGGCTTCATACTGCTTTTCTGGGGTAATGTCATTCTTAGTTCTTCTTGTATAACTTTTGTTGATTTTGGGAGTATGAGGAGCATTTATTTATGTGACTCTTCTAGGGCTACTTAAATTCGTGTCTCTGGAATGGCTAGACTAATATACCCACTATTCTTAATTACATATGGATGTATAAGCAACTATAAGAATAGAAAACCATGCAAAAGTAGCATTTAATTGAATTGATTTATTTATGTAAATGAATTAAAGCTCTATCTAAATTCCAATGTTAAGATGCATAAGAATAAAATAAAACGAGTACGTTGCCATTATTCTACACCAGGGGAATGAGGTAGAAATCTCCTTGGGGCTACTTCAAGTCGTGCGTCCTCGGAATGTCCAGACTAATATACCCATTAACATTCAAACTTATGCAAATCAACACATGAATTTAAGAAAGAGACTTCAATTCATACATTAAGCTTATATTCACATGCATCTCCTGTGTATACATAACTAAAGTCACAATGTATATTATAATTCATTAATAAGCTTTTGAAAGTACATTTGAGATTTAATAGTGATAACAGCCACACATATTTTTAATTAAGTCATCACATGCAAATTAACATGAAGAAAATCATTTTTTATTTGATTAATTTGAAAGAAATGAATGCATAAATATGAGTGGAATATAACATTTTAACATGATTGGAAAGAAATAAAGAAACACAAGCATGTAATTTCATTCAATCCAACTACGTCCTAAGGATAATCATATTAAACAAACTCATTTAAAATAAACCAAAGTTTCTTAAAGCCATTTTGATCTTATGTTTGATTGATTTAAGAAATGTGAAAGAAGTTTGCTAATCCTAATCTCATTCCCCATATGTGAGTTAATGTGATTCAATGAAAAATAATTAAGTTGATTTTATATCTTAATTAGGTTGAGATATGAATTAAATCAATTAATTAACCCTTACCTACATCACCTTTAGCTAATTAACTAATTAATGATGAGCCAACAAGAGATGCAAACACCTTAAAAGTAAATTAGCAATGCTCTAAGAAATGAAACTGGTCTAATGCAATAAGCTCATAATTAATAGTTGATTAAGCTTAAGAAACTCACTTAATTACTTTTATGATTTTCTCACACATGTGAGCTAACTATAATTTCATTAGCTCTTTCTTTAGGTTATTGAACATCCAAAGAGCTACCCAAGATTAATTAAACAAAGTTAGATTGGGAATGAATGGATTTTAAATTAATTTAATTAAACCTTTAATTAGTTAATTAAATCTTTTGATTATATCTTTTAAATAGGATGATGAAATTAACTTAGGGAAAGAGATCAAGGAAGAGGCCTCAATCCCAATCCCTAAGTCATTTCAAACATCTAATGAGGCTCTAAAATAATTAGATACCCTTTCTATTTAAATTGATTATTAAGTTGTTAATCAATTAATTAAGCTTTACTTAATTTGAAACAAATGATGAGGCTTAATGAAATGGTTATTAGGAGAGAACCTAAACCACTTCCCTTAAGCTCCCTACTATTAACAGAGGACAATAAGCTTAATCAATTAATTAAACCACTATTCATTTGCTTAATTATCACTAATTAAGGTTGGAGAGTAATTAAGGCTTAATTCATTGATTTCCTTAATTAACTATCCCATAAATTCCAAGAAAAATAGGAGAGGCAGAGGTCATCCCTCTAAACATCTCTGAAAAATTTGAAATTAATCAAACAATTAATCAGAGAGTAATTAGGCTAATTAAAATTTTAACTAAACCTTAATTAAGCAGAAATTACTATTCAAACTTAATTAATAATAATTTTAATGGATTTTACTCTGAAATATCTTCAAAATAAGCCCTCATTTGTATTTTTTTTTTTGGATTTTTCTAGGATTAGTTATGATTTTAGGAAGATTTAGCCTTAAAAATTAATTAAAATAGCCCTAACTAACCCTTAATCCCATCGACGCCATGTTGTTGCTGATGTGGCGCATGCTTTTCACATGGCACGATAGGATAGGGTACTTAAGTTGTCAAATCGGGAGGCTGACATGGATTAATGCAGACGTGCTTTCCAGTGGGTCGTCCAATTAGATCGGACGACCACAATCAGACTCACATTTCAAAGGATTAATCAAGGGATCTACACATCATCGGATCAAGACCGTCCATTCTGATCACCTGGAACGGATGATCTATCTCTTTGTGAATGGCGAAAGACGGATGTCGTCCATCTTTCTCCATTCGATCCGAGCTCACCCGATCTCGGATTGGCATTAAATTGATCCCACACCATTAAGGAGAGGAGACCCGGACATCCAACGGTAAAAAATGCATGGCATAAAAAATTCCTTCGAAAAGGACAAACCAATTTTTTTCTAAATCAACGGTTTTGAGGAATTACCTCTCCGGAGCTAGTTTTTGGCAGTGGGATCGACTGAGGTAGCTTTGGTTAAAAGAAGCCCTATTAAGCCGCACGAGCCTTCATTTGAGGTGAGCCGCTCGGACGACCAATCCACGCACGTAGGAGATTTGGCTTTGATCAAAATTAGACCTCCGGTGGCTTGGAATCTTAAGGGATGATTTGGTATTGCTCAACAAGGTGTGGTGATGGTGTGTGTAAGTTTAATTGAGGTTTGATTGAGTGGGGGAGGAGTTTGAATCAAAGGAAGGATGCCCTGTTTGGGTTGCACGGGAATGGAGAATTTCGATCGATAGCTCAGAGAGGCTTTGGGAAGCTCTGAGGAGTTTCAAAAATGCTTTGGGAACTCTCACAATGTGAATTGTAACAATTGTCGCTCGAATTAAGGGAGTAAACCCCTCAATTGAGTGTGATGGATGGACAGGATCCGTCCCTAAAATTCTGCTGATTCATCACCATCATGGCATTGGAGGGGTCATTGTTAGCTCCACGTGGCTTGCCAGGAGTGGAGGAAACCATGGTAGGGAGCTCAAGGCAAGATATGGGGAGATTGGGTTGGCTTGGTCCTTCCCTTTGTTCTTGAGGTTCACCCATGAGTGAAGTGGCTTGGTTTGTTTCCCTTGGTCCATGGAAAGTTCTAGGTTAGCTTAGATTAGGCTATGGGGGGTTTAGGAATACCTTATTTGGCAATTGGATGGATGCCATGAGAGGAGAAAGTGGACTTTGCCTCTTATAGAAAGAATTTAATGCAAATGAGCTTGTCTAATGGTCAATTCCCTTGGGTTGGGTCCCACTTGGATTTGGGCTAGTTTGGGAAGGATCTAGGGCTGGTTTGTGTTGGGTTTGGCCAGGTCCTAGGGTTCCATGGGTTGATTTGGGGTGGTTTGGCTTCATATGGTCAAATGGGTTTATTTGGTTCAAGTTGGGTTGGGTTGACTAATTGGTCAAGCTGGGTCAAACCAAAGCTTGGGTTAGGTTCAAATGATGTTTTGAAGAGTTTTAATTCAAGTGGCTTTGATTAATTTGGATTAAGTTTGATTTTGGCTCATTTGGATTCAAATAGGTCAAATGGGCTAAGTTGACCAATTTAACAATTTGACCAATTTGACCAAATTGGGTTGGGTTAGATGTTGGTTCATATTCAACTGGTTGATTGAAATGATTGTAGGATTTGGTTTGGTTTGATTTAAGTTTAATTTGGATTTTGGCCAATTTGACCATTTAGGTCAATTTGGGCTAGGTTGGGTCAAGTTGACCAATTGGTCAAATTGGGCGCAATCATGGCTTTGGTCAAGTTCAATAAGTGATTTGGAATAAACTTGAGTCATTGGTTGTAATCAATTTGAATTAAATCATGATTTGACCCATTTTAGCTTTTTAGGCCAATTTGGGTCAACTTAAGTCAAATGGCCAACTGGACTTGGTTTGGCTCAATTGAGGGTTTGGTCATGTTCAATCATTGATTATGAATTGGTTTGAATCAATGATTTCAATCAATTTGGTATATAGTGGGTTTTGGCTAGTTTAGATTTCATTTGGGCTAAAGGTTGACTTGGTCAATGGACCAAGTTGATTTGGTTTGACCCAATTCAAAATAGTTGATCACCCTAGGATGATTGTTGATTATGATACGAGATTTGGATGGGTTTGTTCAATCCAATTCGGGTTGGATTAGAACTTGGCTCAAAAAGGGTCTTTATGTCGCTTTGGGTCAAGTGGACATAAATGGGTCAATTTGTTTGGTTTTGGCTTGATTCAAGTTTAGTTGAACTCACATATGTATTTAGGATGAAAATATAAATCCAATTGCAATTGGTTTAAAGTCAAATGAATTTTGGTTCATATGATAATTTCAAGTCAAAAGGGGACAACATGGGCTTGACTTGAGTTGACTTGAATTTGAATTGATAATTGTAGTTGTGTTCATATTTGGAACAATAATTGAAGGAATGATTGAATTATGAAGAAATTCATGATTTTGAGTTGATTTGGATATCATTTAGCCAAGTTCAAGAAATTGGCTAAAAGGGATAAAATTAGAATATTGATTTGATTTGGGTTTGGTTTGGCTATTTGGATTTATATTTCATTGATATTTGTGAATATAAATGAAGATATAAATAATTTATGAGAAAATTACTTGGATTTGGAGCGATTTGGAAGCAAATTTGATCAAATTTAAGGATGTAGGTCAGAAGGGTTTAAGTAGGAAATTGATTTATTTTTGGTCATTGGAGGGTGAGTTTCATTTATATTTGTGAATATAAATGAAGGAATAATTGATTTATAAAGAAATCAATTGAGTTTGGGTTGATTTGAGTTGAGATTTTATTAAGCTTATGGAGGTAGGTCTATATGGTTTAAGAAAGGTCTTGATTTGGTTTGATTTAGTTTGACTTGATTTGACTGGTTTGAATTTGGATTTCATTTATATTTATGAATATAAATGAAGGAATCATTAATTTATAAAGAAATTAACCAAGTTTTATTTGGTTTAAAGAGGGTTTTGGCTAAGCATGTGAAGGTGGTTCATATGGCTTAGAAGGGATTTTGGAGTTTGAATTTGGTTATGGGTTTCAATCATTTGGGGTTGGATTTGATTTGGAATTTGATTTGAAATGAAAATTTGAGAAAGTTAATTGAATTGGGGTTGATTTGAATTTGGTTAAGGCTAAGTCCATAGATAAAATTAAAGGGCTTAGGAAGGGTTTGGAAATTTGAATTTAATCATGAGTTTCAATCATTTGATTTGGAATTAATTTATGATTTGATTTGAAAGTTTGGTTTGAAGAAGGAAGCAAGGATTGGGTTTAAGGCTATAGGGTAGGCAAGTCTTTCTAAATCCCTAAAGCATAACCTATTCCTATGGCTAACTCTTTTAAGTCTCTAAGCTTAAGTTAAGTGTTTACCTAATCACTAGAAGTGTCTTAAGATTAAAGAGCTCTTAGTATCTACAAGAGTCCTAAATCGATGATGAGGAAGTTGAGAGCTCTTCAAAAGTGAGGTCAATAATAATTGATAAAGTTGATTGAATGGCTTATAATTGACTTGGTTGTTTTATTCATTTATTCATAATCTTGTTTAAATGATTATCTAATTAAAGTTTAGTTATAACTCGTTATCATTTTGATTAATCAAATTGAGTATTTTCTTTGATTAATGGTTTAATTGAATATGATTGATTGTTCATAATTAACTTGATTAGCTAATAGAAGCTTGATTAGTGATTATTTTATCTAAATTGATTCATTGTAACTTGGGTTTCAGTTTGTTAAGTATTTGATTGACTTAGTTGTGGTGTTTATTTTCGAATGTATGGGGGGACACAACGCAGATCTTATGGAGTACTTATTGAAGTGATCGGGTATGACATTAAGGAATGTTGTACTATCTCAAAGATAGAAATCACCACCCAATAATGGACCTAATCACCTAATAAGGACTCCTAAGGCATGATGGGTATTCAGATGCACCAGAGATTTTTTTCCTACTTTACATGAAAAAGTAAACATGATTTATTTTAAGTCGGGTTTGTTAAGTTTGCTATGGAGGCAAGCCTCCATAGTTAATTATATCCTAAGGAATGAGAATTTGTTAAGAATACTCTTGATTAAAGTAGCCAATTAGGGTCTCCAAAGATTTCACGATTCAGACAATCGAAGGATTGATTCTGTTTGTAAAAACAAATGGGATAGAACAAATGGAGAGACTTATTTTGGAAGCCAAAGGAGATGAGTAGGGAATGCTCATGATACTAGGAATCTTAGTGAGCATTCCAATTTATCCTATAATTAGGCTTTATATATTTGAAGTTGAAGAGATTTATTTTATTTGAGTTGAAATTTCATTAGATTACTAGGGCTTATAATCAACCAACACAAGGTTGGGGAATGTTTAAGAGGTGAGGATTTATGCTAGTAGAAGGAAACAGCAACCTCGGATCTTAGATCAAGGGAGCTTTAGCATAAGCCAAAGCACGACCTAAGTCTAAGCGAAAATGGGTATATAGTTACCTCCACAAGAGAGGATAAACCACCCCACTGTTGGACTTACAACCGCCTAGAGTGGCAGCCAACTAACACCTCCTATGCTTCAAATTCATGTAGTCCGGTCATATGAATTGCAAGATAGCTAGGGTAGTTATTATTTAGAAAGAGACTAAAGTCTTTAAACTTACTCTCTAAGAGACTAAAGCATGAGTGGTATGAGTAATGACTTAATATACAAATACAAATCTTTTCAAATTTTACTTGATTTTTACAGTTCATTTTGACAAAGGTTATAGGATTTCTTATGCCTAAATGCATATTGAAATGACATTATGGGCTAAATTAAAGAGAAAGAGGTGCTTTCCATCACAGAGGAGACCCTCAAAGGTCAAGTCTTCCCCTATCGTGCAAGGATGGAAACCCCTCTTAACAAGAGTGAGACAATATGAATGCATGATGTTAAACATACAACATTCAGCTAAGGGGTTGCTAAATCTTTTAATTATCTTGATTTAACACCTAGGCTTTATGTGAGGTTATGAATTGTTTAGAACTTTAATTATAAGTTATAGTTGGGTAGAAAATTTATTTTTTCTTAAGAGCATAATTGCATCCAGGCCACACATTAAAGCATCAAACATATAAGAAACTAAGAAAAACATGTCATTTCTAATGCATAATTTTAAACATAATATCAATCAATTTTATAAAACTAGCACAAAAGAATAAAAGGTCGGTGCAGTCGGGTGCCGCCATACAACCCAAAAAGAAAAGATGGGTAACCGAGTTCTACCCTTATACAACTCAGAATTATAAAATAATAATGACAATTATAATGAATGAATGTTATGGGTGGTCTTCGTTCTTCATCTTTAAATCTCCATTTGATTTGGTTTACTTCACTTCAAAGACATCACATGGCCTCATAGGAAAAATCCTTATAGCCAATGTTAATCATTATCCCCCATAACACTAATCCTAATTTCTAATGCAAAACTACATTAAAAATAGAAGTAAATCTAACTACACCTACAAGACAAGTGTTAGCTAAACACATATACAACCCAAGCAGTTGTATTTATAATTTGGGCTTAGCACCCTACACATGGGTAACCAAGTCCACTTATCTTAACTTAGATTATGCTTAGGGGCTTAAGCAACCTACAAAGAGAGCATTTATATTTATTTTTAAGTGGCTAATTTAAGCATAATCTTCTACATAAAATATGATTAGGCTAATCACGGCCTAATATCTAGTCTACGAAACATACACCCTAACATCTAGTCTAAAATAATACATTAGAAAAAAAACATATATCACATCATACACCATCCTAACATAAAGCTAGAAGTGCTGACTTAATTCTAATATGTGTGTGTTAAGGCTTGTGTAGTATGTCTTAATTAGACATTAAGGTTATAGTTCAAAGTGTGAAGGGAATTTAGCTTAACCATAAAAGAATTATTTCACTTCAAGTTGCTTAATTGATTTGAGAATTTTAATTTGTGTTTTATTTTGTTTCATATGGTTTATACTTAGCAACTAAGTGTTATAAAGAGAGGAAAAGAGGATTGTCCTCTTTCATCCTTACTTTAAGCCACTTCTAAAGCATATTAATTTGATTTAGTTCTCTTTAATGAATGGCTTATTATATATTTTAAATTAATCCTAAGTTTAGGCTCACTTTAAATAATATTATTTAATATAAAAAGCATCTTAAGATTAATTCAATTGAATTACTATCACATGACATATGTCCAATCATTCTTTTCCATCACATATAGCATGCATATGACTTAATTCTAAGTATGACTATACATACAACATATTTCTTTTAGCACACTTTAAATGAAAGAAGCATGCGTGTATTTTGTAGAAAAGGAGATTTTCATTTATTAGCTAAATGCACATACAAATGTATAAAAATTTTAAGCGGATACTTTGCCATTATTAAACTAGAGGAGTGTGGTAAAGACCTCCTTGGGGCTACTTAAAGTCTCATGCCCCCGTAATGTCTAGACTAGATATACCTACTATTCTTGAATACACATGAATGTACAAATGACTATAAGAATGAAAAATTATGCAAAGTTTGTATTTTTTTCAATTGAATTATTTATAAATGTGAGCTAAATTTGAAAAAGAGATTTTCATTTATTAGCTAAATACACATACAAGTGTATAAAAGTTTTAAGAAAATACTTTGCCATTGTTAAACCAGGGGAGGAGAAAAGACCTCCTTGGGGCTACATAAAGCCTTACGTCCCTGGAATATCCAGACTAGATATACCCACTATTCTTGAATACACATGAATATACAAATGACTATAAGAATGAAAAATCATACAAAAGTTATATTTCTTTCAATTGAATTATTTATACATGTGAACTAAAGTTAAAAATGAGATTTTCATTCATTAGCTAAATGCGCATACAAGTGTATAAAAGTTTTAAGCAAGTACTTTGCCATTGTTAAACTAGGGGAGTGAGGTAAAGACCTCTTTGGGGCTATTTAAAGCCTTGCATCCCCGAAATGTCCAGATTAGATATACCCACTATTCTTGAATACAGATGAATGTACAAATGACTATAAGAATGAAAAATCATGCAAAAATTGTACTTCTTTCAATTGAATTATTTATACATGTGAGCTAAAGTTCTATCTAAATTCTAACATAGAAATATATACGAATGAATTCAAACAAATGTTGTGTCCTTCTCAAATGGGCTATACACTTGTTAACATTCAAACCTTATGTAAATCCATATAGACTAAAGAAAGAGAACTCCATATCACATATTCTAAGTCATAGACACATGCAAGCTTATAGACATTTATAATTATTATCACTCTAAACATTACAGTTGACTTATAAACTTTTGAAAATAATTTTGATTTAATATTGATAATAGCTACACATATTATAAATTTAATTCAACACATGCAAGCTTATCATAAGAAAAATTTCATTTGATTTATTTTTGAAAGACATGAATGCATGATTTTATATAACATATAACATTTAGCATGATTGGAAAGGAATACTTGAACATAAGCACATGAGTTCATTCAACTAAGTTAATTCCTAAGAATAATCATACTAAATAAAGTCATTTCAAGCAAACCAAAGTTTCTTATGTCATTTTTAACTTTTATGTTTTGATTTGATTTAATAAATGTGAAGAGAAGATTTGTTGATCCTAACCCATTCCCATGTTGATAAATTAATTTGGTTTTATGGAATGTTATTAAGTTGATTTTATGGATTAATTTAGTTATATATGCATTAAATCCATTAATTAACCCTTGCATATGTTGCCTTAAAGTAATTAATTAAGTAATTATAAGCCAACATGATATGCATGAAAAATAACTTGCAATGATTCTAAGAAATGAAAGGGCCTAATGCAATTAGCTCATAATTAATAATTAATTAGGTTAAGAAACTTAATTAAGTCTTTTATAGTTTTCCCACACATGTGGATAACCATATTTTTTTAAATGTCTTTAAGTTATTAAACACCTAAAGATCAACCCATGAACTGATTAATTAGGTTCTGATGTGTTTTATATTTTAATTAAATTAATGAAATCATTAATCACTTAATTAAATTTAAACCTAATTGCTACATGGGTTATTTATCCTCTAAATGAAGTGGACTTAGGAAAAAGGCCCCAATTTAATCCCTAAGTTTCATCACCTTTAAATAGTGATAAATGAGCCCAATTAATTAATTAATTTACTATTCATGTGATTATTTAACCCTTAATCAAGTTAGGAGAGTAATTAAGGCCTAATTAGCTAATTCTCTTAATTAATTAACTAATATATCCCAAAAAAATTAGGGGAGGCCGAGGTCATCCTACTAAACAATCTCAAAAAATTTGGGGTTAATTAATTAATTAATTATGGAGTAATTAAGGTAATTAATTTCTTAATTAAATCTTAATTAAGCTCTAATTATTATTCAAAATCAATTAAAGATATTTTTAATAAATTTCTCTCTAAAATACCTTCAAAATTAATATTTATTTGTATTTTAATGATTTTTCTATGATTTATTATAATTATCCAAAGTTTTAGTTGATTTAAATGATTTTCCATTATTTTATAAAGTTTATCAATTTATTTTTGCTAAATTAACCTATTTGAAGTTCAGAATACAATATCTTTTAATCCAGAATCATTTTGACTTGAAATTTTTATGATATGTGTATTTTAACTTCAATTTCAATCCTTGCAAATTTCAACTCAATCCGATTTGTATTTTTAGAGTAATTGATGATGTTTAATTTTTACAAAAACTTAAATTAACCTTAACATATTTAGTAAAATTTGGGGATTTTAGGTTTGTTGGATCTCTGAAAGAAAATCCAACGAGCCCTTATTTATAATTTTTTGTTGAATATTTTATTTTCTATGAATTTTTAAAGTTTTAGGTGATTTAATTAATTTTTAAAAGTCAAAAATCTGGATTTTCCAACTTATCCCAATCAAGATCGCACTACCGCATGGCAACGCCGATGCACGTGGCTGCGGCGATTTGCCACGCTCTCCTGATGTCGCGTGGGCGATTGGCATTAATACACGCGTCAACCACGATTGAGCCGCCGTTGGCCAAGACAAGCGGAAATCGTTTCATTTGATTGACCGCTCGATCAAGATCGACGGTCCGTGATCGAACATGATCTGAAGGTTCAAATCGGGCTTATTTAGCTTGAAATTGTAGTCATCCGTCACTAATAAAGGGAGATTGGATGGCTACTGCCTTTCTTCCCTAAACCTACGGGAATGAATGACAAAATAGTGCAATCTGAACGATAAACTGCTCAGTTTGGGCCATTTGGGGCTCAATTCTCCGGCGATCTTCGCCAAAAACACCTCAAAATGCAGTGGGACGATCCAAAATGAAAAAAGTAAGGTATATCTAAAGAAATTTCCTAGAACAGTGCACACATTGAAGCAAATAAGAGATCCTACAGCTAACTAAAGTATTTGGAAATTACCTCACCGGGGATGATTTCTGGCGGCTGTGTTGATCCGAGCAAGCTCCTAGATGCAAATAGAAGCTTTGGGATGGACCTAGGTTCTTGCTTTCCTTTGGAATGATGTATCCACCAAGAGTCATCGCTTCCTCACCGAAATTCACTTGATTTTTGGTGGTTGTAGATCAAAAGAAGAAGGGGTGAATGCTGCTTGCTTGGGGAGCTCTTGGAGAGTGAAATGAGAGCAAAATGAGAAGTTCTCCAACCTCTCTTCTCTTGTGTACTAAGGTGGCCGAAAATCACATTTCCTGGTGATTTTTTATTCCATATGGGTGTCCTATGGCTTGGCTGGTTGGGAATGGCAGGGAATCATCTTAGGTGACTTAGTTTGGTTGGCCAAGAGGTATAAGTGGTTGTCAAGAGGAATTAGTGGTTGTCCTATGGGTTTCAAATGCTCCAATGTTGGAGGTGAGGTGAATTCACCTCTCCATGAGTCATGGCCAACCCAACCACCTCTTAGGTCAGGTTGGTCAGTATCTTTGGAGCCTAAGTGGACCAACGGATGAATGTCAAGTGGCCAAGGATGAGAAATGACCATTTATATGGGTGTTTTGTTCTATGTGACACCCTTAACCCAAGGGTAGAATGGTCATTTGGAATTATATTTGATTTGGGCAGATTTGAAATGAGTCAAAAGTTAGTTGTGCCAAATTTCATATCATTTGGAGTTCAATCGGTTCAATTTGACTTAATTTGGACC